>CM075979.1:58412851-58573113 GCA_038087875.1 Malacoraja senta
AACATGGGACCCAATGGGTCCTACTTAGTCTAGTTTCTATTTAAACTCTATGGGGAAGACACAAGGACACAGTTGCGTCAACTCTCTGGCATAAACACAAAGATCTTGTTCCAACAGTGGCAATCCCTTTGGTACAGTTCCATTCGGAATTGTGTGTTCCACTGACAACACAATTACCTCTTGCTGGTATAAGAAAGGATTAGCTCTGGTGTGGAAAGCGCCAGTCACATTGCTCATTAGTTTTCAAGGCTCTAGATCACACTGAGACTCATAGAGACACATTGGTTTCCTCTTCAGCCTTTCACTACAGGAGCCTGGCGTCAAAGAAGCTGCTTACACAAAGAGCCAAAAAGTCTTGAGTAATTCCATTCTCCCACCAGCTCTCAGTGTTTGTTTGGCCCACAGTATAATAGCTGTGATCACCAAGCCGTGCAGCTGAATGTTTGCCACCAAAGACAATTTACTGCCTTGGTGAAGTAGAACAGAATGGACATCATCAAAGTAACACTATCCCTGATATCCCCAGCCTCCTGAAACATTCAAATAGTGGTGTAGTATAGTTTAGTTTAGTTTAGTTTATATACAACGCTGAAACAGACCCTTCGGCCCACTGAGTCCGCACTGACCAGCGATCCCCATACATTAACACTATCCTATACACACTCGCGACAATTTACAATTATACCAAGCTAATTAGCCTACAAACCTGTACGTCGTTGGAGTGTGGACGGAAACCAGAGCTCCACAGAGAAAATTCACGGGGAGAACATACAAAATCTGTACATACAAGCACCCGTAGTCTGGATCAAATCCGGGTCTCTGGCGCTGCAAGGCAGCAACTCTACTGCTGCACCAACTGCATTAAACTGAGCAACAGATGGGAAATTTAATAAAACAGTATTGCTGGTCACCAAAGATCTCTGCTAATTAAGTTGAATATAAAAAAGTGATTATATTCTTTAATTCAAAATTTAAATTAAGATACTTTTAATAATGAATTCATCATAATTTGAAATTTCCTAGCTGGCAGAATCTGATGTTTAGTTTAATTTAGAAATACAGCGCAGAAACTAGCCCTTCGGCCCACCGAGTCCGCACCAACCAGCAATCCCTGCACATTAACGCTATCCTACACACACTAGGGACAAATTTAACTTATACCAAGCCATTTAACCCACAAACCTGTACGTCTTTGGAGTGTGCGTGGAAACCGAAGATCTCGGAGAAAACCCATGTGGTCATGGGGAAGAATGTACAAACTCTGTACAGACAGCACCCGTGGTTGGTATTGAACTCGGGTCTCTGGCACTGCAAGCGCTGTAAGGCAGCAACTCTGCCGCGGATGTGGATCCATTCAATTCGAATTGGAAGTTTCATATCTCTATGTTTCAACATTGTTAATACATTTAAAAGGAATGCTCACTTTTATTGGGACTTTTTGCTTCTTAGAAAGATGTCAAATCATTTCATACACAATTAGGTATAAAGTCTTATTTCAGTAGGACCATACAAATTATGATGTTATGATGTTATGTTACCTTAGGTATAAAGTCTTATTTCAGTAGGACCATAAAAATTATGTATGCTGCTTTATTCAACTATTGCAGTTTAGTAATGAATGTAATATTTTATGATAAATACAGAAATAAACTAAAATAACAGAAACAAAAATAGTTTGATATTTTCTCATGTCAGTTTTCTCCAAATAAAATTGAAGTATTTTCTTCTGAAAGGAATCTAAAGGCCAGCAGTTCCCATCTTGCTTCATTTTACGAGGTTGAATATTTTGGGTATCCTGGTCGATGTGGACAATTTTTGGATCAAAATGGCTTTGAAGCCTCAAGCCCTGGGTATTAACATATCTCAGGAATCTTTATACCAGGAGTTCAATCATTTTCCCCTGTGGTTCATCTTTGGAGTTCTTCTAAAAGAGTGCAGATGGAGACAGGCTTTATCACTAATCTTCATTTAACTTCATTGATCCTTAACATAATGAGGTTTCCCCTCCCTCCCCAGTAAAAATCCATGGTATTTATAAGTCCTCAACTATAACTGATAGCAGCTCGATGCTGAGTTAAGAGTAATTGCTTGGAACACTCATTGAGTCATATAGTATTATGTTCTTATCATACTATGCCTTGCATAGTCAAGTGCCTGTCTAAATGTATTTTAAACGTAGTGATTGTATTTGATACCTGACAGCAAATTCTGGAAATCAACCTTGCTGTTTGTAAAAAAAAAAATCCCCTCTTAAAACCACTTTAAAACTCTTTCCTCTCATCTGAAATTTAGGCTGTCTTGTTTTTAATACACCAACCATGGGAAACCATTCCAGCTCACTCCCCAATTTGTGGCTATCATAATTTGTATGTACCTCTATCAGGTAACCTATTAGCCTCCTTCGCTCCAAGGAAAATAAAGCCAGTCTATCCAATCTTTCCCCATAGCTAAAGAACTGCAATCCAGGCACCATCCTGATGCATCGGCCTCTGCACTCTCTCTAACACAACCATACCTTTCCTATAGTGAGGTAACCAAAACCGTACACGAACCATGTGCGGTTCAATCAATATTTTGTAAAGTTGCAACATAACATCACAACTTTTATCTTCTATGCCCTGACTTGGGAAAGTAATGGACCTGTCTCACGGAGCAAGTCCACCCACAAGTGATCCCGAGTTTAAAACAAATCAAACTCGTGGTAATCACGTAGAATTAACGTAGCGGGAACGTCGGAACTCGTAGTAAAAATGAAGTAAAAATGTTAAAAACGTTTAAACTCATTGTAAGAACGTAGTAGCCTGTGAGTTTACCGTAGTGACTTGTGAGTCTACCGTGGGCACTCTTTAACTCAGTGGGACAGGCAGCATGTCTGGAGAGAAGGAATGGGTGAAGGGATGACGTTTCCAAAATTCTGCTGTGTCTTTGTGTTACTCTAGCACTGTGTGTTCACTTTTTATCAACCAGCATCTGCCCTTTCTTGTGTATGACATTATTTGTATCCATGGCAGTTGATTGTCGCTCCCTTCAGTTTCCCACGGGGTCGGGACGGGACTGGAGTTGGGAGGGAAATGTGGGGGGGGGGGGGGAAGGAGGAGGGGGGGGAGAGAGGAGGGGGGAGGAGGAGGGGGGAGGGGAGGGGAGTGGGGTGGTTGGGATGACTTAGTATGGGAGACAAGTGTAGGAGAGGTGTACTGACTGTGTGGGCAGACACTTTGGTAGTGATTGCCCATGGGGTTCACTGTCGAGGACTTCATAATGCAGAGAGCATTATAAACAGTGGAGCAAAATGGTATATCTGGGTATTGAAAGCGCTTCTGGTCTGCAGTGTGCAATCGTCACGAAAATACACTGCATCTTTAGAAAGAAAAATACAAAACATGTCAATCCCACTGGATAGGCCTTAGTCATGATGCTGTATAATACAGAAACAGGTCCTTCGGCCCAGCTTGGCCGTGCCGTCCAAGTTGACGTCTTGGGTAGTCCTATTTGCCTGCATGTGGCCCATAGCCCTCTAAACCCTTCCCAACAATTTATCTGTCGTTAATAACCTCATGAAAATATTAAGTCTACGTGAGCCTGCTTCAGTTTCCTGGGTTCAACTCAGAGAGAAGTCTCTCCCCTTTCCAGGGTTAATCGCTCCACTGTTTTTAATGCTCTCTGCATTATGAAGTCCTCGACAGTGAACCCCATGGGCAATCACTACCAAAGTGTCTGCCCACACAGTCAGTACACATCTCCTACACTTGTCTCCCATACTAAGTCACCCCAACCCCCCCTCTCCCCCCTCCCCCCTCCCACCTTTCCATCCCAAATCCAGTCCTGTCCTGACCCCCTGGGAAACTGAAGGGAGCGACAATCAACTGCAACGGATACAAATAATGTCACACACAGAAAAGGGCAGATGCTGGTTGACAAAAAGTGAACATACAGTGCTAGAGTAACACAAAGACGCAGCAGAATTTTGGAAACGTCATCCCATCACCCATTCCTTCTCTCCAGAGATGCTGCCTGTCCCGCTGAGTTAAAGAGTGCCCACGGTAGACTCACAAGTCACTACGGTAAACTCATGGGCTACTACGTTCTTACAACGAGTTTAAAAGCTTAAAATCTTTACTTCAAGAGTAAATTTGACTCGTGGAAATCTTTCATCATCTTTCATAGCGTTACGCGTTCCGACGTTCCCGCTATGTTAATTCTACGTGATTACCATGAGTTTGATTTGTTTTAAACTCGGGATCACTCTGGATGTATCTTGCACCGTGAGACAGGGGTTTAAGCATACCATATGTTTTCTTCACTACTCTATCCAACAAACTATGGACTTAACCATGCGGTCCCTCTGCCCATCAACATTATTTAGTGCCCTGCCATTTACTGCATAACCCTGCCCTTATTTGACTGGCATGGATGTGTTGCTGTGAAGGGCCTGTTTCAATGCTGCGTAACTATATAACTGATTATCAAAGCTCTTCATCTTGCACTTGTTGGAATTAAATTTTATCCCCCAATGCCCCACCCAACATTTTTTCTGAAAGGTCACATCTGGCAATCTTCCTTGCTATCTTTAACACATTTTAGATTCACATTCAAGTTATTAATATACGTCACAGAAAACAAAGGTTTTATCACTGATCCCTGTAGTACTGTATACCTCTGATCACAGAATTCTAATTGGAAAAGTATTCTTCCACCATGTCCCATTTAGAATCATCGAGTCATACAGCGTGGAAACAGGCCATTCAGCCCAACTTGCCCACACTGGCCAACATATCCCAGTAAACGAGTCTGTCCCAGCTACACTATTTTTTCCTTATCACTAAGCCAATTTTGGATCCAATCAGCTTGCCTGCCGTGGTTCCACTGCTTTAAACTCGTGTGTCATCCTACTATGTAGGACCTTGTCAAATGCATTTTAAAAAGTCCATATATAGTACATGCCTGCTGCCCTACCTTTATCAATCTTTTTAGCTACATCCTCAAAAAACACAATCAAAATGGCGAGGCCAGATTTCTCCCCAAGTAACACCAAGTTATTTCTGATCAGCCATTGCTGTTCCAGATCTGTATAAACCCTATTCCTCAGAATATTCTCCAATAATTTCCCTACTTCTGATCGAAGGCTCATGAGTCTGCAGTCTCTTGGCATATACCTGCTCCTCTCCTTGAATCAGTGTGTGAGCTCCAGTTTACTACATTCAGACCAAGGACTTGTATTAACAATCTTACTTCCTTTCAAATAAGAAACAAGACCCAAAGAAGTTATGGAGTAAGTGACATGTATTAAAAACTGCTTTTTTTCACAAAGGATTTCCAATAGAATGGTGCATCATTGTATAACTGATCAAGACTTTGTGCTCAGTCCCCTGCTCTATCCCTTGCCTCTGGTTTCCTTCTCCCTTAACTCTCAATTCTAAGAAGGGTCTCAACCTGAAACGTTACTTATTCCTTTTTTTCCAGAGATGCTGCATGACGCGTTGAGTTACTACAGCATTTTTTGTCCATCCCTTGCTCTATTCACTCAATACCCATGACTGTGTGTCTGGACACAGTTCTAACTCCAACTTTAAATTCGCCGATGACACCACCGATGTTGGATGAATTATGGGCAATGATGAGTCAGGGTGATCATCAGAATGATTGGTGCCAGAACTACAACCTTACTCACAATGTCAGTAAAATCAAAGAGCTGATTGCTGACTTTAGAAGAGGGAAGCCAAAAATCCACAAACTTCATCGACAGGTCAGTTATGGAGAGAATCAAAGATTTCAAGTTCCTGAGCGTGCATATCTCTAAAGCTCTGTCCTGGATCCAGCACACTGATGCAATCATAAAGCAAGCCCATTAATGCCTCCTCTCCTTAAACGATTGAAGAGATTTGGTATGGTTTGCTCTCTTGAACTTCTACAGGAGTAGAGCACTGGTTGGGTCATGGCCTGGTTCGGCAACTCGAACACCCAGGAATGAAGGACATTACAAAAAAGTGGTGGACACTGCCCAGTCCATCGTGGGTACTGACCTCCCCACCATCTCTAGGAGCCGTTGCCTCCAAAAGACAGGCAGCATCATCAAGGACCTACACCACCCTGGCCACACTCTCGTTTCACTCCTGCCATCGGGTAGAAGGTATAAAAGTCCGCATAAGAAACCGTAACATCCAGGTTCAAAAATAGTATCTTTCCATGAACCATCATGTTATTGAATACTGCAAACACCAAGTAAACTTCAAACTACAAACTGTCTCGGTTGCACTAGCGACTTTGGACTTCTTTTGTTTTGCATTATATTGAGGTTTTTTTTAATTTATTGAACATTTATTTTGTTTATTGATTATTATGTTATATATTGAGAACCGTGCTTACAAACCTGTCATTCTGCTGCAAATAAGAATTTCATTGTTCTGTTTTTGGTACATACGATAATTAAACATACTTGACTTGAAATATTTTTGAGAATCATATGCAAATAGCCCTAATGTGGACTAATAATGAAACTATAATCCAGAAAATAATGAGCAACAATTCTCATATACAATTTTAGCCCAATCAGACCACAAATTGACAAAATGGAACTAAAATTTAATTCCTATTCCTCGTAATCAGCATAAATAAGATATAGGTCTCCATTTTCCTGCTGGGGTTAATTGGACAGTCCTATTTTTGAATGAATTTTATTACTGCATCCAAAGAATTACTAACGAAAGGTTGGAATACAGACCCAAAACGTTGCCTATTTCCTTCGCTCCACAGATGCTGCCTCACCCGCTGAGTTTCTCCAGCATTTTTGTCTATCTCAGATTTATTTCTGTCCAATGTTCCATTTTTCTAAAGCCGACAAAGGGCTATTTTCTCCTTTGTTTTGAGACTATAATTTATTAATTTAACAAAAAAAGTTCAGAAGAAACGTTTGCCAATGAGGCCTTGTTAGAGGTCAGTCATCAAAACAACTATTGTGAAGAGAAGCTAATAAGTAAATTACTGCTGCCCTACCACTCATTCAGAACATTTGGTCGTGGTAATGATGGATAACTAGGCTCGAGAGTTTTTCAAGTGTAACTTACAGAATGCACATTGAATACAAAGTATCTTTACTTATTTTCTCATTGTTCTCTTTTAGATTTGTTCATTGCAAATTAGATCCATGAATTTCAAGTGCAATTGTTTTTTTTTGCACAAGTAGTTATGTTGTTGCAATTTGTATTTTCTGATTGTGGTCAAATTGTAATTGAAAATTGTTGCTCTATATGTTCTGGATTATAGTTTCATAAATGATTCAACCTTGGAACTATAAACAGATGATTCTTTTAAGATATCTCACTCAGCCGAGGCCTCACAGCTCCCGAGGCCCGTGTTCAATCCTGACCGTTGTTACTGTCTGTGTGGAGTTTGCTCATTATCTCTGGGTTTCCTCCGGGTGCTCCAGTTTCCTCCCACGTCCCAAAGAGTATTTTATCCTGAGAAAGGGAATTAAGAACCAGAGGACGTATGTGTAGACTGAGAGGGGAAAGATTTAATAGGAATTTGAGTGGACAACTTTTCCACAAAGAGGTTGGTGGCTGTACGGAATAATGTGGGACTAGTGTAGGTGGGCGTCGCGACCCACGTCGCAGCGGCCTCTGCAGTCCGTCTGTCTTTTTTTTTTTCTTTTTTCGTTTGAGTTTCGTTTATAGTGTTTTTTTTAACTGGGTATGTGTGGGGGGGCGGGGGGCGAGGGGCGGGGGGTGGGGGAAACGTTTTACATCTTTTCCCTGCACGGGAGACCTGACCTTTTCCCTGTCGGGTATCCGTTGTCGTTGGGGCCTAGCAACGTGGAGCGGCCTCCAACCGGAACAACCTGGGGCTCCAGTCACGGAGCCGGCGGACTACTCACCATCGTGGGGCTGGCCGAGTTTGGAACGGGAGGAGCTGTGGTGGCGCGCTGCTGCGGCCCGACCCCGGAGATTCGGAGGCTCCAGCCACCGGCCCGGTGGACGGTAACACTGGGAGCCCGCGGGTCCCTAGTGGGAGACCGCTATTCGGAGCTCCCGCAACGGCAACTTCTCCCGCCCATGTCGCGGGGTTGAGGATGACCTGGAGCAGGGCCTTACATCGCCCGGCGTGGCTCTAATGGCCGTGGGACTTGCTAGCGCCCTCCGGGGGCTCCAACATCAAGACCCGGAGCGTGGTCTTGCATCGCACGACGCGGCCTTAATAGCCGCGGGACATTTACCATCGCCCGCCGGGGGCTTTGACTTTGACATCGGGAGGAGAATGGGGAGTGCAGGGGAGAGACAAGACTTTGCCTTCCATGACAGTGAGGAGGAGATTCACTGTGATGGATGTTTGTGTAAATTGTGTTGTGTCTTGGTTCATTTTACTTGTTTGTATGACTGCAGAAACCAAATTTTGTTTGAACTTAGGTTCAAATGACAACAAATAAATTGTATCATTGTATCATTGTATCATTGTAGGTGGGAAATTTTTGGTTGGGCCAAAGAGCACGTTGGGCCAAAGAGCCTGTTTTTGTGTTGTATGACTCTATAATTCTAAATAGCAAACCTGGAACACACTGCCGGGGGTGGTGGTGGAGGCACATACCATAAAGGCATTTAAGATATTTTCTGGTGGGCACATAGGAATGGGGGGAATATGAATTATGTACAGGCCAATAAGTACCGGTCTTGGCATCATGTTTGGCACCAACATTGTGGTCCAAAGGGCCTGATCCTGTGCTGCACTGTTCTGTGTTCTATTTTCTATAAACATAAGATAAGAAACAGAAGCCAGAAGAGGTCACTTTGCTTCTTAGGCCTCCTGGACTATTCAATCAGAACACAGCTACCCCAACCTGGGCTTTAACACCATGATCATCCTCTATCCAGTCCCTTAACTTCCCCGTAATTTAAGTGTCCATCGACCTCTATCTCTGAAAATATTCAATGACTACACAGCAAGCTGGAGAAGAGAATTCCAAAAGGTCAGGATGATCAGAAGGAGAAAGTCCTCCTCATCTCTATGTGAAATGGCCAGCCTATTGTGAAACTATAGTCCATAGTTCGAGATAAACCTAACGAAGGTGGGAAATATTTACAAAAGAACTGCAGATGCTGGTAAAATCGAAGGTAGACACAAAATGCTGCAGAAACTCAGCAGGTGAGGCAGCATCTATAGAGAGAAGGAATTGGCGATGTTTCGGGTTGAGACCCTTCTTCAGACTGATGTCAGGGGAGAGGATAGGACAAAGAAAGAATGTAGGCGGAGACAATGGAAGTAGTGGGAGAACTGGGAAGGGGGTGGGGATGAAGAGAGAGAGCAAGTGCTACCTGAAGTTAGAGAAGTCAATGTTCATACTGCTGGGGTGTAAACAACCCAAGCGAAATATGAGGTGCTATTCCTCCAATTTGCACTGGGCCTCACCCTGACAATGGAGGAGGCCCAGGACAGAAAGGTCAGATTGGGAAAGGGAGGGGGAGTTGAAGTGCTGGGCCACCAGGAGATCAGCTTGCTTAAGACGGACTGAGCGGAGGTGTTCAGCGAAACGATCGCCGAGTCTGCGCTTGGTCTCGCCGATGTAGAGAAGTCGACACCTGGAACAGCGGATGCAGTAGATGAGGTGGGAGGAGGTGCAAATGAACCTCTACTTCACCTGGAAAGACTGTTTGGGTCCTTGGATGAAGTTGAGGGGGGAGGTAAAGGAGCAGGTGTTGCATCTCCTGCGGTTGCAGGGGAAAGTACCTGGGGAGGGGGTGGTTTGGGTGGGAAGGGACAAGTTGACCAGGGAGTTACGGAAGGAACGGTCTATGCGGAAAGCAGAAAGGGGTGGAGATGGGAAGATATGGCCAATAGTGGGATCCCTTTGGAGGTGACGAAAATTTTGGAGAATTATATGTTGTATACGACAGCTGATGGGGTGGAATGTGAGGACAAGGGGGCCTCCGTCTATGTTACAAGAGGGGGAGGGGAAGTGAAAGTGGAGGTGCGAGATATCGAGGAGACCCTAGTGAGAGTCTCATCTATAATGGAAGAGGGGAACTCCCGTAATACCTTTGCAGCTTTCACCCTATTAATAACCCTCACAACCTTGTATGTTTCAATTAAGTCACCTCTATAATTCACTGAGAATAGGTGACACATGCTCAACATTTGTTAAGTGTCAAACTCTTCATCTCAGGTATGAATTTAGTGAACATTTTCTGCATTGTCACCAGTGAAAGCACAAATTTTGTTAAATATGGAGACTAAAATTATATACAATTGCCAGGTCTGGCTTCAGTACAACAGTAAAGTTGCAATGAAAACTATTAGCGTTCCTAGTTACTTCCTGTACCTGCATGCCAATCTTTTGTCATTAATAAATCAGATGGTTCTAATTAAAAACCCATCGATTAAATGATCACCACCACTGATATTAAATTTTATTTCATGTTGTTTACTTTAATGATGGGACGGATGACAAAGGATTTAAGGGGAAGGTTAGAAGTGGCGCAATAACAAATTTGTGAAAGGTTGTAAAGAGCAACCAGGAACACAGGGTGATCAATGGTACAGAGGTAGGTAGAATATATGAGTGTGATGAGGTGGAGAGAGTTATGGGGTGGAGGGTTATCAGGGAATGGATGGGGAGATGGATCATAAACTGGCAATGAAAACTATCAATCTTTAAAAAACTGGATAGGTTAGAAAGAATAACATCATTCCATAATTTTCACCTCTGGACTTGCTGCAACAGCATGTGTGAGAATGCATTTTAATCTAAGGCAGTTTTCAGAAGAGTTTGTGTAGCTTGAGACACACAGTGGCAGCATGCAAAAAATCCATGTTCAATGGTGCAAAAAGTGGTGCTGATCATGCACACTGATTGGCATCACTCTGCAGACCAAGTGGAATCCATGCATATGCATTCCTAATGCACAGAAGCCCTGGTAGAAATTCCTTTTGACAGTGCTCTTATGTATGACCTTATCAGTTAGAAATTGGGATTTTAGGTAAAATCCATTCACTTTGTGCATAGTGATTTCAGCAGGCAATCGAATTTATACGCCTATAAATATATTTATTCATAATGGAACCGTTACCTTCAGTCTCTCTGCTATGTTGACGGTTAGTCAATTCCTTGTTCTGAAGAGATCTATCCTTCATAAATGAGCCTAGCTCTACAACTTACATTTCTTTCTTTAAGGATATGGAACATGTTTCTTTCAATTTGGATGCATTGTTCTTTTTGATTTATTGAATATATATTTATGAATTATAATATGAATTATAATGTCAGTTTATTGTATCATTATTTTTCATTATTGATTTTTTTTGTGTTCATTTCTTTTTCATTTAAAACAGGTCTTGATGTAAATGATCACCCCAACTTTGTCCTTTGTTTATTGGACAATTTCCTCATAGTCTCACTTTGCATTAGAGAAAATGTAGAATATTGATATTTATATTTCTCATTTTTTTATTTCTCAATGATTCTTTTATCTTTATACCTTACTCTGTAGCATGACCTTGGGTAACTGCTTGTATTATTTTATTCTCTTTATTTTTCTTTTTTTATAATTCATTTTTATACGTTTACAGCAGTTTGTTTTGTATAACTTGCTCTCAAAATAAAAATGTTGCTTCAGCATTCTTCTGAGAAAAATATATCAGCAACTGTAATTTGTTTGAAATTTAGGCTGCCAGATTATTTTATATTGATTTCTGGTTTCATAATTTAATACATATTGAATTTCAGATGATATACAGATGAGCTGGAATAAGAATACAAAACAATTATTCTCACCTCTTAACGTTTGCAAGTTGATATATCTTGTTGTGGTTTTCGTCATTTACATATTACATTCCTACACAGACATTTCTGTCCTAGATCTCCTCCATTGTCAGAGTGAGGCTAAACACAAATTGGAGGAAGTGTATCTCATAATTCCAGGTTTAAATGTTTTGTGCGCCATGATACAAGAAGCAGTTTACGATTGCAAACCATGAACTGTGTTTCTGGAATTTTGTATTGTGCTTTAATTGTTGTGAGGTAGATCAGTTACTCTGAATCCTTCAACTCAGACCCAGGAGTAGCACAGTGGTGCAGCAGTAGAGTTGCTGCTTTACAGCGCCAGTGACCCGGGTTCAATCCTGACTACAGGTGCTGTCTCTATGGAGTTTGTACGTTCTCCCTGTGACCCCGTTGGTTTTTCCCGGGTGCTCCTGTTTTCTCCCACACTCCAAAGATGCACAGGTTTGCAGGTTGTACAGGAAGGAACTGCAGATACTGGTTTACACCGCAGATAGGCACAAAATGCTGGAGTAACTCAGGTAGCACCTCTGGAGAGAAAGAGTGGGCAACGTTTCGGGTCTTCTTCAAACTGAGATTCAGGGGAGAAGGAGACTAGGGATATGGAAGGGGAAGGTGCGAAAATGATAGATCAAAGCAAACAATGCTCAAGGAAATATAGACTGGTTCATTACCCATTCCTTCTCTCCTGGTGAGTTATTCCAGCATTTTGAGTCTATCTCAGGTTTACAGGTTAATTGGCTTTGGTAAAGATTGTAAATTGTCCCTAATGAACTGAACTGAACTGAACTGAACTTTATTTATAGAGCACTTTAAAAACAACCACTGTTGCAACAAAGTGCTGTACATGACCAATCATAAACATAAAACAAAACAATAAAAACATTAAAAGACAGTAAAAACAATTAAAAAAAACAATAGAAACACTAAAACAGGAACAAAGTCTCATGCAGGGTCAAAAGCCAAGGAATAGAAAAGGGTTTTAAGACTAGTTTTGAAAATGGACAGTGAAGGGGCCTGTCTAATGTGCAAAGGTAGAGTGTTCCATAATGTCGGAGCAGCAACAGAGAAGGCTCTATCCCCTCTGAGCTTCCGCTTAGACCTCGGTACCTCCAGGAGCAGCTGATCAGCTGACCTGAGGATTGTGTAGGATTGCTTTAGTGCATGGTGCATGGGGATCGCTGGTCGCCATGGACCTGGTGGGATAAAAGATCTGTTTCCGGGCTGTATCTGTAAACTAAACTAAACTAAACTAAACAGAGATTAAAGTGGTCTGAAGGACGGAAAAGGTATTAGTATTGTGGCAAGAAGCTAAGCCGGAACGTAGCACTGAATTCTACATGGTATCTGTTCTTGGCTGGCATTCAGAGTTCCCAATTGCCCACAATATTCCTGTATTTACAGAAGCAATACTAATTGTAATCACCATTTGAATAGTAATTTGGTTTTTGCACAAAGAACAAAGAACTCGCTTGAAATGTAAATGTGATGCAGATGCAGATGTAATGCTTTTTGTACTGCAGTGTTTGTAGACACACTTGTTCTGTCTGACTACTCCTTCATAATGAGTGTGCTGTCCAAGTGTTTGCTCATGTCAGTCACCTGCTAGGTCAGAGTAAAGAGTTCAGATCCCGAGCCTGATGTTGGTCGCAGCCTAGGAACCATGTTATTCACGATTTGTGTTTCTCAGACAGTTATATATTCAGCAGAAGAAAGGAGTTACTGAAATAAGACCAAGACCCAGTGCCCTATTTACAGCAGAGCTTCCCATGGCGTAGTACAGAGCATCCATTCAGCGACGTGCTAAACATTAATTTATTTCACCATGAAAAAGCAAAAGGTGCTTATCAACCACTCATAAGCATCTTCATATGAGCAATAGTGAGAACATGTCAGAATCCTTTTTGACAGTGCATCCTTGCCATTGTGAATGAACATATCTATCTAAACTCACATAGCAATGATTAATGAAAGAGGGGCTCATCCGGCTTGTTCAGTTACTTACACAAAGGGAACAAGTAAATGTTTTGGTTTTGTGCATAATACCACATTAGAAGTATTCAAATACCTGAAGCAAATGTAAAGATATAACTGAATCACATCGAGGACAGAGACATTTCTGGTAAATTAGCTCATCTTCAAATGTTCTGCAGTCATTCAAAGAATTATAAAGAAATGTGATCTGATTTGTTGCTGTGAAAGGAGAAGTAGGAAATATTTTGTATAAAATGTGTGCATTTTCATTCTGAAAATGATTAAAAATATTAGTGCAAGAAGAACTATCTCTTGATGTCAATGCATAAAATGTGTTATTTTCCAACAGAATAAAGATCACACCAGCTAATTCAGGTTACAAAAGAAGAAACTAAAATGCTGCTGCATTGTTTGACAAGGTGTGGAGGAATGAAACACATTTGTCATGGGGCCAGGATAAAAATGCAGAGAAAGCATCAAAACCACTTGTCTAACACATATAGTCCACAATCCATAACTTCATCTTGGACAATGCAAGCTTTGTCTTTGTGCAAACATTAGGTCTGGCTCAACAGTTACTAGTTGAGACTTTGATTCCAACAATGTCTGCACTTAACAAGCCTGACAATGGATAATGGATAATGTATGACAATGTATGACAATGCAAATTTGCTTATGGTAAAATCTCATAATTACCATTGCTAGAGGTGTGTGAAATTGGGGAAGAAGGTCGACTCAAGGTCAATGAAAATGTTGGAGTTAATGTGGAGGTGAACACAAATGGTGATGAGAAGAGAGAAGGATGTAGGTGAAGAGAGTTGTGGAAAAGAGGCAGGATTAATGCTGGAAAGATATCAGTGAGGTGAGAGATAAAACGTGTGAGGCAGAGAGGGATATTGGTGAGGAGATAGAATGGTAGGTACTATAGCTGAGGAGAATAAACTGGAGACCAAATGGGATATAGCCAGGAGATATATCAACGATAAAAGATGGATGCAGCTGGTAGCAAAGTTTGTGAGGCAGAGAAGAATACAGCTACTGGAAAGATAAAGGGACATAGCCAGCTGGGAGATCTCAGAAATGGAATAGGACAGCATTCAGATGAATGGACTAATAGTAAACCAACTGTCAGAAGAGAGTCAATGAGCTAGAATGAAGTGAGATGCAGGGGCATCAACATTAAATAGCCCTCGCAAAGGGCCAGGATTACTGTTGGAAATTCTGCACAAAGATGGAAGGAACCTTCTGAAAGATTCAGACACTTTGAAAAAAAAAAAAGTGGGACAGACAGAACTATTAGTTTAGACGTTTTGTACTGAGCAAGTTATGGCCAAGAGATAGATCAAAGATTTGGGCAGAATGATATGTTATTGAGCTGTAGTGGAATTAAAATGTGTTAGCAAAAGGATCAGAGAACTGGAAAAGAAATCAAAGAAGATATGGGACAAAGAGAAACTTGCCGAGAGAAAGATCAGTAGGACAGAATGAAATCCAGCTGGGAGACAGAGAGGGCACAACCAAGGTAGACATAACAGACTTTCACTGATTTGCTATTTTGTCTCTATTTGAAAATGTCACAGGGAACAACAAATAAGTAGCACATGTATTGTTATCAATCCTTCAAACAGCATTCAAAATTATTTTCTAATCTTCTTTCAATCTAATTGAATGGTATGAGAAAATTTGAGAAGCTCATTTGGCTCCTTCAATCTCCCTAGCTTTGCCATTTGAATTTCTCTGCAACAGCTATGTAACCATGAGGTCCGTTGAATAAAATTTACACTTGGCATGTAGGAAAATCATGTATCTATTCTGAAATCCTTTCAACAAATGCTTGAAAAGGGCATTATTGGCAAATGAAGTACCACTGGGGCCACATGCAAGGTAAATGACGTATTCAAGAGTGAGTTAGATATAGCTCTTAGGGCTAACGGAATCAAAGGATATGGGGAGAAAGCAGGAACGGGGTACTGATTTTGGATGATCAGCCATGATCATATTGAAGGGCCTCCAAATGACCTACTCTTGCACCTATTTTCTATGTTTCTATTTTTCTAAATGGTGTAAATATCTAGCTTAGATCATTCGGTGAAGAGCTACTTGACCTTAGCCAGCAAAACTAATGTTTCTCTTGCCCATTCCTAGTAGAAACTGGTAGATTAAATAAACAAGATAAAGGGCAGTGCTTTGCTGAGCTAATACTTGCTGGAAGATTTGATTTTTAAGAAATAATTAAGCTTCAATTTTGAGTATTGGCAACGTGTTTACCAGATCTAGACACATCATTTGTTAAAATGTTTAGTTTTATAAGTCTTGCCTTGGACCCAAATCAATCCTGTTAAATGTTTTGCACTGTGAAATATGACTGTTTATCATAGATCTAGACAAGAAATTGGAAAAGATTAAGCGTTCATTTAAAAAAAATGCTGATCATTGTGGAATTGAAGTCATTTCAGAAGTATATTGTGCAGCATGCCAGCAATATAATAAATGCTACAGTTCCAAACTTTCTTTGTTGGAAGTTAAAAGTGAACTTAAATTTTTTCCATCAAAGTACTTATGACGACAATTGAAGTTCTGAACCAAAAATAGCCTCTCTTTGTCCAAAGTAAATGAACACTCAAACTCAACACAGTTGATTTTTGTACTCAAAACAGAAGATGAAAGAGATAATTTCTAAACTTTTGGATCCTAGCAACAACATCAGCACAGTCAGATCTGCCAAAGAACTCGATTGTTTAAGATGATGAAGTTCAGCTGTAGACTTATTGAAGTAGAAAGCCTTATTGCGGAACCAGGCAGTGATATGGGACGGAAAATGACAGTTTGGTACTGAAAACATCAGAAAATGACACATGCATCATAACCCAAAGGTGGAAAAATACACAATGTTAGTCAAGACAGTTGCAAATTCCTTAAGAATTTTGTGGAGTTATCAAGAAATTTAAAGCATAAGACCAACTGGGACCCATTGGGTCCCTGTCACATGGGAGGCCTGGTCCCGCAACGCAACCCGTTCCCCAACGCAATATTGCACCACTCACCCATACCCCCCACAGGAGGCGTGGTCCCCCAACTCAAGCCGTTGCCTAACGTAAGATTCCAGCACTCCCCTGCCTCCCCAGCATTTGACTTTAACAGAAATTGCAATTGCATTTCCCCAATTGCAAACCAATTCACACTCCCCCTCCTGTCCTGCCAGGAGATGTAGTAAGTGTGGTATGATGGCAACATTGTTGCAAATGTTGAGTGGAGGATTGTGATATCCCATTCAGGTGAAAAATTGGTGGAAGCACAGAGTGTTCCTGTATTGCAACTCCGTATCGAAGTTTGTTGAAAGCTGGCAGGAAGGATTTTAAGTAAAAATGTTGTTAAAGTTGGCTTTTTTTAACCTTTAAATATCAATAACATGAAATATAACATCAAACCTGAAGGAAAGTTGATTAGACTGATGACAGGAAAAAGCTGAGTAAGATTCTGCAAACATTTTAGCGCTACCGTGTACAGTTTTGTTGAAAATACAATCACATAGACACACACACATAGAAACAAGATGAGACTTTTAATAGTATACTAGACCAACTGGACCCATTGGGTCCCTGTCACATGGGAGGCCTGGTCCCCCAATGCAACCCATTCCCCAATGTAATAATCCACCACTAACTTGTAGCCCCCATGGGAGGTGTGGTCCCCCAACTCAATCCGTTCCGCAACGTAAGATTCCAGCAGTCCCCTGCCTCCCCCAGCACTGGACTTTAAAAACAAATACCAATTGCACTTCCCCTGTCTGCCAATTGCAATAACAATTCAACCTCCCCCTCCTGTTGAAGCACCTGCTGCCAGGAACTGGAGTCAAGGCTCTGTCTCACGGTGTTGCGGTCATCGGTGGTGAAGCGCGGCGTCGCCGGTAGAGGAGACCGCACGGCAATGGCGAGAGCGCCGAGCCTATGCCGCGGGAGCGCTGCGTGGGGGCCGAGTGATTTAAGTACGGCTGGTCCCACGAGCTTGCGGTAAGTAAAAACAAAGGGCGGGCCGACTGCGATGATGTCATTTCGGATCTGCGGGGCTGTGGCGGCGGCAGTGCTGATCGCGGCGCCGTGCGGCACACGTGCCTCACTAGCGGCTGCTGTGGCGGCGGTCGTGCCTCACTGGCGGAGGCTGTGGCGGTGCAAGTGCGACGCACGGTGCTCGTGCCGCACTGGCGGCGGCTGTGGCGGTGACCATGCTGCACTCGTGCCTCACTGGCGGCGGCTGTGCGGTAGGAACATATTTTTAAACAGTGTTGGTTTTATTTTAGCGGCGGGCGTTTGACCGAGCCCGCGGTCTCTGGCGGCCCAGGAGCGGTAGATTGTTCCTGTTTTGCCGCCAATGACCGCAGACTCATGAGACAGGCCTTTAAGTGTTGTATGATTGCAACATTGTTGCAAAAGTCAGGTGGAGGACTGTGATATCCTATTCAGGTGAAAACTTGGTGGAAGCACAGTGTCCTGTATTGCAACTTTGTATCAAAATCTTTTGGAAGCTGGTGCAGCAAGGATTTTAAGAGTAAAAATCTTGTTAAAGTTGCCTTTTTCTAAACCTTTAAATATCAACAACCTGTGAAATATAACATCAAATCGGAAGGAAGCTAGATTAGACCAGCAACGGGGAAAAACTGTGTAAGATTCTGCAAAAAGTTCAGCGCTACTGTGTACTGTTTTGGCAAAAATACAATCACACAGACAGACACACACATAGAAATAAGATGAAGGAAGACAAAAGTGATGGAGAAACTCAGCGGGTGCAGGAGCATCTATGGAACGAAGGAAATAGGCAACGTTTCGGGCCGAAACCCTTCTTCAGTGATGTAGGGTGGGGGGGGGGGAGGGATGGGGAGAAGAAAGGAAAATGGAAAAATGAAGAGGAGGAGCCCGAGGGCTGAGGGAGAGCCAAGAAGGGGAGGAGACAGCAAGGGCTACCGGAAATTGGTGAATTCAATGTTTATGCCACTAGGGTGCAGACTGCCCAAGTGGAATATGAGGTGCTGTTCCTCCAATTTTCGGTGGTGCTCCCTCTGGCCATGGAGGAGGCCCAGGATAGAGAGGTCAGATTCAGAATGGGAGGGGGAGTTGAAGTGCTGAGCCACCGGGAGATCAGGTTGGTTAATGCGGACCGAGCAGAGGTGTTCGGCGAAACGATTGGCAAGCCTCCGCTTGGTCTCACCGATATAGATCAGCTGACATCTAGAGCAGCGGATGCAATAGATGAGGTTGGAGGAGATGCAGGTGAACCTCTGTCGCACCTGGAACGACTGCTTGGGTCCTTGAATGGAGTCGAGGGGGGAGGTAAAGCGACAGGTGTAGCACCTCTTGCGGTTGCAAGGGAAAGTGCCCAGGGAGGGGGTGGTGCAGGAGGGAAGGGGAGAATTGACCAGGGAGTAACGGAGGGAGCGGTCTTTGCGGAAAGCAGACGGGGGGGGGGGGGGGGAGATGGGAAGATGTGGCGAGTGGTGGGGTCAAGTTGGAGGTGGCGAAAATGATGGAGGACTATTTGTTGTAACAAGATGAGACTTTTAATAGAATACTAGACTAAGTGGGACCCATTGGGTCCCAGCATCACATGGGAGGGATGGTCACCCAACACAATATTCCACCTATCCACCAATTCCAATATTGCTGGCCAGTGGGGGGGAGGGGGGGATTTCTGTTGCGCTAGTATGGGTGTTGTGGGCTGAAGGTACTGGTTTTCAGAGGGCTAGTATAGGCATTGTGGGCCAAATGGGTTCTTGGGCTGGCAGCTCAGTCACTGAGGACTGGCAGTACAGTCACTCGGACCTGCCAGGCTGGCAGCTGAGAAACTGCCAGAAATTCTGCCCAAAACAGGTGACAGCCTGTGTGTGAGAGAAGGGGGAGAGGGTGGACTGAATGGATTATTGGGCTGGCAGTTCAGTGAGTCATGGCTGGTGGGCTGGCAGTTCACTTACTCACGGCTGGTGGGCTGGTAGTGCAGTCACTCACGCCTGGTACACTGGCAGTTCATTTAGTCACCCCTCCCTTCATCACCCCACTCTGCACCTTGCCATACCCCTCCCCCCACGCATTCAGTCCATCTCCCTAAAACATCCCCCCATGCACTCTTAGCGGCTCTCCCACAGAACAGCCATTCCTGCCTATTAGGTTCCCATTGTGATGAAGAACACGCAGGCATGAAAAGTGGAAAAAGGATTTATTAAAGTTTAAATTGTGAATTACTCTTAAAATATAAGAACAAATTAAATGTTAACATGGGAACATAGAAACATAGAAACATAGAAAATAGGTGCAGGAGTAGGCCATTCGGCCCTTCGAGCCTGCACCGCCATTCAATATGATCATGGCTGATCATCCAACTCAGTATCCTGTACCTGCCTTCTCTCCATTCCCCCTGATCCCTTTAGCCACAAGGGCCACATCCAACTCCCTCTTAAATATAGCCAATGAACTGACCTCAACTACCTTCTGTGGAAGAGAATTCCAGAGATTCACCACTCTCTGTGTAAAAAATGTTTTTCTCATCTCGGTCCTAAAAGATTTCCCCTTTATCCTTAAACTGTGACCCCTTGTCCTGGACCTCCCCAACATCGGGAACAATCTTCCTGCATCTAGCCTGTCCAACCCCTTAAGAATTTTGTAAGTTTCTATAAGATCCCCCCTCAATCTTCTAAATTCTAGCAAGTACAAGCCGAGTCTATCCAATCTTTCTTCATATGAAAGTCCTGACATCCCAGGAATCAGTCTGGTGAACCTTCTCTGTACTCCCTCGATGGCAAGAATGTTTTTCCTCAGATTTGGCGACCAAAACTGTACGCAATACTCCAGGTGTGGTCTCACCAAGTACCTGTACAACTGCAGTAGAACCTCCCTGCTCCTATACTCAAATCCTTTTGCTATGAATGCTAACATAACATTTGCTTTCTTCACTGCCTGCTACACCTGCATGCCTACTTTCAATGACTGGTGTACCATGACACCCAGGTCTCATTGCATCTCCCCTTTTCCTAATCGGCCACCATTCAGATAATAGTCCACTTTCCTGTTTTTGCCACCAAAGTGGATAACCTCACATTTATCCACATTATACTGCATCTGCCATGCATTTGCCCACTCACCCAGCCTATCCACCTTGCAGCCTCCTAGCATCCTCCTCAGAGCTAACACTGCCACCCAGCTTCGTGTCGTCCACAAACTTGGAGATGTTGCATTCAATTCCCTCGTCCAAATCATTAATATATATTGTAAATAGCTAGGGTCCCAGCACTGAGCCTTGCGGTACCCCACTAGTCACTGACTGCCATTCTGAAAATGACCGTTTACTGCTACTCTTTGCTTCCTGTTTGCCAGCGGGTTCTCTATCCACATCAATACTGAACCCCCAATACTGTGTGCTTTAAGTTTGTATACTAATCTCTTATGTGGGACCTTGTCGAAAGCCTTCTGAAAGTCCAGATATAACACATCCACTGGTTCTCCCTTATCCACTCTACTAGTAACATCCTCGAAAAATTCTATAAGATTCGTCAGACATGATTTACCTTTCGTAAATCCATGCTGATTTTGTCCAATGATGTCACCACTTTCCTAATGTGCTGCTATCCCATCTTTAATAACTGACTCTAGCAGTTTCCCCACTACCGATGTTAGACTAACTGGTCTGTAATTCCCCATTTTCTCTCTCCCTCCCTTTTTAAAAAGCGGGGTTACATTAGCTACCCTCCACTCCTCAGGAACTACACCAGAATCTAAGGAGTTTTGAAAAATTATCACTAATGCATCCACTATTTCTGGGGCTACTTCCTTAAGTACTCTGGGATGCAGCCTATCTGACCCTGGGGATTTATCAGCCTTTAATCCATTCAATTTACCTAACACCACTTCCCGGCTAACCTGGATTTCACTCAGTTCCTCCATCTCATTTGACCCTGCTATTTCCGGCAGATTATTTATGTTTTCCTAAATGAAGACACAACAAAAGTAGTTATTCAATTGGTCTGCCATGACCTTGTTCCCCATCATCAATTCACCTGTTTCTGACTGCAAGGGACCTACATTTGTTTTAACTAATCTTTTTCTCTTCACATATCTATAAAAACTTTTGCAGTCAGTTTTTATGTTCCCTGCCAGTTTTCGTTCATAATCTATTTTCCCTTTCCTAATTAAGCCCTTTGTCCTCCTCTGCTGGATTACTCCCAGTCCTCTGATAGGTTGCTTTTTCTGGCTAATTTGTATGCTTCATCTTTTGTTTTGATACTATCCCCGATTTCCCATGTTATCCACGGATGCACTACCTTCCCTGATTTATTCTTTTGCCAAACTGGGATGAACAATTGTTGTAGTTCATCCATGCAGTCTTTAAATGCCTTCCATTGCATATCCACCGTCAACCCTTTAAGAATCAATTGCCAGTCAATCTTTGCCAATTCACGTCTCATACCCTCAAAGTTACCTTTCTTTAAGTTCAGAACCCTTGTTTCTGAATTAACAATGTCACTCTCCATCCTAATGAAGAACTCAACCATATTATGGTCACTCTTGCCCAAGGGGCCACGCACAACAAGACTGCTAACTAACCCTTCCTCATTACTCAATACCCAGTCCAGAATAGCCTGCTCTCTCGTTGGTTCCTCTACATGTTGGTTTAGAAAACTATCCCGCATACATTCCAAGAAATCCTCTTCCTCAGCACCCCTGCCAATTTGATTCACCCAATCTATATGTAGATTGAAGTCACCCATTATAACTGTTTTACCTTTGTTGCACGCATTCCTAATTTCCTGTTTGATGCCATCCCCAACTCCACTACTACTGTTAGGTGGCCTGTACACAACACCCACTAGCGTTTTCTGCCCCTTAGTGTTTCGCAGCTCATCCCATATTGATTCCACATCCTCCAAGCTAATGTCCTTCCTTTCTATTGTGTTAATTTACTCTCTAACCAGCAACGCTACCCCATCTCCTTTTCCTTTCTGTCTATCCCCCCTGAATATTGAATATCCCTGGATGTTCAGCTCCCAGCGTTGGTCACCCTGGAGCCATGTCTCCTTGATCCCAACTATATCATAATCATTAATAGCAATCTGCACATTCAACTCATCCACCTTATTATTACGTTCTTTCTTGTTGTGTCTCTTGTTGTATTCTGCTGCTCATTGCCTCTTGATGGCTATTTGCTGTTGATAATGAGCGCTGAGCCCATTGGAAGTTGGATGATCAGCCATGATCATATTGAATGGCGGTGCAGGCTCGAAGGGCCGAATGGCCTACTCCTGCACCTAATTTCTATGTTTCTATGTTTCTATAAAAAAAGAGACAATTTTAATATAGAGAGATTGAGCGGTTGTAATTTGTTGTAATTCTCAATCCTCTGGACTCATTGAAGAATTTGTGCAAAACATGTTTTTGAGGCAGGGGCTGTCGGGGTGGGGTGGGGGGTGGCTTCTTCTTCTTTCATGTGGCGTGCACAGCCTAAAGTTGTAGGACAACTTGTTCTATTTGATCTTCTGTTTGTGCACGTCGAGTTGATTGCATTAGTCAAAACAGGTGAAAGTGCAAAGTGAAAGGTGGCAAACGTCCTGCAGCCGAGGGAGGGGGACGGCTTCAGGCGGGGGCTCTCGTGGGCTGATGAGGGAGGGGGTGTCCTGCAGCGGGGGATGGAGGCTGCTTCAGGAGGGGGAGCATCCTATAGCCAGGCGGAGGGCAGCGTCTTGAGGTGGGGATGCCAGTGGGGGGGGGGGCAGTGAGTGACCCACTCATGGCCTCTGGACTCACTGCCTTGGGACTAACTCATGGTCTCTGGACTGACAAACTCACTCATGGCCTCTGGACTGATAAACTGAATCACGGCTTGTGGACTGACTGACTTATACCCGCCTGTCACGTCCGACTTTTGTAAGCTGAAAATAGTAACATCCACATTGAGGAACAGCCTCTTTCTGACAGCCATCAGGCTATTAAACATAACGAATAAGCTCTGAACTACGAAATACTATATTATTTGTACTATTTGTTATTTGTTGATCACACACACACCCTCCACCTCACACAGACACTCACACACACACAGACTCTCACACACACAGACACACTCACATACACAGACAGACTCTCAGACACACACACACAAACTCTCAGACACACACACATACAAACACAGACACTCTCACACACACACATATACACACACACACACACACACATACACAGACACTCTCACACACACACACACACACATATGCGCACACACACACACACACAGACAGACTCACTCACACAGACTCACACACAGACTCACAACCAATACTAAAATGCCAAGTAACTTCAGAACGTGGTAAACATACATTGTGTAAACCGAATGATTCAAACGTTTAAAGCCTCCTGTAGAGGCGGCTGCTGCAGAAGCAAAAACGTGCTTTAAATAACGTCCAAGAAACATACTCACCATAGACAGAGCAGTAAGCTCTCTTGGATTATTCAATGACGTCTTCACTATGCCTTCTGCAGTCAGCGCCATCTTGCCACGAACTGGAAATGACGCAGTCAGCGCCATCTTGACGCTAACCGGAAATTACGTCATTGGCGCCATCTTGCCACTAAGCAGAAGTCACGGAATGAGCGCCAATTTTGCAATTAAATACAGTCCTGATCTAATAAAATGTTTATTCATGATTTATCCATCCGAAAACTGTTGCAACGATGTGAAAAACCAAGCCGAAGCAAACAATTGGGCAGCAGCCACCTGACAACCAAAATTCATTTTGTGAACACAAACTTTTTAAAAAAAGGCGAGGCAAACAATTGGGCAGCAGCCACCTGACAACCAAAATTCATTTTGTGAATACAATTTTTTTTAAAAGGCGAGGCAAACAATTGAGCAGCAGCCACCTGACAACCAAAATTCATTTTGTGAACACAAACTTTTTAAAAAGGCGAGGCAAACAATTGGGCAGCAGCCACCTGACAACCAAAATTCAATTTGTGAACACAAACTTTTAAAAAAAGGCGAGGCAAACAATTGGGCAGCACAGCCGCATCGAGGGGACTCACCGTGGAGTAGACGTGCATTCAGTGTTATTCGCAGCTCAGAGAGCCGTGACCCTCTGGCTTCCTGGGTCTGGCAGAGACTGAGTGAGGTACTACACTTCCGGGTTTTATAGTCCCTTCCCCCTGCCGCCAGCGGGGGCAGCAGAGAGAATGACAATTTAAAAAAAATCATTAATATATCTCTGATTTTTCATCGATGGAAAAAATTCTCCAGTCCCGGAAGGCAGAGGGGGGCTCTGAGCGAGGTGGCCAAAAATGACAGCCATAGGTGGCGGCATTCTCTCGGAAATCGCAGCACAGTGAGTCAAAAGCAGTCAAGATCAGACTTTTAGTAATATAGATAGGTAGATAAGAGCACACAGCAATATTCTGGGCTGCTGTCACAACTGTAACATGGTTGTTAGTTGTACATTCAATCCATTGATAATAACTATTCCTTTAATGCTGTCCCCCCATAAGAATTGTTTCAATTGACTTAATGTGATTGATATTGCAACACAATTTGGGGACAGGAAGTTCCAAACTGAATCAGAAACACTCCTTGGATGTTGGCTGGCTTTGTAAATGTTGCCATGAATAAGATAACTACTTAAATTACAGATAATTTCCAATATATTACAGAGTGAATGGAATAGATATCAGATTTTACCAGTTTAATTCCCAGGATGGCAGGACTAACATATGATGAAAGTATAGATCGACTGGGCTTATATTCACTGGAATTTAGAAGGATGAGGGGATCTTATAGAAACATATAAAATTCTTAAGTGATTGGACAGGCTAGATGTAGGAAAAATGTTCCCGATTTTAGGGGAGTCCAGAACCAGGGGTCACAGTTCAAGAATAAGGGGTAGGCCATTTAGGACTGAGAGAAACAAAACCCTTTTCAGCCAGAGAATTGTGAATCTGTGGAATTCTCTGCCACAGAAGGCAGTGGAGGCCAATTCATTGGATGTATTCAAGAAAGAGTTAGATATAGCTCTTGGGGTTAGCAAAATCAAGGGGTATGGGGAAAAGGCAGGAACAGGGTACTGATTCTGGATGATCAGCCATGATCATATTGAATGGTGGTGCTGGCTCGAAGGGCCAAATGGCCCACTCCTGCACTTACCTTCTATGTTTCTATGTTTCTATATTGTGACAGTGCCAGAAATGCCAGCCAATGAAATCATATAACTCAGAAGCCTCTCTTGACTTGGAACACGCAGCATCAAAAGTGGTTCTTCAAAACTGAAGTAACGCATGGATACTTGCTGAGAATCTGTAAGCTGCATTGGCGGCACAGTAGCACAGCGGTAGAGTTGCTGCTTTACAGCGCCATGGACCCAAGCTTATTCCTGACTACGGGTGCTGTCTGTACCGAGTTTGTACATTCAATCTGTGACCATGTAGGTTTTCTCCGGTGGCTCCAGTTTCCTCCAACATCCCAAAGACGTGCAGGTTTGTAGATTGATTGGTTCTGTAAATTGTCCCAAGCATGCAGGATTGAACTACTGTGTGATCATCCGTCAGTGCAGACTCGGTGGGCCAAGGGGCCTGTTTCCACACTGTATCTCTAAAACTAAAACAAAAAAACTGAATGATTTTATTGATGGAACAACTAAATTCACCCACGCGACTGCATTTCCAGTCAGGTAAACTGTCTCAAGGATACAGAATAAGGAAGGAACAATTATATTTATATTGAGATAACTAAGGCAAATAAACCTGATTAAATGTAAGTAAAGCTGATCTTCTGTATTACTGTCTACACAAAAAGAATTGTGCCACACCATACAGCTCTCATTTGAGCCGCTGGAGAATGCATTGCAGATTGCAATCTAAAGTTACAGTATCGTATAGCTTTGAAAAAAGTTATTTGGTCCACAGGTCGATGCTGCTGCTGTGCCAAGATATGGTCATCTTATTTACCTGCTTGACCTAATTACACCGACCAACCTGGCTGAAAAAAAGAGTTAACTATCACTATAGGCCTGCCCGTATTATGGATGGTGTGGAAGGGTTGCTTTCCTAGAAAATTGTCCATAATCGCAATTTTTTTGTAATGCAAAGCCACCTCATCTGTGCGTGCATCAAGAAAGTGAATTGAAAAAAAAATTGTATAGATTTATTGGCTTTTTTCCCCACAATTTCCATAAGAGCAAATGTTATACTATCACACATTTTAGGTTAGTGATTTGTCAATTCTGAAGCATAAATTTCTGCAACCCAAATAGCTGTAACACAGGTCGTTGTACATCAAGGAACAGAGTTAATCCTTTGATACTTTCATAACGGAGTTCAATTATTATCAGATGATTTCAATTTTATAGGTGTGAAGGACTTTCTCTTCAGAGATTGGATTATTTATGAAATGTGGTAGTCTAACTGGATGGAATACCGCCACGTGAAACAGTTCATGCTAAAAATAAAAATATAAAGCTTCTGGGCTGCCCAAAGGTAGACTGGAAATGTGGATGTCCAAAAACAGAAAGTACATGTGATGAGGTATGAGGCTGAAAGTGGGACAGGGGACGTATCACCAAGGTTACTTATGGTATTATGGGAGGATAATACTTACGCTCTCATGGGAGCCTCACTGGAGGGTGAAAAGGAAATGTCCTGTGTCAGCAAAAAGGGGGTGCAATCATTTCAGTTACATGAATGTCCAGATCTCTTGTATGATGTAGAACATGTGGAAGGAAATGCCATTCATCCCTTGGTGAGGAGAAGCAGCTAGCGGTGCGCCCATCAGCAGGTGTTCCAATAGTTCCTGAGTAGCAGCCTAGGCCAAATTGAGGAGAATTTCATTATTAAAGGAAGGATGCAACACAAGTTTAATTTGTACTTTCGGTATGCAGACCATAATTGTTCCTTTTAATGTGATCATGCCTTTTTCATGTGGCTAACTGCAGGTCAGCGTTGTAATTGAGTGCAGGAAATGAAGTTCCAGAATGAGGGACTGGAAAGAAAACAATTGTACGGAGGCCAATTGGCGCTGTCAACTGTTTCATTTTCAAAAGTCTCTTTGTTGATAGTGTGTACACTGGCCATGACAAAATTCTCAAGAGAGTGAACGAAGGAAGTAGTAAGACAAAAACCATCTGCACTCAGACAGGCTTGGCAGCAGAGACCTTGGATTTCTGATCAGGAGGGGGGTAGGTGGTGAGATGTATCACTGGCAGAGAGGAACTCGGCTTGTAAAACAGAGAGGATATTTTGACCCTGAATACTCTTCAGATAATGAGATTTCCTATGTGCTGGCTCCTGCTTCATTGAAGACTAATGTTCACTCCAGTTCCCTTGGAAGCCTGATTCAACGAGAGAAAAAAAACAGTCTCCAAAAATGTGTGCTTTGTTACCCACACTCCAAGAGTAATTCCACGGAGAGTTGTGGAGGATTACAGCATAGAAACAGGTCCACACTGACCATCAAATATCCTTTTGCACTAAATTTACATTAATCCCATGTTTTATTCTCCCTACATTCTCATTAACCCCTCTGATTCTTGCACTCATCTACTTGCTGTGGGGCCATTGACAGTGGCTAATTAAGCTACCGACTTGCAATTATTTGGGATGTGGGCTGAAACTGAAGCGACCAGGGGAAATTCATGCATTTATATGGTGAATCTTCAAAATCTCACAGATTTTGATGTACAGATATCACCCGGGGTCAGAATGAAACCCTGGACTTTGGTGCCTTGAGGCAATGTCTCTACTTCTCAAGCCATGGTGCAGCCCACATCTATTTGAGAAAAAATACCTAAGGCTCACTCAGTAAACTGTAACTGCCACAGTCTAGGGGGAGATATGTGTCCTCAGGTCAACTATTCAAAAACCAAATGACAAGGAATTCATCAGAGCTAGTCTTCCTCACATTAAATTATGCTCAAGTGCAGAAAGAAAGAACACTTTATATTTATTCCTGGCACATGCCCTTGGAAAAGTGGGCAAAGGCCATGTCAACATTAGACCCAGGGCAGCCTGTCAGCACCACAGTTGCTAGAAGTTGACAGGAAGAGGCCGAAGGTGTTAGTTAATAAAAATCTTGGCCTGGAGATTCTTTCATGCCATGAAAGGCGTATTAAAAGG
The DNA here is from genome assembly GCA_038087875.1 of Malacoraja senta. Lineage (NCBI taxonomy): Eukaryota > Metazoa > Chordata > Chondrichthyes > Rajiformes > Rajidae > Malacoraja > Malacoraja senta. The sequence continues at coordinate 58,441,718 of CM075979.1, forward strand.
GTGTTATTTGTTGGGCTGCTTTGTGAGGGCCCGTAGTTGCAAACTTTTATTGTGTACATGGACCAAGGCACCATGAGCAGTAGCACGGGTCCCACGTATCAAACACACGGGGAGCCTTCTGAACACTTGTTCCGCACCTTGAGTTTCCAATGCCATCTCCAAAGCCCAATCTTCCTTATTGCAGTGGGAAGAAGTCCAGTGTGAACACTAAAGAGTTGGGAAGTGCGGGTAGAATTTAGTAATTCATGGAACTGATTAGATTAGCAAGACAGGAGGTGTTGCAATTGGGTGCTGCAATGAGGCTAGGGGCATGGTTAGGGGTATAATGTCACCATCAGCATCCTGTGCTGGGGTGAGGGAGTGGGTGGGTTTTTCAAGCTCATGGGCAGGGCAGAGAATCTGAGTGTATATTTTCTAACCTGCAGACGGCTTTCTGTAGCTGGCTTGCAGCATCAGACTCATAGAGTGATACCGTGTGGAAACAGGCCCTTCGGCCCAACGTGCCCACATCAGCCATCATGTCCCAGCTACACTAGTCTCACCTGCCAGCATTTGGTCCATATCCCTCCAAACCTGTCCTTTTCCATGTGCCTGTCTAACTGCTTCTTAAATGTTGGGATAGTCCATGCTTCAACTACCTCGTCTGGCTGCTTGTTCCATACATCCACCACCATGTTTGTGAAAAATGTACCCCTCAGATTCCTATTAAATCTTTTGCCCTTCACCTTAAACCTATGTCCAGGACTGGTATCAGCACTGGCAAGTTACAGTTAAATATTATCAAAAAAAAACATTATGAAGGCCTGCTGACGTGTGTGGCTGCAGTATGCACTGGTGAAGCATATGCAGTTCAGTCACCTCGAAGTGATATTCAAAGTTACTTTGCCCTGCATTAGTCATCACAGCACTCATCCCAGCATCTCTCTGCATTACTGCATCACATGCACAGAGGGCATAGAAGCAAAATCGAAAACCATTATTGACTTTGCTTGATTGAGGTCCCTGTTGAATTCTCTGTATTCTCAGTCTCTGTTTCCATGCTCATGCAACTCCATGGCAACTCTCAATACCACTGTTCTGTCAACCTTTAACCAGCTGTTTAAGAGACAATGTCCCTTTGACCACCCATTAGTGTGAGTGCAGAACCAAGATGATCGTAATTTGGCAACCAATTTTGTATATAATTTTGAAGGCAATTGAAATAAAAATTGCAAGAGAGAGAAAGTGTTCTTTTGTTTCCTTTCATTTACTTTGTACCATTGCACAATGAAAATGAAAAATTATTTACAATTTTAAATATATGCTTGACTTTCTTTTTATCCCAATACAAATAGTAAAATTTACTCTCTTAGTAGAAGAGTACAATATTCCTTTCAGTTTGGAGCATTTTGTTTCATTGTTCATAAGTGATAGGAGCACAATTAGACCATTCGGCCCCATCAATCATGGCTGATCTCTCTCTCCTAACCCCATTCTCCTGCCTTCTCCCCATAACCTCTGACACCCATACTAATCAAGAACCTATCTATCTCTGCCTTAAATATATCCATTGACTTGGCCCCACCACCCTCTGACTAAAGAAATCCCTCCTCATCTCCTTCCTAAAGGAACATCCTTGAATTCTGAGGCTATGACCTCTAGTCCTAGACTCTCCCACTAATGGAAACATCCTCTCCACATCCACTGGGGGGCGCTGTCCTGTGTGCGGCTGCCCAGTTAGTTAGTTAAGTGTTTTGTTTGGAGGTCTAGACTTTTTTGTGTGGGGGGGGAGGGGGAAACTACCTTTCAGGGTCCCTACCTGGCCGGAGAGGCAGCTTTTCTCCGGGCTGCAGCTTCGACCCATCCTCGCGGCCCACCAGCGGGCCTGGAGCGGCGTTTCCTGTTGGGGACCGCCCAGAACCTCGGCTTCGGCGGCGGCACAGCGCTGGAGCACTATCGCGGAGCGGGCGATGCCTTGCCCGGGTCGCCGTGCTGGAGCTCCGGTGAGCTGAGGATCGCTGGAGAAAACATCGCGGAGCTGCGGGACTGTGGAGCGACCAGCTGCGGGCGGCGGCACTGAACTTTACACCGGGAGCCTGGGATCTCTAGATGAGATCGCCAGTTGTGGAGCTCCAACCGGCGCGGCCTTGTTGGCTTCGGAAGCTGCGGCCCCCAGTGCGGAAGCGGCCGTTCCAGGGTTCCCAGGCCGCTGGGAGGACTCTCCCGACGCCGGAGCAACATCACCCGGCGAGAATGGCCTGGAACATCGGGCCTCCATAGAGGCAACTGTGGAGGCCTCAATGGGCCCGACTATGGGTGAACTGGGGTTGGGGACTGGACTTTGTTCCTTCCCTCATGGTGGGAGCCATTGTGGGGGGGATGTTCAGTGTTAAGACTATCTTGGTGTTATGTCTGTATTCTCTTTTTTGTGTGCTGCATAATGGCAAAAAGCATTTCACTTCACTACACCTGGGTGTATGTGAATGTGACTAATAAAAATACCTTGATACCTTGATACTCTATCCAAGCCTTTCACTGTTCGGTACATTTAAATGAGGTCCCTCCACATTCTTCTAAATTCCAGCGAGTACAGGCCCAGTGCCATCAAAAGTTCACCGATTCTTTCATAACCCTCTTCCTGGAGATGCTGTCAAGTACCCTTACCTTTCCCTCAATTGATTATTCCATTATTGCACCTTGCATGTTTTTTGCACCACTTCAGATTGCACTACAATCATTGCACCATTCTGTTGTTTTATATTCATTGTTGTATCTATCATTACCATATAATGTTTACTCTATGAGCTTCATGCGAACAAGGAATTTAATTGCACTCTCATGTTTATGGCTATAAACTAATCTAAATCTAAATCTGTAATGGAATTTACGCACAATGCTGACTTGGAAATGTATTTGCATTCCACGATTGCTGGGTTTAAAACATAAAACATAGAACAGGTTCTGAATGTCTACCCTATCTTTGCCTCTCATAATTTTATATACATCTATCAAAGCTCCCCTCATCCTCTGATGTTCCAAAGAAAACACTCCAAATCTATCTAACCTCTCCCTATAGTTGAAACTCTCTAATCCAGGCACCATTCTCCAAACCTTCCACATCTTTCCTGTAATGGGGAAACCAGAACTGCATGCAATACCCCAAATGCAGCCCAACCAAAGTCCTACAGAGCTGCTTCGACTTCATGCATAGAGCTGAGTGAGTGAGATTAGTTTATTGTCACTGCATCGAAGTATAGTGAAAAGTTTTTGTTGCGTGCTAACCAGTCAGCAGAAAGACAATACATGATTACAATCGAGCCATTCACAATCTACACAATCTACAGATACGACGTGATAAAGGGAATAATATGAATAACGTTTAGTGCAAGATAAAGCCAGTAATGTCCAATCAAAGATAGTCCAAGGGCCTCCAATGAGGTAGATAGTAGTTCAGGACTGCTCTTCAGCTGTGGTAGGATGGTTCAGTTGCCTGATAACAGCTGGGAAGAAACTGTCCCTGAATCTGGAGGATTCACACTTCTATACCTTTTGCACGATGGGAGAGGAGGGAATAGCCAGGGTGCGACGTCCTAGATTATACTGGTGGTCTTGCCGTGGCAGCATGAGGTATAAATGGAGTCAATGGAAGGGAGGTTAGTTTGTGTGATGGTCTGGGCTGCTTCTACAATTTTACTTCTGTGTCACGTGAGTGATTCCGTGAATAGAAGCCCGCCAGAGCGCATGCCTGTCATTATGTCTTAGCGCATGGCGCAATGACTGACTGGCAGGTGCGCTGCTCCTTCCAATGGTAAGTTTAAACCTGCAGGTAAGTTTTTAAAACTTATTTCCAGGTTCTGTTTTTGGTTTTGCAGGAAGCTCTGTTACAGAGTTTGCCTGCTGGATCGGACGGACCGCGGGGACACCGGTCTGGACCGTGGGGAGATCCCGGTCTGGACCGTGGGGAGATCCCGGTCCGGACCGCGGAAGTGCGGGTAGCCGGCAGCCGGCGGGTTCGCTACCTAAGTCGGTGACAGTAGGGTCAGCGGCTCCCAGACCGCTATCGTGCCCCAGAAATGGGGTAAAACCAGGAGTAAGTCGGTCAGGCCTTTGGACTCGGACGAGTCGGGACAGGAGGGATCCCCTCCTTCAATGGGTAGCGTCTGCGGACGTCTAAACCCACATTGAGCACCTGATGGAGAGGTTGCTCCACAATGATACTCCAAAGGAGGGAGTTATCAGTGCGGGTCTTCTCGGGGGCCCGCGGCAGCGGCACCTGTTTCAGGGCTGCACAATGTCTTCCTCTCTGAGGAGGGGAGCATTCGGGGTCAGTTCCTGTCTGACAGAGCAAAAATCCTGATATAGGTCCGTAGGATGGACCATGTCAGCGCAGGTAGCCTCAGGGGCCTGCGGCAGCACCTGTTTTCAGGGCTGCCTATGAATCTCCCTCTCTGTGGAGGGGAGTGCGAGTGGTCAGTGCGTAACTGACTTCAAATTCGAAAGTATGTCCGTGGAACATATTGGAGCACATGCATATGGCTCCAAGGAAATACTCGCAAACGAAGGGGTTACTGCCGGAAGAGTTGGTTCCAGCCGTTGGCAGAAAACCCAGAAGGGGCCAGAGTTCCCCTCACGCTACAAGTGCCGGCAGTGAACAGCGCTATCAGGGGTGACATTGGAGGCATGAAATCCAGGAAATGAAACCAGCCGCCCAATCTTCTCTTCAGGTAAGACTTATCCAACAGGTATACTGGATGAGGAAGCAAAAGCTGTCGGCCTAATCAAGGTACCAACGACGAACAAAGCTTCATCATTTCGGCGACGACACACCCCACGCCTCATCGGCAGTAAGTAGTTCACTGAAGCTGGTGGCAGCTTGAAATCTGGGCAGAGGTCTTTCAGGCCAAGGTCCAAGCCGATCTCAGGAAATCTGGAAACCACACACCCTACCAGTCCTACTCTCCAATTAAGGACGGGAATAGAACCTACATCAGCGGCCTTTGGGCTTACCATAAGACCACCGGTAACCATGGAGGTAGGTGGGTCTGGTTCTTCCGAAACATGTGGTATGTGGACCATTTACAAGTTGGTAATATTTACACTTGTTTTTTAAAATGATAACATGTGATTGGTTTATTTTGCACAGTATACAAGGGTTCCAAGCATGGCTTGGAATTGGGGCCAGAGTTGGCTTTCGAGGCAGGCTCAGTATTACGGCCAGGATTGCCTTCCGAGACAAGCTCGGAAATATGGCCAGAGTTATCTTTCGAGGCAGGCTCAGAATTGTGGCCTGAGTTGTATTTCAAGGCAGGCTCAGAATTATGGCTGGAGTTGTCTTTCAAGGCAGGCCCAATATTATGGCCAAAGTTGTCTTTCGAGGCAGGCTCAGTATTATGGCCAGAATTACCTTTCGAGACAGGCTCGGGAATCTGGTCAGAGTTGTTGTTCGAGGCAGGCACGGAATTATGGCAGGCGTGGCCTGTTCATTGTGAACGATGGAGGATGTCGGTTCATCCTTGATTTAACTCGCATGTGCAACATAGACTTTTCAGTATATGGAACTTCGTTACTGTTAAACAACTGATTTCCATTCTCAGGGATCACCGGAGACATTTGAAATTTATCTGGATGGAACAATGATAACAGTTAAAGGGGTTGCAAAATGGGCTAACTTCAGCTCCCAGGTTATTTACCAAATTACTAAACCAGTGCTTGGACTGCCATAAGCTCAAAAACACTTGTTCTGGCTTACCTGGATGATATTCTAAATGCTGTATTTTGCTAAAATCAACTGTATCAGCCGCAAACTATAATTGAGAAATTGAGGTTCCTCATCCATCCTGTTAAATTTAAGTTGATACCAACTAGCGTTATTGATTAAAAGGATTTACCTTTAATTATTAATTTGTCTGTGACTCTGCCCTCGGGCAAGAGATTGGAAACAAGCCTGTAACAACCTTGTTGTTATGAAGCAGCCTTCTATTCATCAAGTGCAATTGGCAATTAGCAGCTGTGTTTCAGCTGTGCAAATTGGACCACCAATGTAAAGCACTTTGGCCAATGAGAGTTGTTTTTTTAAATGTGCTATATAAATAAAAGTGACTTGACTAGATAGCTTGAAAATCTGCAAAACCTGCAATGTTAACCTTTTTTTTTTTTTTTTTTTCAAAAACCTTTGCATTATCAGAACTTACAACGTGCAAAGTAGTAACCTCTCAGGTGCCATGTAGGTCATTGTTAACAGACCTATGCTATTACCAGCTGAAGCTACCAAAGTCACAATGGTGGATGACCAGTATTCAGCATTGCTCCAGTAGGTTTTGGTCACTAAATCTTCAGTTATATTACAAACTGATGCTAGTGCTCAAAGATGGAAAATTACGAATGCCATCTCTAGTCACGGAGGCAGTTGGGATTTGCATGAGTTACCAATTCCTCAGTTATTGGTATCAACTAGACATTATGTGCATTCTATGGGTTAAAGGGTTATTGTGCGAATATGCATAATTTGCATGCTCAATTCCAAGTTGATACACTGTGGTGGTGGCAAGTCAAAGTATCCTGTCATATTTACCTAACCTCATTTGGCGCTGGTGTATCATCACCTAAAATCAATGACAACACAGAATGGATGTTGGATCACAAAGTATTTTATGACATTATGGCTCGATGGAACACCGAATATCGATATGTTTGTATCCAGGCTCATTCACCGGTTGCAAAAATATGTGGTTCACAGTGGCGAGAGATACATTCTTGCTACATGGGGGAGGAATGTTCTTTTATGTCTTTTCTCCATTTTGCCTCATCAGTTGGGAATTGCAATAAATTCAGCAAGATCCCCCTTCAGGGTTTTCGTACTGTCTGACTGGCCTATGCAGCCATGGTTCCCGCTTATGTTGGGAATATAATAGAACCTTATATATTTATTCTAAACATAAAACTTTGCTGGTTCAGCCTGTTACTCAGGAAACTAGCCCCTGCATGATAAAATCAATTCATTAGCATGCAGACTCTGAGAAGACTGCTCCTGCGGCTCGGATTGTCAGACCGATCCATGTATGTGCTCATTGCAGAGTGCAGGGATAGCACCAAAAAAATCAGTACATTTCCTCTTCAGGAGATGGGAAGCGTTGTGTTTAAACACTATGTTACATATACTACGGAACGGATTACTGACGTCTTGGAGTTCATTTCAAATGGGTCCTTGACAATAAATTAAGTTATAAAGCCATTAACTGTGCCCAACGTGCCTTCTCATCATATTTGCTGTCGGGTCTCACCCTCTGATATCCAGTTTATAAAGGATATCTTTAACACAAGTTCTCCCAGGCCCAAGCACACGGAAGTATGGGATATTGACATTGTGTTAACACTACTTCACCAGGGGGCTCCAGCTAAAATCCATATCTTTGGCCGGCTCTCATAGGTAGTTATCCTCAGGGTGCTGGTCTCTGCGCAACGGGTCCAGTCACTACATGAATTGCGACTGGACAGGATGGTTACACCTGCAAATAATATAATATTTTACGTTTATGATTTAGTTAAGTAGAGCAGCCCAGGGGTGTCAGGTCTCAAACTAGTTCTCATGGCATACCCCATGGACATTTCTGTTATGTGTGGTCACTCATTTACAACAATACGTCAAGGTCACCTAGAGCCTTAGAGGCCCTGATACTAGCAATGTTTGTTAGTTACGAAAAACTTCATAAGAAGGTATCAGTTCAGACCATCTCCAGGTGGTTAAAATGGGGTTTTGGCTTATGTAGGAGTAGATACTAATATTTTCTAATCTCACTCCACCAGGGCTGCTACAACATCAGCAGCAAGGGTTATGTACGTTCCGCTGGACCACATCCTAGCGACTGCAGGATGATCTAACGAGCGAGCTTTCCAAACATTTTATAATAATCCATAGCCAGGCCGGGGGTATTTGCCAACTCTATTTTAGTTTCTATTTTATATTTCCTCCCGGATGAGAGGGGTTACTATTATTTGTTCATTAAATAGAATCAGCATGTTTTAAATCCATGTCATGTCTGTATGCGTTATCAATGTTTCCCTTATCTGTGGTCAACTGATGCAGTTGTGTTTGTGTGGACTTTTCCACGGCATGAAATCACAGAGCTTTGAAATCTTCACGGAATCACTCACGTGACTCCGAAGTAAAATAGTAAGATTAAACGAGAACTTACCAGTTTGAAGTTTGATCTTTATTTTATGAGGAGTTACGATGAGCGATTACGTGCCCTCCGCTCCCAACCCTCGGATCATAAAGGTCATCTGGTAGTTCTAGTTTTCTCTAATCTTACTATGTCACTTCAACTACTGTTATCTGTGATTTCACACCACTGCATTGAAGATTGACACGCATGCGCTCTGGCGGGCTTCTTTTCACATAATCGCTCATCGTAACTCCTCCTAAAATAAAGATCAAACTTCAAACTGGTAAGTTCTCGTTTAATCTTACTATTCTCTGCAGTTTCTTGCGGTCTTGGATGAAGCTGCATCAAGATTTCCTTGAACTTACACTACTTTGGGAGTACATTCAGCAATAGTTCTGCAGTGGCACACCAAGGCTTTGTCAAGGGACTTAAGAATGGACAATAAATACAGGCAATACCCAGATCATGAAAAAACTCAGTAATAAAAATGGACACCCAAATATCCAGCAGTATCTCTGAAGAAGGGTTTCGGCCCGAAACGTTACCTATTTCCTTCGCTCCATAGATGCTGCTGCACCCGCTGAGTTTCTCCAGCATTTTTGTGAACCTATCACTCTGTTGTATGTACTAAATGACTTCAAATTTGCTTGCTTACATATAGTGGGGCAAAACGTCAGCACACCAGGAGTTTTCCATAACTGTCACCAGAGGGGAAAGAACAAAACCGCAAGACCACATCAACCAAAATAAAAAGCAGGTTATTTTTCCAGGTGGAGGGAATTTGTTGTGTACAGCTGTGTGTTCTTAGGCCTACCATTACAGTACTTTCCTGGAGATCCGATAAGTTTTGAGAGTTGGGGATGGCCTGGGGAAATGGCATAGTAGTTCAACTATCTATATAACTAAAAGTCTCATCTTGACCACTTCCTGTCTGCGCTGTATATTGATTTTAGAAAAATTCTACCCTATATCGCTATGATTTTTTGGCCATCTTACTCACAGTCCTCCTCCACTGCGGACTGTGGAGGAGGACAATCGATGAAAATCTTGAGATCAGCTGATTGGTCCTCTTGCCTGTCAATCACCTTGATGAAGGTAACGCTCCTTCTGGGGGGCGGCGGGGCAGGACTATAAAACCCCGAATACCTGGACGTGTCAGTCACTCTGGAAGATCGCGAGGGAGAGGCAACAACTGTGATTCTGCTGTGAGTCAACTGAACTGTGAGTCTACTGAACTGTGAGTCTGCAATGTACTTGCAATAAATGATTTGTTAGTCCTTAATGAAAATGAGATGAGTTGTTTGGCCTGCCCTGTGCTTGAAACTGAAATGGGAATGGAAATGAAATGAAATGAAAATGAGATGAGTTGCTTGGCCTGCCCTGTGCTTGAAACTGAAATGACAATGGAAATGAAATGAAATGAAAATAAGATGAGTTGTTTGGCCTGCCCTGTGCATGAAACTGAAATGGCAATGGAAATGAAATGAAAATGAAATGAGTTGTTTGGCCTGCCCTGTCCTTGAAATTGAAATTGAAATGGAAATGAAATGAGTTGTTTGGCCTGCCTGAAACCACTCATTTTGGCCCACAGTGCCCGTATAAACCGAGAAACAAGCCTCCTTTGCCCAAAATGCCCGTATAAGCCAAGGAAGAGCATTTTGGCCCAAAAGGCCCTGCCAGGCCAGGAAAAGTGCCTTTCACTGAGATTTCACTCAGATTTTTTTTAAAGAGTCCCTTCAACCCATCAGGCCTGTACTAGACCAGGAGGAGTCCCTTTGGCCCATCAGTAAGTATTCCCCCTGCAAGTATTAAACCACACCCCAGTATTTTTCTCCCTCCCTTCATTGACTCCCTGTGAGATCCAGGCAAGAATAGATTTTCCTTCTTCATTGCTGTGAGCTGCAGAAATAGATGAAAAATGTCTAAAATTGATTATCTGCCCTCTCCCTCTTCTCTCTCACAGAGTCTCTCACCTGTTTTGGGCAGAATTTCTGGCAGTTTCTGAGCTGCCAGCCAACCAGCCCTGAGTGACTGAGCTGCCAGCCCACCAGGCTTGAGTGACTGAGCTGCCAGCCCACCAGGCCTGAGTGACTGAGCTGCCATTCGGCCCACAATGTTCATACTGGCCCTCTGGAAACCAGTCCCTTCGGCCCACATCATCCATACTAGCGCTCCAGAAAGCACCCCACCCACTGGCCACCAATATTGGAATTGGTGGAGAGGTGGAATATTGCGTTGGGGGACCAGCCTACCCATGTGAACATGGGACTCGATGGGTTCCACTTAGTCTAGTTTTATATTAAAGATGAAATTCTTTCTGGAGCTGTGTAGCATTGGATCATCCAGGATATAGTCTTCTTTGTCCTGCATGCTGAGAGGAAGTGCTATTTTAACATAGTAATAGGTTATTTCATTGTAATTTTAAATTGATTTTTTCTTTTCCGTCCCATCCCTATCTTCTTGTTTCCATTAGATTACTTTTATGGATCTTGTAAAATTTGCACTTGCAGCAAAACAGATATGTACCAATTAAAGGAACATTCTCTGCTCCGGGACTCAACGCCAAGCACGATCCAGCTCGGTTAGAGTTGAGATGTGAAGTGAGGAAATCCCAGGATTGATAAGGAAACAACCAGGAACCTACAGCATTATCACCAACTGCACCGCTGTGATTTTGTGGACTTGTGCCCCTTGTTATTTCCATTACCTTCTCTGAACATGCACACACAATGGTCAGGCAGGTAAATACTGGATGTTGCAGAGTTGATCCTGATTCACAGTTCCCTGTGGAGTGATAGGGGCTTCTGCATACAAACCCCATTATATGAGATGGGACAACAACAAATCCTGCCAATGATGCTGATGGAAAGTACTCTGACAGATGGCAACACCTAGATAGACACAAAATGCTGGAGTAACTTAGCTGGACAGTCCCGCTGAGTTACTCCTGCATTTTGTGTCTACCTTCCATTTAAACCAGCATCTGCAGTTCCTTCCTACACAGATGGCAAAGCCATGTCTCTTGACCGGGCTGATTTTTCAAAGCTATTCTAATATAAAGTAATATTCAGTATGTTTCTAATATAGAGTAATATTCAAAATCTTCCAATATCAAAACCAAAACAACCTAAAAACTAAAGGGCCTGTCACACTGACGCGACCTTTCAGCGACTGTCTTCGACCTTCAAGCTTAAGGGCACTCGCTTGAAAAACCTCGAGCTGGATCGACCGTCAGCGATGAAATCGCGAGCTGGATTGACCGACCGCGCACACACATACACACACACAAACACATCGCAAAGACGGGGGCCAGGGAAAGATGGGGATGCTGTCTGACATTCACACCCGCGATGAACAGGAAGGTAAAAGATGGCTGCACGGTGTACGGTAAGCCCTTCAGAGAGCGGGGGGGGAGAGAAGGGGAGAGAATGGGAGAGAGGGGGAGAGAAGGGGGGAGAAGGGGGGAGAAGGAGTGGAGACACTTTTGAGAAGCCAGACAACTTGTAATAAAGTTTAGCGGGCATTTTACATTACCGGTCGGTTTTCCTTGGTCCTGAAAACTCCAATGAGCCAATTAAAATGCCCAGTCAGTGAAGGAGATTGCCTAAGGCTGCCCTCTACGGCCTATAACTACATAGCGACCCCACTCCACTGCACTACGAGTTCAAAAGAACCATGCCGACCAATTTTTATTCGCGGAAAAATTTTGAACATGCTGAAACATTTTCCTCGACCAAACTGAGGCCACGAGTATGTGAGAACTTCCCTCGAGCATGAAGGAGAGTTCCAGTGACCTCATAGGACCTCCTAGGATCACGTGTCGACCATGCTGCGAGTTTGATTCGAGGGCAAACTCTTCTAAACTCGCAGATTCAGGTTCAGAAACAGCATCTTCCTCACAGCCATCAGGCTATTGAACTCAACTCAAACAAAACTCTGAACATTAATAGCCCATTATCTGTTTATTTGCACTATCTGTTTTATTTATTCATGTGTGTATATATTTATACAATGGTATATGGACACACTGATCTGTTCTGTATTCATGCCTTCTATATTCTGTTGTGCTGAAGCAAACCAAGAATTTCATTGTCCTATCTGGGACAATAAACTCTCTTGAATCTTGAATCTTGATTAGGTCGCTGCAGTGGGACAGGCCCTTAAGAATAACTCTTTAAAATGATTAAAATAATGTTAATTGCATCAAATCTAAAAGTGCTAAAACAAACTAATCTTTGAAGAAGTATCCAAAAAGGTAGATGAGGGCAAAGAGGTATACATTGTCTACATGGACTTCTGCAAGACATTTGATGTTCCACATGGTAGGCTGCTCTGGAAGGTTAGATCGCATGGGATCCAGGGAAAGCTAGCCGAATGGATAGAGAATTGGCTTCAAGTGAGGAAGCAGATGGTGATGGTTGAAGATTGTTTTTGGACTGGAAACCTGTGACTAGTGGTACACCTCAAAGAGTTGGCCTGTTTCCATGCTGTATGACTCTATGTATATAACCGTAACCTCTTGTTGCATTATGTTACAATGAAACCAGCAGAGGATACCCTCCTGAACAGGGACTAACTTGGTTACGCATAGATGGTGAAGCATATTCGCCACTGTGATTGCTGGGTTATTATTATACCTTCACACCAGAAGGCTGGATTCCATGAGGAAATCAGTGTCAGAGAACTGTCATGGGTTCACCAGTAACTCTCCACAGCATGTTCAGTACTCTGTGTTTGTCTACACAGTAAGGAAAATCCCATACTTGCTCACATGCATGTGGGGATATGTTGGCAGTTTGGTATAGAACTGCTGCCATTTTCTCACGTAACCTTGACCTTTTATTTGGTGCTCAATTCAAATTCCACTTCTGCTCACCAGTTTCATACCTGATCATTGATTCAGATCTGAACTAACCTGTTAAGAGCCGAGGCATATTTGTTTGATACCAAGATAATTTCTGACACAAAGCTTCTCCATTACAAAGACTACCATGGTTGGTACAATCCTAAATGCTTCTCACTCACATGTCCAAGGATCCACGATTGATTCCAACCTCTGGTAATGCCTGCGTGGATTTTATTTGTTGCTCCTGTGATCATTTGGGTTTCTCTTGGGTGGGCTGGTTTCCACCCACATCCCAAAGACATGCTAGTATGTTAACTTGCTGCATTGAATTACCTCTCTATGCAGGTAAATAGAGAAAATAATCAATAAGGGACAGATAGTCATGTGAAAGAGACAATGTTGCTGTGGGGATATAGTATAAGGAGGGAAGGGGACTGATAAGCCTGCTCTGTTGAGAGATGGCATGGAAACAATTGGCAAAAGCTTTCATCGGTGTGGTAGTAAATAATTCACACCTTTGGTCCAATTTTAGTTCTTCTAGAGCTTTATATATTGGCAAACATGGAACCTCTTCCAAGTCACTGATATGTTATTCCTGAATGGTGCCCTAGCACTAACCCTGTGGCTGTTTGTCATTGCCCTCTGCCCACCTACTCTCTTTCTCCTGTTTGTTTTCCAATTCGTTTACCACTTGCTCAATACTTTCCACGGACATACCATTTCCTTTGAGGTTCTCAACTCCAGCCCTTTGAGAACTCCATCTATTTCCATCTCCAGTCCCCTGTATATACTACATTTAATTATCTCCAACACTACTAGCTATGTCTTCTGCAATGTGATCCTGAAAGTCCAAAATATCTTCCTTATATCTGAGATTGGAAAACTTCTTAAAATATCTTTCTTCCTTTTTCCTAATATTTTCAGTGTGTTATGGGCCTGTCCCACTTAGGCCATTTTTTCGGCAACTGCCGGCGACTTTCATAGTCATAGCAGGTCGCTGATAAAAAACGGCGACTGGATCCCCCTACGACAATGTCTACGACAATGTCTACGACAATGTCTACAACAACCTACCACCTAGTCGACGTCAAGCTACGGCAAGCTACCGACAACCAGCGACCCATTAGGACATCCACCTACGACCACACCTATGACAACCTACGTCCACCCACGACAAGTTACGACAAGGCAACAACTTAAGGCAATTCAGTCACCGGTACCTGTCGGCGGTTGTCGTAGTTTGACGTAGGTAGCCGCCAATTGAATTCACCGAACTCAGCATCGGCAACAACTTACGTCATCCTGGCGACAGCACCTACGTCTGGAGAAGTCAAGCTACGCTCATTGGTGCCAAGCCAACTGTCGCCAAAAAGTTTTGAACATTTCAAAATCCAGCGGCAACCAGAGAAACCCTACGATTCTTTGGGCGACTGAGGAGGCTACTCACGTCCATACAGGCGACACCCCAGCGACCATGTGGCGACAGCCTAGTCTCCTGTAGTCGCCTAAAAAATCGCCTAAGTGGGACAGGGGCATTAATTGTCATTCTTGGCTGTTGCGAAGTTACTTGGTATTTTGTAGTACATTACAGATATCTAAGTTATGAAAGTTATTATTTATAAATAATTAAAAATATGACAGGCAAATATAATTTGCCCTTTTGATTATAAACATCTACTTTACAATTATAACAAACAGATTTTTTATCTGGCTGTCATTATTGGAATTAAATAGACACTACATTCAAATATTTTGGGTTTTAAAACATGCACATCTGCCCAAATAATACAAAAATTATTTATTCGATGTCACGCGATGTATTTTTAGCCGTATCCTCTGAAGATGCCGAAGCAGCAGATTCCCTTGTGGTTGATCTATTGTAATAATAAAGCCAATATATCAAATATCCCAAGCCCATCCTTTCTTTGGATCATCACTCGTTGCTGATAAAATGTTTCACCCTTCTGAGTAATCTGGTTCTTATTATCTAGCATATGTTGTATCAGTTTTTGACGAGGAAATCTCTCCTTGGTTCTAATCCGTTTTAAGACCACATGCCTTGACTGGCCAAAGAGGCGGTAAAAATCTCTCTTGATGATGCAATAAAGTTTTATAACCTAAGGTGCTTTGTGATTTGGGCAAAAATTCTCTTTTATAATTTCTCTTCATTTCAATTGTCAAAGTGAGAGATGAGAAGGAGGTTGTTAAACAGTGCAGGCCTTTTGTCAGGAATTTGTAGTGAAATAAAAAAATCTCTTTTCATTCATAAACAAAATTACTCCATTGCTTGGCCGATCTCAAATGAATCACTATATGGGTGAACATATTTCGCAGAGTTACTGCCAGACCATCCTACTTGACAAGCAAGTAAAATCTGATTTTCTTTTAATGAAGTCTGTGTGACATCTAACCATGGAGGGGAAAGTAATGAAACTATCAGCAGGATACTGATAGGAAGCTGTGAGTTGATGGCATGCTTTGCCATGACAGCTGTGAGAAAGTCACAGATTCACGAACTAGGGTGACATGTCCTATATTCACATTTTAATGAGACAGTATATTTTCTTTCTGCTGGCCTGAATGTAGCCTTAAACTGAACAAATAAATCTAGACACCATTCTCTTTGCAAGCTTCAACCTTGACTTGAATTTTAGTTTGAATTGTCTCTAATTTAGTCAGTAAACTGATACTTTGGATGTAGAAGATGATGTTCCCACCATCAGAACATTATTGAAGCCATCATATCAATGGGGCTGCATCTCCTTTTGTACAGAGAAAATAACACTTAATCCAGTGACACAGAGGGAACATATCTCCAAACTTGGAAGCGACTAGACTCCCAAAGACATTGCTAAACTCTAGAGGGCATAGGTTTAAGGTCAGAGAGGGAAAGTTTAAGGAGACGTGTATGGCAAGATTTAGTTTAACAGAGAAAGGATGGTGCCGGGAATGCGCTGCCAGGGGTGGTGGTGGAAGCAAATACATTAGGAGGGCTTTAGATAGGCACCTTCCTGTAGTGTAGCGAATGGAGGGATATGAATCGCATGCAGGCAGGAGAGATGAGTTTAATTTGGCATCATGTTCAGCATTGACATTGTGGGCTGAACCTGTGTTGCACTGTTCTATTCTACTGTATGTCCCAAACTGCAAGGCAGAGGAAAAGCTTTATTGTGATCTCCAGCATTTTGTGTCTTTCCTTGGTCAACCAGCATCTGTATTTCTTTGTTTCTACAAGTTATTAACATTGATGGCTCCCTTGATGATATCTCTTATCTTTTTCTTAATGATTCGGGGCAGTTATCTTATGATGAGATAAGATGCAACAATGCTTTTCTCCACTAAAGGTACTTACCATAATCCCACTGTTCATCTTGAAATCTCTTATTTCATTCCCCTTCACCAAGATAGGTTATTTTCTCCTCTGCACCCCACATCTTTAAGGCCAAATTGCAAATCTCTTCAATTCCCATTGCTGTCTTTTGCATTCTTCCTAAAGTGGTAGCATTATATTTTCTTTCCAATCTTAGACTGAAACCCTCAGACTGATGCACCCGTAAATGAACAGCATTAGAATTCACTCGAACAGGAAATTAAATTTAAACATCTTAGCATTCTGGGAATAGACACAAAAAGCTGGAGTAACTCAACCCGAAATGTCACCTATTCCTTTTCCCCAGAGATGCTGTCTGACCCGCTGAGTTACTTCAGCTTTTTGTGCCTACCTTCGGTTTAAACCAGCATCTGCAGTTCCTTCCTACACTTAGCATACTGAGATTTATCTTTGGATTCTATAGTCAATGTTACTATACAGGCTATAATAGTACTCTGTAACAGCCGTATTCAGGCAGTGGCTTATCTGGAATTTTAATTTAAAATCAGAATCTTGTGGATAATCTGAATGTTACCAATTTTAAATTAAAACTTGCAGCACTTCAGAAGAAATGTATTTCTATCTGCATAAAGTCAAGAGTTCAGTCTTCTGTGACCCACAGTGAAGGAACTATGAAGAAAATAACCAGAAGTCAGCTGATTTTAATCAGGCCCACCTGCGATATATTCCATCACATCTCTTTCCATCTCCACATAGCGACAAACATCTTGGAGGCCACCGTTGTGTTTCACATCAATCTGAAATCTGGAACTCCTGTGCTTTCTCGACCTGCCAGCTGCATTTTTCTTGTCTGTGATCTTGCTGCTCAGGTCAAACAGTTCGGCAATGTGTCCTCTTAGCAATAAGCCCTGTATTAAACATTAAAATACCCAGCTGATATTTTTTTTAATGAATAAAAGGCATATTGCAATAAAGGTATGTGGGCCATCCAAATTTTTCACTTAAAATAAAAACGTATTTAAAATTATGTTGAAGCTGCCAGGTTTAAAATGTTGTTATGCATTTGAAAAATAGGTATGCAATTATTTGCTTAAGTATTTAAAGCGCTGAAATTGACCATTTGAACCAACAATATGTCAAGGTTTAGGCTGAACCTAAGCCTCCTCTCACAAATTTTTAATTGATTTTGTTAACTCCATTTCTATTCCATCCTCCCTTAAGATTTATCTCACTTCTCTTAAATCCATTTACACTGTTTGCTTCAGCGACTTCATGTGGTAATAATTTCCACATTCTAACCAGCCTCTGGTTAACAAAGCTTATCCTTAATTATTAGTGATTAATATTTATTGGCCTCTAGGGGAGGAGGTTTTGTAATTTGTGGAAAATAAGAGGGTCTCCATTTCTTTGTTGGGTTAATATTTGTCAGGTTATGATGGGATGGCTTCAAATGTAAGGTCTCTCATTAATGTATTGTTGAGTGAAGGCATCAGTGGGGAAGGTACAAAGGGCTTCGCTTGTATTTGTAAAACCATTACGTGGTTTACAACCAAACTATTGGCGGAGTAGATAGATTTGATGGGCCAAATGGCCTAATTCTGCTCCTATCACGTGACCTCATTACCAAGAAACAAGGAGCCTTTTCTGAAGAAAAGTGGCAGATGATTCAGAATGGAAGCATTGCTTGGAATTAGATGAAACACATTGCTGACAAGTTACAAGCAGAGAAAAGCAAAAATGCTGCAGATATTAGTAATTCCGAGTAAAAACAAACAATGCTCGAAATACTCGGTAGGTTAAGCAGCATCTGGGGAGTTAGTTTTTCACTCCGATGGCCTTTCATTAGAATAACAAAATTGTCGAAATCTAATTTGTTTTTAGTTCTAGAGAAAAGGGAGTTGTGGTGAGATCAGAGCATGTGATAAGTTAGACACCAGCAAAGACTGAATGATTACTGAGAGAGAGAGGATAGAAAGAATATTAAATCATAGAGACAAAAAGCTGGAGAGATCTCTCCACATCACCATCTATATCTCACGTTTCCCTTATCCCTAACCAGTCTGAAGTAGGGTCTCGAAACGAAACGTCACCCATTCCTTCTCTCCAGAGATGCTGCCTGTCCCGTTGAGTTACTCCAGCTTTTTGTGTCTATCTTTGGTTTAAACCGTCATTTGCAGTTTCTTCTTACATGAATATTAAATCATAGCAGGGGGAGATGTAAATAGTTGATGTAAAAAAAAAGACAGGGAGAGAATAGGAAAATAATGCTGTGAATGGTGGGATACAAATTACTGTAGTTGCAGCAAACATGAAATAAAAGAGAATGCTGAAAGTGCTCAGCAGATCAGGCAATAATAATGGAGACAGAAAGATAAAATCATGTTACCAGTTGATTTTCTATTATTGGACTTAGCCAGTTCTGATATAAACTGGAAAAGCAAGTTATCTGAAATTGTTCAATTCAATGGTGAGTCGAGCAGACTGCAAGCTGTGCCTTGAGATGGGTTACACTGGAATATCAAAATAGGTCAAAGGCAGTGTGGGATCGGTATGAAGAATTAATGACACAGACAATGGAAAGCTCAGGATCACCCTCACAGACTGAACAAAGGTGTTCAAGATTATCACCCAATATAGATATAACAATACTGTCATAAGATCATATGATAGTAGAATTAGGCCGTCCAGCCCATCAAGTCTACTCCGCCATTCAATCATGGCCGATCTATCTCTCCCTCCAAACCCCATTCTCCTGCCTTCTCCCAATAACCTCTGACACCCGTACTAATCAAGAATCTATCTATCTCTGCCTTAAATATATCCACTGACTTTGCCTCCACAACCTCCTGTGGCAAATAATTCCACAGATTCACCACCCTCTGACTAAAGAAATTTCTCCTCATCTCCTTCCTAAAATTACATCCTTTAATTCTGAGGCCATGATCTCTAGTCCTAGACTCTCCCACTAGTGGAAACATCCTCTCCACATCCATTCTATCCAAGCCTTTCACTATTCTGTACGTTTCAATGAAGTCCCCCCTCATTCTTCCAAACTCCAGCAAATATAGGCCCAGTGCCGACAAACGCTCATCATATGTTAACCTACTCATTCCTAGGATCATTCTTGTAAACCTCTTCTGGACCCTCTCATAGCCAGCACATCCTTCCTCAGATATGGTGACCATAATTGCTCACAATATTCCAAATGCAGCCTGACCAGTGCCTTATAGAGCCTCAGCATTACATCCCTGTTTTTGTATACAAGCCCTCTCAAAATATATTCTAGTGTTAGGCAGCATCACTGGAGAACATGGATAGGTGACATTTCAGGTCGGGCCCTTCTTCAGAGTTTGGTTTTCCCATTGTAGACGAGACCATATCTTGAGTTCCAAATGCAATAAACTAAAATGGAAGGAGTGCACACTGGTTTAGAACAATTTGGGGGGGGGGGGGGGGGGGGGGTTGGGTGCACAAATCCAACATTCTGGGCCCATCAATGCATTTTTTTTCTGGTTACGACTGTTAAGTCTGATTCCAATGAATAGGGAATGGCCTTTTTGCACAAAGCCCCTTCGGTTTATATGTTGCTTTGGATCTGGTGCATTCTCAGGCTTCACCTGAGAAAACTCCGTGCACAAACAGTCCCTGGTACATATACCTATTTTCACTAAATGTAAGCCTCACAATGCCAGAATAAAGCCAGCTGATCCTTAGCATTGCTGCAATTGCACTGGAGAATTGCCATCTTTTATAGTAAATTGGCTTTTTTTTAAATTCAAATCTAGCAGATGTAAAGTGCTTTATTCTGTCAGTGCATAT
Source organism: Malacoraja senta (assembly GCA_038087875.1). Lineage (NCBI taxonomy): Eukaryota > Metazoa > Chordata > Chondrichthyes > Rajiformes > Rajidae > Malacoraja > Malacoraja senta. The sequence goes on from CM075979.1 coordinate 58,461,855, forward strand.
GAAAAGATATTGCTCTCCCTATTATGAATATTTTTGCATGAATGAATGTTAAAAAATCACTTTAAAAGATAATAACCAACAATACATCACAGTCTTCTCCCCTGACAGGCCCAGTTTCAATTAAGTACCAAGTTATTTTTCTCGCTTGTCACTGTTTGTTTGCCTTTAGCAAATGAATTGTGAGTGACATCCCCTTTGGTGTGTTTAAGAGTAGAGACTTCCAATTCTCCAGTGTAGTATTTTATTACCCAGCTCTATTTTGAGATGCTAAAGGCTATGTTTATTTCATTATATGGATAGTTTCACACTAATTGTTTAGCACCGGTAATTGTAACAAGTTAAATGAATTTAGGTAACCGAGTGCTAAAAGAACTTTAATGGCATTGGCTTCATTGAAGAGAATTCCAACAGTAGTCCTGGGAGGCCTGGCTCGAACTAACACCTTTCACACCAAAATCTATCAATCGCACACATAAAGTTACTAATATGTTTAGTTTAGTTTAGTTTAGAGATAGAGCTTCAGCCCACCGAGTCCGTGCCGACCAGCGATCCCCACACAGCACTATCCGACACACCAGGGACAATTTATAGAAGCCAATTAACCTACCAACCTGTACATTTTTGGAATGAGAGAGGAAACCGGAGCACCCGGAGAAAACCCACGCAGGTCACAGGGAAAACATACAAACTCCATACGGACAGCACCCGTGGTCGGGATCGAATCCGGGTCTACGGCGCTGTAAGGCAGCAACTCTACAACTGCGCCACTGTGCCACCCCAGTTATTATGGGCGGTCTTTAATCAAGATTTAAATTTGCACTTTTTACTTCTTACTTTATTGTTTTCTGATTTTTTTAATCTGTATCCTTTCATTGTATTTCACTCTGTCACTCTATTTTGCTTTTGTCCATGATTTTACATGGAATCATTATTTTAAATTTATACTTACTGGTTGAGACTCCGCAAGGTGGAAAGGTGTCCTTGGTGATTCATTTCAATGGAGCTGAAGCTTGGGAGGGAGTTGTAACAGGCAGCCATTGCTTTGAAATATACACATAGAATATAACACATATTAAGCACAGGAACAGGCCCTTTGCCCCATACATAATATCAAGTTAATTCAATTTAGTTTAATTTAGTTTTAGAGATACATCATTGAAACAGGCCCTTTGGCCCAGTGAGTCCGCACCGACCAACGATCCCTGCACATTAACACAATCCTACACACACTAGGGACAATTTACACTTATACAAAGTCAATTAACCTACAAATCTTTACATCTGTGGAGTGTGGGAGGAAAGATCACGCGGTCACAGGGAGAACGTACAAATTCCGTACAGACAGCAATAGACAATAGGTGCAGGAGTAGGCCATTCGGCCCTTCGAGGCAGCACCACCATTCAACGTGACCATGGCTGATCATCCACAATCAGTACCCCGATCCTGCCTTCTCCCCATATGCCCTGACTGCTATCTTTAAGAGCCCTATCTTGCTCTCTCTTGAAAGTATCTAGAGAACTGGCCTCCACCACTCTCTGAGGCAGAGAATTCCACAAATTCACAACTCTCTGGGTGAAAAAGTTTTTCCTCATCTCCGTTCTAAATGGCTTACCCCTTATTCTTAAACTGTGGTCCATGGTTCTGGATTCCCCCAACATCGGGAACATGTTTCCTGCCCCTAGCGTGTCCAATCCCTTAATAATCTTATATAGTAGGGGGCGCCGTCCTGTACGGGTATGGCTGCCCAGCCTGCAGCTGTCCATTTTTTCATCTCTTTCTTTTTATTTTTAGTTAGTTGAGATTTTGTTTTCGGAGTTCTAGCCTTTTTTATGTGGGGGGGGGGGAGGGGGAAACTGCTTTTTCAAGTCCCTACCTGGTCGGAGAGGCTGCTTTCCTCCGGGCTGCACCTTCAACCCGTCCTCGCGGCCTACCAGAGGGTCTGGAGCGCCGTTTCCTGACGGGACCGGCCAGAACCACGGCTTCAGTGGCGGCGCAGCGCTGGAGCGCTATCGCGGAGCGGAGCGGGCGATGCCTTGCCCGGGTCGCCGCGTTGGAGCTGCGGTATGCTGGGACCGCCGACAAAAACATCGCGGAGCTGCGGGACTGTGGAGCGGCCAGCCGCGGGCGGCGGCACTGACCTTAATCGCGGAGCCTGGGATCTCTCGCCGAGATCGCCAGTGGTGGAGCTCCATCCAGTGCGGCCTGTCGGCTTGGAAGCCACGTTCTCCGGTAAGGGGGCAGCCGTTCCTGGCACCCCAAGCCGCTGAGAGGATTCTCCCGATGCCGGAGCACCATCACCCAGCGAGAACGGCCTGGAACACCGGGCCTCCGTAGCGGCAACTGCGGAGGCCTCAATAGGCCCAACTATGGGTGGACATAGGGATGGGGACTGGACTTTATGCCTTCCCTCACAGTGGGAACCATTGTGGGGGGATGTTTTTATGTTCATTGTTAAGTTTTTAATGTTGTGTCTTACCTTTATCTGTGTGCTGCATGGCAAGTCAAATTTCACTACACCAATTGGTGTATGTGATAATAAATGTCCTTTGTATTGTTTGTATCCTTTGTTTCAATAAGATAGCCTCTCATCCTAAATTCCAGGGTATACAAGCCCAGTCGTTACATTCTTTCAACATATGACAGTCCCGCCATCCGGGAATTAACATCGTGAACCTACGCTGCACTCTCTCAATAGCAAGAATGTCCTTCCTCAAATTTGGAGACCAAAATTGCACACAATACTCCAGGTGTGGTCTCACTCAGGCCCTGTACAACTCCAGAAGGATCTCTTTGCTCCGAAACTCAACTCCTCTATATCTCATCTCAACTGCTATTATGTTTGGTTTGTACTCCTGCCTGTCTCCGTGTAGATTTGTTTGTCAGTGTAATTGGTTAAAGAGACATACTGTTACTTATCCTGCTTGCAAATCATGCATTAAAAGCACCTGTGAACACCATTTCTTCAAACCCGAGTAGAAAATCGAGGCTAGTTATTTGAGTGATTTAGAATCGTAGTCATACAACACAGAGGCAGGCCCTTCAGCCCAAAACGTCCATGCCAACCAAAATGCCCTTATCCCGGTTAACCATTCCTTTCACATACCCGTCCAAGAGTCTTTTTAAATGTTGCTATTTTCCCAGCTCAACTACTTCCTTTGGCAGCTTATGATACGATACAATAAAACTTTATTCATCCCAGGAGGAAAATTGGTCTGCCAACAGTCACAACACACAACAAAGTACACAAAAACCTTGTTTACCTAACAACCTCAGTAAAAAAGTTGCTGCTCAGGATACTATTAAATCTTTCCCCCCTCGCCTTAAACCCTCAAGCTTTTAATTCCCCTACTCTGGGAAAAAGATTCTGATAAATTCACCCATGGTATTCCCATCACTTCTATAAGAGGTTCCCTCAGATTTCTGCACTCTAAGGAACAAATTTGTAGCTTTCCCAACCCCTCCCGATTTCTCAGGTGCCCAAGTCCTGGCAACATCCCTGTAAATCCTCTTTTTCAAGAATCAAGAATCAAGAATCAAGTTTCCTTTATTGTCATTCAGACCTTTCGGTCTGAACGAAATTGTGATGCCTGCAGTCATACACAGAACCAATAATAACAAAACATACAATAAACACAAATTAAACATCCACCACAGTGAGTTCACCAAGCACACCCTCACTGTGATGGAGGCAAAGTCTTAAGGCTCTGTCTTACCTGTTTGCGGTCATCGGCGGTGAAGCGCGGCGTCGCCAGTAGCGAGGACCGCGCGGCAACGGCGAGAGCGTCGAGCCTATCCACCGGAGCGCCGCACGGATGTTGCGCGGGGGCCGAGTTAATTCAAACACGGCGGGTCCCACGTGCTTGCGGTAAGTAAATAAAAGGGCGGGCCGACTGCGATGACGTCGGCCCGCCACACGTGACTCACCAGCGGCGGCTGTGGCAGTGGAGGTTTGACGCACGGCGCTCGAGCCATGCTGGCGGCGGCCCGTGCGAGCGGCCGTGCTTCACTGGCGGCGGCACGTGCCTCACTGGCGGAGGCTGTGGCAGTGGAGGTTTGACGCACGGCGCTCGAGCCACACTGGCGGCGGCCCGTGCGAGCGGCCGTGCCGCACTTCTGCATCACTGGTGGAGGTTGTGCGGTGAGTATTTAGTTTTGGACATTGTCGATTTTATTTTAGCACCGCCGCACGGCCCGGGAATTGTACTTTCTCACGAGTGCGCGGTCTATGGCGGCAGATTCCTCCCGTTTCGCCGCCATAGACCGCAGACTCGTGAGACAGGCCTTTTAGTCTCCGTCTCTTCCCTCCTTGTTCTCCCTTTGCGCTGAGGCGATCGATCCAGGCCGAAGATGCCGCCCTCCAGTCCAGCGGACCTCCGTGGTGATGTCGCCGCCGCCGAAAGCTGGAACACCGTCTCCGCTCCGAGACGGCCCACCACAGCATCAGTCCCGGGTCCCGAAGTCTCCGCTCCGGGCCACCGCCCCAGCTCCAGGCCCCGCAGTCTCCGCTCCGGACCCCGCTGCATCAGCTCCAGGTCCCGCAGTCTCCGTCCGGACCCCGCCGCACCAGCTCCAGGTCCCGCAGTCTCCGCTCCGGACCCCGCTGTATCAGCTCCAGGTCCCGCAGTCTCCGCTCCGGACCCCGCCGCCCCAGCTCCAGGTCCCGCAGTCTCCGCTCCGGACCCCGCCGCACCAGCTCCAGGTCCCGCAGTCTCCGCTCCGGACCCCGCTGTATCAGCTCCAGGTCCCGAAGTCTCCGCTCCGGACCCCGCTGTATCAGCTCCAGGTCCCGCAGTCTCCGCTCCGGACCCCGCTGCATCAGCTCCAGGCCACCGCCGAAAGCCAGAACGCCGCACCAGCAAGTCGGGCCACCGCTGCCTCAGCCCCGAAGATGGCCAGCATCTCGTTGGTAAGTCCTGGCTGGCTCTGCCTCCGTAGCCTCGGGGTCGGTCGCAGGATGGAGGTGGCCAGCTCCACCATTAGGCCTCACCGCAGACGGAGGCAGGGAAGGGGGATACGACACGAAAAAGTTGCATTCACCCGAAGGAGGAGACAGAGGACATGTTTCTCCCCCCCTAACACAACCCAACAAACTAAAACTTAACAAAACAGGACAAAAAAAACCAACAGAAAAAGTAAAAACAGACGGACTGCAGGCGAGCCGCAGCCGATTAACAGCGCCGCCAGCTTAATGGCATCTTTCGTTTGGCACGTTAGCCATAACTGAGCACAGTACTCTAGGTGCAACCTCACCAATGTCTGTAACAACTGTAATATAACATCCTAACTTCTATATTCAATCCCCTTACTGATGAAGTCCAATGTACCAAAAGCCTTGAAGATAGACCAAAATACTGGAATAACTGTGGGACAGGAAATGGTGACATTTTGGGTTGAGACCCTTCTTCAGACTGAGAGTCATGGGAAGGGGACATACAGAGATAAGGAAGTGTAAGGTGTGAGAATGAGACATCAAAGGGGGTGGAGAAAAATGTCATTCTTAGCTAGGAGAAGGTAACAAATCAAACTGAGATAAAATGTAATAGGGGACAGTCAGTCTGGTCAGAGAACTGAGAAGGAGGAGGGATGGAGAGAGTGGGAAAGCAAGGGTTACTTGAAGTTAGAGAAGTCAATATTCATACCACTGGGGTGCAAGCTGCCCAAGCAAAATATGAGGTGTTGTTCCTCCAATTGGCAGAAAGGTCAGCGTGGGAATGGGAGGGGGAGTTAAAGTGTTTAGCAACCGGGAGATCAGGTAGGTTTATGTGGACTGAACAGAGTTGCTCAGCGAAACAATAGCCGAGCCTGCTCTTGGTCTCACCGATATATAGGAGTCCGCACCTGGAACAGTGAATACAATAAATGAGGTTGAAGGAGGTGCAAGGGAATAGTAAGATTAAACGAGAACTTACCAGTTTGAAGTTTGATCTTTATTTTATGAGGAGTTACGTTGGTGATTACGTGAAGAAGACCCGTCAGGGTGCTTTGCGCGTCAATCTTCAAAGCAGCGGTGTGAAATCACAAAACACCAATAACGAAGGTAACATAGTAAAAACTACGTAAATTTTAGAACTTCCACCGCTGCCTTTATGAAAGAGGGTTGGGCGTCCGGTCGGGCCACGTAATGCACCAACGTAACTCCTCATAAAATAAAGATCAAACTTCAAACTGGTAATTTCTCGTTTAATCTTACTATTATACTTCGGAGTCACGTGAGTGACTACGTGAAGACTTTAAAGCTTTGTGATTTCATGCCGCAGATTCAAATCCCGGTTTCTCTTTGCATTGATTGATTCGGAACGAGAAATAATCAATAATGCATTAATGACATTTGCATGAAAAAATGCAGTCATTCATTTATTTGAATAATAGAATTAACAGTATCCACTTTAACCCAGGGGAATTTAAGCAGAACTTAATATAGTATCTGCAAACAGCCCCATATTGGCAATAGGCCGATGGTAAAAGTGTTGAAACACCAACTTATTAGATCACCCGGCGGCTGCGAGAATATGGTCGACGGGACGTCCTTCGCCCTGGCCGCCGATGTTGCTGCTAAATCGAATGGGATGTAAAAACATCACTGTTAACACCTGCAGCAACCAAGACTTGTTTTAACCATTTTGAAATAGTCTGAACTGACACCATCTTGTATGTTTTTTCGTGAATGATAAACATTCTTGCTTTCATATTTCATAAGACTTTGTAGCCTCAATGTATTGCAACAAATATGTCTTAACACATAATAATAATAATAATAATAATAATAATAATAATAATAATAATCATTTTATTTACTGGCGCCTTTCTAAAACCCAAGGACACTTTACAATGCATAGAATCACAACAAAACAAAAAAAACACATAATCGGAATAAATTAAATTAAAAAAAACACCACAGTACACAAATCAAGGACTGAATTCAATTTCAAAAGCACCAAAAGAAAATAAGAAACACATAGACATGGATCCATGGAATATGCTAATTAAACACTCTTGAATCCTGTCACACCTGACCCTACTTCATTTGAGTAGGTCATGAATGTAAAACATAACATTATCCTGAGGTACTTCCATCCTGTGTATCTGTAACTTTTGTAATGTCTGCACTCTCTGTGCTTGTTACAAGTGCCATAAGTATGACTACCTTCATGCTGAATTTGGCCAAAATCAGAATCGTACCTAGAGTCCATTGATGAAGTAGCTTAAAACCACTCTATATTCCAGATTGCCATACCTAGGCTTAGAAGGTCTGGAATTAAAATTATTTTCATTAATCTGGAAACAAAAGAACGAGACTCAACAGGATGTCTTTCCGACCCCATCAATAAAAAACGAGGACAATGCACTTCTGGCTGAATAAATCGCACTATAAATCAACCCCTCATAATAGAGTGTTGAGAAAACCTAAGACATTTGAGACATGTGTCGTACAACATTCAATATTCTTTTGTACACAGAAAAATTTCCCATTCTTTACATAATGGGAAAACAGCATTTACAGAGTCACAACCTCAGATTCGCAAATGTACTACTTTTGAGTGTTCTTCCGCCAGACTGCTGTAAGCATGTCCACAGTTTGCCCAGACAATCCTCTTTTTAAAACCTGCAAATTAACAAATCCATACAGGCATATAATGGATGTTACACTCCAATTATCGGATACACCAGTAAATCCCTTCTTTTGGGAACCTTTATCAGAAACTGTCATTAATTCCAATATCAAAGGGAACCATGGCTGCGTAGACCACCAATACTCCAGAGGCAGCATCCTGCTTCATTTTAAGCAGACACCGGTTTATGAGACAGAATGATGGAAAATGCATATAAAAACACACCACCCTAATTTAGCGAGAAAGCATCAATCGCTACTGTCTCCCGATGTAGTTCCCATACTACATATCTCTGTAACTTGTGATTGAGTCTGGATGGAAACAAGTCATATCTGGCTTCCCAAATCTGACTACTATAACATTTTCAACATCCATTCTTTGTTATCATGGAAATTCCCGTAACCTGGTGTCTGCTACTATATTGAATCTACCTGGTAGATAAATAGCTGAAACCAAATATTTGTCAACACACCAAGTCCAGATTTGATTAGCCAATTTGTCACATGACACTGACTTAATTCCACCCATACGATTAATACATGCCATTGCTGTAGTATTGTTAATTTGAAGATCAACATGCAGATTAGTTGTATTAACAACAAGCTTGGAGCTCATAAGCCTTCCAACAGCTGTAAAACGTTGATTCTCCATGTCTGCAAAAAATAATGCCTCTTCCATATTCCATCTGTCCACAGATGGATACCATTTCAGTGGCACCAATCCTAGTGCACTGACATCAGTCTGTAAGGCCATGGAAGGCTGTTCAATCACTATGTTGCTCGAACTACTGGAGACATGTTAAATCCACCACTGCAAATCAGAAGCAGCATTTGTTGTTTAACTGCATGGCCTATCAAAATGGCCACCATGCATCTTAGTGCCTTTTCTTTTTGCCGTCTGTAGCTGCTGGTAGTGCAATGGTCCATATTGTATTGCTGGAAATAACACTAATTTTCCTAGCAAGCTGGCCACCTGTCTTAATTGAAGATTGTTGCTTTTTCAACAGCTTAATGCAACCATCAATCAGCTCTACCCTTTACCCTGGGTAAAATTACTACCATATCAATTGAATCAATTGTGAAATAAAAATAATCAATGGTTGTAAGGGCGTTAACCTTGATTTCTCTGGATGAATTAAACCCAAAACTCTCAAAAGTGGATTGAACAATTGAGAGAGATAACTCACTAATTCTCATGTTTGTCCTAATTAGGACATCATCCAGTTAAGCCATCAACATCTGTCCTTGGACTCTAATTAGCCCAAAAATTGGTTTTTACCAATTTATTGAAATTCTAGGAACTGAAGTTAACCCATTAGACAGAACTTTGAATTGCCATAATTGTTTCATTCAGATAAATTTCAAATACGTTTATCTTACAAATGAACAGACACTGAGTAATATACATCTTTCAGATCTATAGGTGCCATATAACATCTTTTGAAATAAGTTGTTTGGAAGTCTCAAAGTCTCCATTTTGAAGTATCTATACTTCACAAAATTTTAAAGACTTGTCAGATCTAAAACACTCCTCACCTTTTTAGATCGAGAAAATTTAAACACAATTTGGTGGTTTTGATAAACCAACCTTTCAATTACTTGTTTATAGACAAGTTTTCAAATTCAATTGGAGTGAAATTGTGAAATTGTAGTGTTCTGCTAGGAACATGCTGGATGGCAAATCACTATTTGGATCGAATCAATTCGAAACCTTTGAATAATACTCAGAATAATGAATCTGAAGTAATTTGCTTCCAATATTTGGCTGTTTTTGCCTTAATATGTTCCCATGAGAACCAGGTCCACCTACCTCCTTTGTCACCTGAGTGACCTGTGGTCCCTGGCTCCTGGCAGGAAAACCCACGCTTTTTTGTGTTCCCGCTGCAGGACGCCAACTGCGCCCCTGCTTCAATGGTCAACTTGTTCCTGGTGTAGGCCCAGGATTCTGTATGATATCTGAAAGGATACCTCCTCTTCACAGACTTGCCGGCCATCGATGTTTTGATCAACCTTGCTGTTTTTGCCTCATCATCCAACTCTTTCCCACGTTTCGTGAGGTTTTTCTCCGAGGAGTAAGTTGAGTGACTGCACATTGCTGGGCTTTACAGAGTTGCTGCAACTTGGGGTTGATGGTGGGCCGAATGGCATACTTCCTGAAACAATTCATCTTGACGTGGGCGCTACATTGCAACCCTAGTGCCTCTTGATGCATCTCCATCCCTGGCCTCCATCCATTGTTCTTGCAAAAATGCAGTTGTTCCTCAACCCAGCAGCTTCAATATTCTCTGCAGTTTTATTTCTTAGGCTCACATCCCCTCGCCCATCTGACCCCTTATATCTTGGTTCACTGCTAGTACTTTCAGCAATACGCTGTTCATTGGGGTCTCGTGCTTTTTTTGGCATTTTCATCCATCGTAAGCTACTGGAGCTGATGGAAGACAAATTAGTTGATCGTAGAGGCCACTTCTTCTCCCAGTGGCTCTCCTGACTCTGACGGGGTAGCGAATCGTACTGCCTGGAGTAGAACATCTGGCAGCTGCCGTCTTCGCTTGTATCGGCCTCACCTTCAGAGTCAGGGTCAGAACTCTCACAATGCAGCGAATCGTACTGCCAGAAATAGAACATCTGGCAGCTGCCGTCTTCGCTTTTATCGGAGAACTCTGCTGACCCTTTGCACGCGCCTCATCAATGAGGGTGCTATCAAGCAGCCCTTTACTAGGTGCTGCTGACCTGGCTTCTGCAGCCTGGCTCTGACATCACTCCTCCTTGAGTATGTCTTGTTGGAGCAACCTGTGTACAGGTTCTCCATTTGGAATATCCACTCAGAAAGTGGTATCCAGCCTTGGAGGTGAATCCCAAACTGACTCTTGCTCCATGGACCTGACTTGCATGTTGGCTAGCGCCCAACTGACGCTGGCTCCATTCTTTTTCTAAATACACAAGCCCACACTCGCCCCGCTCCCAGCCGGCGACTGTTACAGGGGTATGAGGCAGCCCTTCACCAACCGCATTCCCATGGCTTTGCGGCTCGCCTCTTGCCCTTGCCCGTTTTGTTCATGGTGCCTGTGAAAAAATCGCAACAGACCACCACAGCAAACGGACCTAAAAAACTCTTAAAAAGTGTTTTACTTACCTTGGAGTTGTAAAAACTACATTCCACTAAAAGCTCTCGTCCCTGAGCCCCAATGCGTCTGACGTAATGACGCGCATGCGCCCTGACGGGTCTTCTTCACGTAGTCACTCACGTGACTCCGAAGTAAAATCTCTGCCACACCTTAAAAAATTGTCATGGTCCTTGGACAGAGTCCAGGGAGGAGGTATAGGGACAGGTGTTGCATCTCCTGCAGATGCAGGGGAAAGTAGCTGGGGGAGGGTGCTTTAGGTGGGAAGGGACGAGTTAACCAGGGAGTTACGGAGATAACGGTTTCTGCGGAAAGCGGAAAGGGGTGGAGATGTGGCTAGTGGTGGGATCCCGTTGGAGGTGGTGAAAATTGCAGAGGATTATGTGTTGTATGCGATGGCTGATGGGATAAAAAGGTAAGGACTAGGGGGACTCTGTTGCTGTTGCGGCTGAGGGAGGGGTAACAAGAGCGGAGTTGAGGGATATCGAGCAGACCCTAGTGAGGACCTCATCTTTGATGAAAGAGGAGAAGCCCCATTCCCTAAAGAATGAGGACATCTCAAATGTCTTGGTATGGAACACCTCATCTTGGGCGCAGATGCGGCGTGGGTGGAGGAATTGGGAGTAGGGAATAGAGTCTTTGCAGGAGGCAGGGGGGGGGGGAAGAAGTGTAGTCTAGATAGCTGCGGGAGTCAGTCCTTTTGATCACCCTATCTCCCTGTGATGCCAGTATCAAGGAACTATGCACCAGAACTCCTGAATCCCTAGGATGACAATGTCTTGCAAAGCACCTAATGAATTAAACTATAGGCGAAGATAGACACAAAATGCTGGAGTAACTCAATGGGACAAGCAGCATCCCTGGAGAGAAGGAATGGGTGACATTTTGGGTTGAGACCCTTCTTCAGATTCAGAGACAGGGGAGAGGGAGGCACTGAGATAAGTAAGTGTTATTGTTAAGGAAGTGAAAATTAGTCATCAAGTGGATTGAGGCTCGAAAAATGGTGAATAGATCAATGTGAATTAGAAGAGGATAACAACGAAGAATGCAGAGATAAAATGTAATCAAGGGGACAGTCAGACTGGTCGGAGTAGTAGGAAGGGGGAGGGATGGAGAGAGAGGAAAAGCAAGGGTTACTTGAAGTTAGAGAAGTCAATATTCATACCGCTGGGGTGTAAGCTGCCCAAGCGAAATATGAGCTGCTGTTCCTCCATTGTGCGCTGAGAATGGGATGTTAAACACAGAACCTAACATTATTAACAACTTGCCTTTAATATAAATGGATCAAAAAGGAAATTTTAATGGCAAAATTGATTAGTAATGTCCATTTGCACTTGGTTAATTATTTTTAAGACCAAAAGAGAGACCAGAACTGGAGACAAATTATGTGTTTTCAGGCCACAGGGCATATTTTGCTGCTTTATGCCAATGTATTTTATTAAACTGAACGAGTGTTCTTTCATAGGATTTCCTTTCCATTTTATAGACAAAGAAAAAATACTCAGTTTGAAAAGTAGGACATAACAACAATGCAGTGGAATGGTACATACCTCGAGCTAAAACCTGATACTTTGAGCTGGGAAATTACTATTTAACCGAGGTCAAAATGATTGTTTCTGCTCTTTTAAATAAAAAAGGGATCAAAGCTGTTATCCCTTCCTTTCAAACCGGAATTTCTGCACTAGAGTGATGTTTTATCAGCTCCATAGGTTTTAACTTATCCCAGCACGAAACAGACATTCCGTCCCATTCTACGGTTGTAAAACTTAAATGGCTTACAAAATACTTAAAATAACCACAAATTATTTGATAAAATTGCACTTTGTAATTACTTCCATAAGCAAACTTCCTGATAAATAACCATTTTTATTATGGTTCCACAGAGCCACAGCTTTCTGAGCTGTAGGAGGCACAATTAAGTACGAGGTGCTTTGTAGGATGAAGGGACTGTCCGGCCAGCGAGAACAAGGATTTACACATGCACACGCACAAGGACATGCAAACATTTGTCTGAATGATCAGAGACATAGAAAAAAAAATTATCTTTTTGTTTTGAGTATTAAAGAATGACAATCAGAATTGACAATCGATATTGATTTTCTGCTATCATCAAATTACAATCATCATAACGTTATAACTAAAGCAGTCCCAACCAAACATTGCCTACCCATGTTCTCCAGAAATGCTGCATGACCTGCTATTCCAGTGCTTTATGTCTTTTTTTGCAAAACAGTATCTGCAGTTCGACCCAAAATGCTGGAGTAACTCAGCGGGGCAGGATAGAAGGAATAGTCTGAATAAGAGTCTCGACCCGAAACGTCACCCATTCCTTTTATCCAGAGATGTTGTCTGTCCTGCTGAGTTAATCCAGCATTTTGCATCTATCTTCAGTGTAAACCAGTATCTGCAGTTTCCTTGTGTCTGCATAACAGAACAATAGCCTGTAAACCTATAATAATGCTGCTTCCACATTACTGGAGTATCTATGTTGCCTGGTAACTGATTAAAATTACAAATATATTGGTGCGTAGAGAGCTCTAGTGAGTATCAAACTTTGCCATTAAGATGCCACTTATTTTGGAGAATTAGTTCAGAATTGGTGGGATTTAGTGCTCATCCCTGCTGGAAAAAACAGAGCGGCAACTAAAGAGAGGGAAAAACTATTTCTACCAGTTGGTAAGATATAAATTGAAGATGTAAATTTACAAAGGAACATAGCACTGTTTGAATACAGGAACAGAACAAATCGAAGCAAGTGTATGCTCTATGGCCCCTTTGCCTGCTCTGTCATTCAATAAGATCATGGCTGATCTTTATACTTAGGTTATTGAATGTTGAACTACAAACAATCTAGGGAGTTGGAAGGGGTGGGGCAGATGCAGGAAATAAATGAAGAGTTTAAAAGGAAATAATTGAAAAGGAAATGTTAAAAAATCAAAATAGGGTTTTAAATAGTTTTGGGCGGCACTGTGACACAGCAGTAAAGTTACTACCTTTCAGCGCCAGAGAACTAGGTGTGATCCTGACCTCGGGTGCTTTCTGTATGGAGTTTGTAAGTTCTCCCTGTGATCATGTGGGTTTTGCCCAGGATCACCAGTTTCCTCCCACACTACAAAGACTACAAAGGTTAATTGGCTTCGGAAAAACATTGTAAATTGTCCCTAATGTGTAGGATAGAGCATGTGTATGGGATGATTTCTGGTCGGTGTGGGGTCGATGGGCCAAAGGGCCTGTTTCCGCACTGTACCTCTAAAGTCTAAAGTCTAAATTCTAAAGTTCAATGGTTCAATGCCACTTTATTGGTCACATATGCAACTGCATGGTGAATTTTTTAAAACATATATTGCACATGCAGGCGTCGCCATGTTTTGGCGCAATTTCAATAGACAATAGGTGCAGGAGTAGGCCATTCGGCCCTTCAAGCCAGCACCGCCATTCAATGTGATCATGGCTGATCATCCCCAATCAGTACCCCGTTCCTGCCTTCTCCCCATATCCACTGTCTCCGCTATCTTTAAGAGCCCTATCTAGCTCTCTCTTGAAAGTATCGAGAGAACCGGCCTCCACCACCCTCTGAGGCAGAGAATTCCACAGACTCGCAACTATCTTTGAGAAAAAGTGTTTCCTCGTCTCCATTCTAAATGGCTTACCCCTTATTCTTAAAAAGTGGCCCCTGGTTCTGGACTCTCCCAACATCGGGAACATGTTTCCTGCCTCTAGCGTGTCCAAATCCTTAACAATCTTATATGTTACAATAAGATGCCCTCTCATCCTTCTAAACTCCAGAGTGTACAAGCCCAGCCGTTCCATTCTCTCAGCATATGACAGTCCCACCATCCCTGGAATTAATCTTGTAAACCAACGCTGCACTCCCTCAATAGCAAGAATGTCCTTCCTCAAATTAGGGGACCAAAACTGCACACAATACTCCAAGTGTGGTCTCACTAGGGCTCTGTACAACTGCAGAAGGACCTCTTTGCTCCTATACTCGACTCCTCTTGTTATAAATAGACAGTTTATAACAAGAGGAGCCTTCTTATCAGAAATTGCAGCGACGCGGGTGCATCGCGACGCCCCATGTCTCCCGAGAATTTGCGAATTAGGTATAATTTACTTACTTGTTGTAAGTCTGCTCACTCGGAGCAGTCTTGCACTCCTCTCATATAGCCGGCAGGAACTTCTGAACTTTGGTTCCTGCGGCTACAACGACTTTCTGGACGAACTCCGGCTCCCTCCGGAACTTGCCGGCACAGCGGAGCTGCGGGGCAGCGGACCAGCGGAGCTGCGGGGTGGCGGATCTGCGGAGCTGCAGGGCGGAGGAACAACGGAGCGCACCAAGTCGGCGCGGCCGACCGGAAGCACCCACAGACGGCGACGAGTCCGCAAGCACCGCCGAGGATGCCGAGGTGGGTTAAAGGCTAGGTTGGAGCGAGCCCCACACAGTAGGTATGTTACAATACTTACCTTCAGTGGCGCTGTAATTCTGCCACTGGCCGTGTGCGCGATTTTGGCGCCTTTAAGGGGGGGTGGGGTTAAAACGCGGGTGTCTCCTACCTTGTCCTGTATTATATTTCGTTGGAGTACAAGCGTTTGCTGAAAAATCGTTCCTAGGGGGCGTTTTGTGAATTTTTTATTTTTATTAAATCGACAATGTCAGCGCTGGAATCATTTTAAAATCAGCTCCTGAAGCCGTCACGCCGACAACGGGGACGGATTTCATGTACGGGACAGGTAAACGAAAGTGGTTTATTTTAATGTATAAAAGTGCTTCTTAAGAAGCCTTTAATTCATATTTTTTCTTGCGAAACGGTGATTTTATTCCCCGAGCTAACGGCAGAATTTTTCATGCCGATACGGGGTTAAATTCACCGCAAATCAACGTTCCAAAAGATCGCGTTCCAGAAATCCTCACTCGCAAGATCATATAAATGCCCATTAATTTACAGGTATTAAACATTCAATTCCTTCCATTTGGCCTGTAAATTCATGAGAATGAGATTTAAAAATTATGTTATATTGTGAATTCTTGTGTGAATGTTATTTGGACACTTAGGCTATCTAAAAATGTTAATCTATTCTTAAGAAATTGATAGATGTTTAGATCTAGTAATTGAATTTTGTAATTAGCTACAATTAGGTAACTAACTAATTAAATGCTTTTATTTCATGTCTTCTAAGTAAGATTGTTTCATATTTGTTTCAGAATGCTTCAATCTATAATAACTGAAAATTTCTTTCAGTTCTCTTAATTTTTAAGAAAGTTATGGGCTTTTAACTGTCCACGATCACAGCTTTTGTGTTAAGTCAATGGAAAAGCAATAGGGAACAAGATGCTAATTTCCGAGTATGAAAATGGCCATAACCTTTTTAATACTGAAGATATGAAAGTGAATTAGGTGTCAAATTAAACTTCTTTTTATGCTTTATCTGATGGGATAAATTGCAGACTTTATTTTTAAAATCTCAAAATTTTGTAACATTGCTACACACAGGCCATCGATTCCTAGCCTTTTCCTCACCAACGTTCGCTCACTAGCAAACAAGATTGACGATCTCCGGCTACTGATTACCTCCCACAATTGGATCAAAGACTGCAGCATCCTGATCTTCACTGAAACCTGGCTCAACACCAATGTTCCTGACAGCGCCATCGAGCTAACGGGGCGACATATACTCCGAGCGGACAGAACAACAGACTCCGGTAAGACCAGAGGTGGGGGTCTATGTAAATAAAACATGGTGCACGGACACCACCATCATCGAGAGTCACTGCTCAGCTAACCTAGAGTTCCTCTTGGTTAGATGCAGACCGTTCTATCTGCCCATAGAGTTTACCTCCACTGTTGTGACTGCAGCCTATATTCCTCCGGATGCTAATGCTAAGCTTGCAATGAAAGAACTGCATTCTGCCATTAGCAAACAACAGACTCACAACCCCGAGGCAGCCTTCATTGTTGCGGGTGACTTCAATCACTCCAACCTGAAGACTGTGCTCCCCAAATTCCACCAACATGTCTCCTTCGCCACTAGAGAGGACAAGATACTGGACAAAGTCTACACAAATATGGCTGAAGCTTACAAAGCCATCCCCCTCCCCCACCTTGGTCAGTCTGATCACCTCTCATTGTTCCTGCTCCCTAAGTACTCCCCACTCATCAGACGTGTTAAACCCATAGTGAGGACAGTTAAAGTTTGGTCAGAGGAGACGGACTCCGCACTCCAGCAGTGTTTTGGAAACACTGACTGGAATGTGTTTGCAGCTCAGGCCACCCTTGACTCCCACACGGACATTGACTCCTATACATCCTCTGTTTTGGACTTTATAAACTCCACCATCAACAGTGTCACCACTCTCAAACGGATCACCACATTCCCGAATCAGAAGCCATGGATGAACAGCGAGGTCAGGCTACTGCTGAAAGCACCGGACACCGCTTTCAGGTCAGGCGATGCTCGTGCCTACAGTTCATCCAGGGCCAACCTGAAGAGGGGCATCAAGAAGGCCAAGCATAGCTACAAGCTTAGGATTGAGGAGCACTTCAATAACAACTCCGACCCACGACGCATGTAGCAAGGCATCCAGGCCATCACGGACTATAGATCCACCAACACCACCCCCACATCGAGCGACGCATCCTTCCTTGAGGAGCTCAACCACTTTTATGGCCACTTTGACAGGGACAATCAAGAGATGGCCATCAAGGCTGTGCTCCCTGCTGATCACCAGCCCCTCACACTCACCCCCTACGACGTGTATGTAGCACTGAGTAGGATTAATGCACGTAAGGCTGCTGGCCCTGACGGCATCCCCGGGCGCGTCCTCAGGACCTGTGCTGCGCAGCTGACAGACGTCTGGACTGACATCTTCAACCTGTCACTTGCCCAATCAGCTGTCACCACGTGCCTTAAAACCACCTCCATCGTGCCGGTGCTAAAACACTCCACTGCGGCGAGCCTTAATGTCTTCCGCCCAGTTGCACTTACTCCCATCATCACCAAGTGCTTCGAGAGGCTGGTCCTGGCACACCTCAAAGGCTGCCTACCTCCCACACTGGATCCCTATCAGTTTGCCTACTGCAAGAACAGGAGTACGGAGGATGCCATCTCAACGGCACTCCACTCCGTCCTCTCCCACCTCGACAACATAAACACCTACGTGAGAATGCTGTTAATCGACTATAGCTCAGCATTCAACACCATTATCCCCTCAAAACTGATCACCAAACTCAGCGACCTGGGCATCAACCCCTCCCTCTGCAACTGGTTACTGGGCTTCCTAACTAACAGACCCCAGTCTGTTAGGTTGGACAACCACACCTCTTCAACCCTCACCCTGAACACCGGCGTTCCACAGGGCTGTGTACTGAGCCCCCTCCTCTACTCCCTCTTCACCTATGACTGCACACCTGTGCATGGTTCTAACACCATCATCAAGTATGCAGATGATACAACGGTGATTGGCCTCATCAGCGACAATGATGAGTCGGCCTATAGGGAGGAGGTTCAGCTCCTAGCAGCATGGTGCGCTGACAACAACCTGGCCCTTAACTCCAAGAAGACCAAGGAGCTCATTGTGGACTACAGGAGGTCTAGGGGCTGCACGCACACCCCCATCCATATTAACGGGACGGAGGTGGAACGTGTTTCCAGCTTCAGGTTTCTGGGGGTCAACATCTCCGATGACCTCTCTTGGACCCACAATACATCAACACTGGTCAAGAAGGCTCACCAGCGTCTCTTCTTCCTGAGGAGACTAAAGAAGGTCCATCTGTCTCCTCAGATTCTGGTGAACTTCTACCGCTGCACCATCGAGAGCATCCTTACCAACTGCATCACAGTAAGGTATGGCAACTGCTCTGTCTCCGACCGGAAAGCACTGCAGAGGGTGGTGAAAACCGCCCAACGCATCACCGGTTCCTCACTCCCCTCCATTGAGTCTGTCCAAAGCAAGCGATGTCTGCAAAGGGCGTGCAGCATCGTCATGGACTGCTCTCACCCCAGCCACAGACTGTTTACCCTCCTCCCATCCGGGAGGTGCTACAGGTCCCTCCGTTGCCGAATCAGCAGGTTCAGGAACAGCTTCTTCCCTGCGGCTGTTACACTACTGAACTCTGCACCTCGGTGATTGCCAGTCACCAACCCCCCCCGGACACTCCTTCCCCCAGAAAAATTGCACTACTGATACTGCTGTACATATATATATATGTTACTGCTCATTATTCCTAAGTTCGCTCTTCTGGGTGAGATGCTAACTGCATTTTGTTGTCTCTGTACTGTACACTGCACAATGACAATTAAAGATTGCATTGAATTGAATTGAATTATAAAGGCCAACATGCCATTCGCTTTCTTCACTGCCTGCTGTACCTGCATTCTTACTTTCATTGATGAATAAGGACCCCCCAGATCCCGTTGTACTTCCCCTTTTCCCAACTTGACGCCATTTGGATAGTAATCTGCCTTTCTGTTTTTGCTCCCAAAGTGGATAACCTCACATTTATCCACATTAAACTTCATCTGCCATGCATCTGCCCACTCCCCCAACCTGTCCAAGTCACCCTGCATTCCCATAGCATCCTCCTCACAGTTCACACTGCCACCCAGCTTTGTGTCATCTGCAAATTTGCTAATGTTACTTTGAATCCCTTCATCCAAATCATTGATTTATATTGTAAATAGCTGCGGTCCCAGCACCGATCCTTGCGGTACCCCACTAGTCACTGCCTGCCATTCTGAAAGTGACCCGTTAATCCCTACTCTTTGTTTCCTGTCTGCCAACCAATTTTCTATCCATGTCAGCACTCTACCCCCAATACCATGTGCCCTAATTTTGCCCACTAATCTCCTATGTGGGACCTTATCAAATGCTTTCTGAAAGTCCAGGTACACTACATTTCCAAAGTCCAAAATCTGGTCGGCCTGCAGGCTCGATGTACTGGAGCAGCTCCCACGAACCGACATCCATCTCTTCACCCAGCCAACTATGTGTTCCAGGCGCGCCACCTGCAGCCGACCTTGAAGGCGCTGGACGCAAGACCCCAGTTCACCCTCCTAGTGGCCCAAACTCCTTGCATCCGACGTCACCAGCTCCCTCCCGGTTTCACCCTCTGCTGAGCCTTCAGGCGGGTTCCCAGTCCAGCTTTCAGGCAGGTCTGGGGTCTGACGATTCTTTGGGTGGGTTCCCAGTCCCACTGTCCACAGAGGATTCGGCCGTGCCTGTGGTGTGAAGAAAGACGAGGTGAAATAATCCACTATTTTGGTTCTTTGATGCAAAAATGAAAATAAAAGCAAGCAATTTCTCAGAAATGTTCACACAGAGATTAATATATGAAGTGCTTTTTCAGAATGCTTCATGACAAAAGAACTTTGTCATTATGCATCGAAGTTGCTGTAGATAGATGTGCTCAATCTTTAAATTTCCTCATCTATATTTATTCTATATACAGTATGAGTTATTTTAGTTTGCTTCCTAAATAAATAATTGGATTTGAAATTATGCTGTGCATGTATCAGCATGTAAAAGACACAAATATTCAAAAATAGACACAAAGTGCTGGAGTAACTCTACAGTGAGGCAGCATCTCTGGAGAACATAGACCACATTTTGGGTTGGGGCCCTTCTTTCAACTCCACATCTAGCATTTTGTGGCGGGGGGGGGGGGGGGGGGTTGTAAACCAGCATCTGCAATTCCTTGTGTCCATATTAATCGCATTTGTATGCGTAATATATTTTTCATTAATATTCCAGCCTGGTACCACAACATTATGTAATCCCCTTTTCTGTCATCTTAACTATAAACTCCTTTGGCAGAAATTAACAAAGAAATCATTCATGTGTTAAGCATTCTTGTGCTAATATTCACAAGGCATAATTTCAGGGCCATTCTCTTTTATCACTTTCAATCTAGTGTCAGATCTTTTCCTGACTGATGTATTTTAAAACATGTTCCCATGCCACAGTTGCCAAGCAACCTTTTCAGCAGAAGCCCCATGATTCATTACATTGCCCTTGAGGCCGTCTGCCACTTCTACCTGTTCATGCTTCAATTCTGGTCGAGAATCTCATGCCTCTCTTTAGACCTGGTGTACTCGCATAACTTTTTCAAGTCTTTAGATGCCTTTGTAATCTCAGGCATTGCCAGTATCAGCAATTCCTCCCCCAAACTGAAACACTTCAATCCCTTAACCATTCATTCCCGCAAGTATTTGAGAGTAAAATTTCAACTCCATGGCAAGAGCCATAACAGCATGATGTGCAGAGGTATCTTGGGCTTCAGCTCCTTGTACATGGCAACACAAGTAGATAAGGTGGTAAAGAAGGCATATGGTATGCTTACCTTGTGTATGAAGGAAATGCAGATGCTGGTTTAAACTGAAGATAGACACAAAAAGCTGGAGTAACTCAGCGGGACAGGCAGCATCTCTGGAGAGAAGGAATGGCTGATGTTTTGGATCTCGACCCGAAATGTCACCCATTCCTTCTCTCCAGAGATGCTGCCTGTCCCACTGAGTTAAGGGCCTGTCCCACTTAGGCAATTTTTTAGGCGACTGCCAGCAAATGTCATAGTCGTAGCAGGTCGCTGAAAAAACAGCGACTGGACCCCCCTATGACAATGTCTATGACAAGCTACAACAACCTACCACCTAGTCGACGTCAAGCTACAGCAAGCTACTGACAATCGACGACACATTAGGACATCCACCTACGACCACACCTACGACAACCTACGACCACACAGGCGACAACCTACGACAATCTAAGTCTACCTACGTCCATCCGCGACAAGCTACGACCCTGTCGGCGACAACTGAAGACAATTGAAGACAATTCAGTCGCCGGTACCTGTTGCTGGTTGACGTAGGTTGACGTAGGTAGTCGCCAATGGAATTCACCGAAGTCAGCACCAGCGACAACCTATGTCACCTGGCCACAACCTATTGCAGCACCTATGTCAGGAGACGTCAAGCTACGCTCATTGGCGTCAACCCACTGTCGCCGATTGTTGCCGAAAATGTTTGAAAATCCAGCGACGGCCAGAAAGAAGCTCCAATTCTTTGGGCGACTGAGGAGACTACTCACGACCATACAGGCGACACCTCAGCGACCATGTGGCCTATAGTCGCCTGTAGTCGCCTAAAGATAGCCTAAGTGGGACAGGTCCTTTACTCCAGCTTTTGTGTCTATCTTGGGTATGTTTACCTTCATTAGTAAGTAGGAATTGAGTACATGAGTCGGGAAGTCATGATGCAACTATAAGACTTTGGTCAGGCTATATTTGGAGTAAAGTGTGCAATTCTGGACAGGAAGGATGTGAAGGCTTTGGAGAGGAGAGGGGCAGAGGAGGTTTACCAGAATGCTGCCTGGATTAGGTAGTATTAGCTACAAGGAGAGGTTGGACAAATTTGGTTTGTTTTCTCTGGAAGACCAGTGATTGGGAGGGATCTGATTGAAGTACTGAAGATACAATTATGAGCGGTATAGATAAGTAGACAGTCAGAACCTTTTGCCCAAAGTAAAAATATCAAAAGCTAGAGTGCCTATAGCTTTAGGGTGAGAGAAGCAAAGTTTAGGAGCGATGTGCAGGGCATGTTTTTTACACAGGGGATATTGGGTTCCTGAAACTTGCTGTTATGGGTGGTGGTGGAATCAAATATGATAATGGCTTTTAAGAGGCTTTTAGATAGGCACATGGATATGCAACGAAAGGAGGGATATAAATCACGTGTAGGCAGACAAAATTAGTTTATATTGACATAATGATCAGTATGGTTATTGTGAGCTGAACGGCCTGTTCCTGTATTGTACTATTGTATGTTCTCTCTTAATGCCCATTGAAAGCCTTCAATCTTATCTACAACTTTATAACATTGCCTACATTGCTTCCATTATGACTAGTTCAAGATTTCATTTCATGTTTCTGTAGGTGTTGTGTGGCCCACGTGATAACTCTTTTCATCAAAGTTGCTCATATTCAAACTGAAGTCTTTGGTTAATGCAAAATTTATACCTACGTAATATAAATTCAGAATTACTTCATTTCAGTTATATTTATATAACCGTAGACAAAAATAATTCTTCTAAACTCTTGGGATCGAAAAGAAAGCAGTTCTTATTCAGATTATATCAGATTCAAGACTTGTTTTTCTTATCGAGTTTGAGAACAGCTTTGCTGATTATACAACATTTTAAGATAGATTAATAAAAAGTTATTCTAAGCAATATTTATAACACAGAATGTTAGAGCAAGACTAGCCCATTACCCAGGCTGCATAATTAATTTCTGCAAAATTTGTGTTGTATTCTTCGATAAAAAAAAATCTCTCAGCAGATAATGTCCATTTAACAGTTTTGTTTTGTGATGAGTAAACAGAAAGAGTTAGCAATTTCAAAGTTTTCACATTGGCAAAATACCTTAGGTGGGCTAGATGTGTTGGAAAGGAGATAGACGGAAAAGAAATGAGCAAAATGTTCAGGAAACTAGGTGACTATGTCTCCAACACGGAAGAGTTTAAAACATCCAACAGGAGTTATGCAATGTGCATTCTATTTAAGTTTTTTTTTAAATGCCTTGTGCGTGAAAAATTGTGTCTCACTAATTTGATTGGGTTGTTTGACGTGGCGAGCAAGAAGATTGGCAGTGTGGTAGACATTGTATACATGAAGTTTAGCAAAGCCTTTCACAAGATACCATACGGTGAGCTGATCTGGAAGGTTAGATCACATGGAATCCAGGGTTAGGTAGGCAATTGAGTGCAAAATTTGCACGGCAGAAAAAAGAAGATAATGGCATAGGGTTGTTTTTCAGACTGGAGGCCTGTAGCAAGTGGTGCATGGCAGGGGTCTATTGGTGGAAGCATGGAACGCCTGATGCTGATTTATAAAAAAATGTACACAAAGTGCTGGAGTACCTCAGTGGGTTAAGCAGCATCTCTGGAGAACATGGATAGATGACGTTCTGGGTCAGGATTTCTTCATGGTTTATTGATGGTTATTATTTATATTAGAATTGATCCAATTCTGCAATAGATATGAATGTAGCTGACATGGTTAGTGAGGTTGCAGATGACAGTAAAATTAATGGTTTAGAGGAGAATTATTTACGATTACAACGGGATCTTATCAAATGGGCCAATGGGCCAAGGATGTCAGATGGAGTTTAAATATGAGATGTTGCAATTCGGAAGACAAATCAGGTCCGGACTTGCAGAGTAAATGGCAGAACCCTGGGGGGATCAGAGAGACCTAGGGGTGCAGGTATATAGCTCCAGTTATGAGGTAATACAGATGGACTGGATGGCGTTTGGCATGTTTCTCCTCATCAGTCAGGATGTTGAGTACAGGAATTGAGATGTCCTGTTATAACTGTGCAACGCCTTGATAAGGCCACATTTAGAGTAATGTGAACAGTTCAAGTCACCCTGCTGTAGGAAAGGTACCATTAAACTGGAAAAGGTGCATTAAAAGATTTATGAGGATGCTACCTGGTCTGGAAGGTTTGAGTTATAAGGAAAGGCTGGATAGGCTAGGATTTGTTTTTACCATGGAGCATAGAATGCTGAAGGATGACCTTATCAAGGTTTCTAAATCATGAGGGGCATAGGCAAGGTGAGTGGCCAATTAATTTTTTTACCCAGGATAAGGGAGTCTAAAACTAGAGGGTCTATGTTTAAAGTGAGAGGGGAAAGATTTAAATGGAACCTGAGAAGCAACTTTTTCGGAGGGTGTTGTGCATATTGAACAAACTGCCAGAGGAAGTGGGAGTGGCAGGTTTAATTACAATTTAAAAGGCTCTTAAGGGCCTGTCCCACTTGGCCACCATTCGTGGGCCATTTACGCGACCTGCTGGCGTGTGGGTAGTGTGTGGGTAGCGCGTGGGTAGCACGTGGGTAAAGCGGGACGGGCACATGGAGTGATGTGAAGGAGTGTGGAGTGGCGTGGACGAGTGTGGACTTCGTCCTGCACAAAATCTTTGCGCGCCACCGGCCTGTCACGTAACTGACGGCCAAAGTGGGACAGGCCCAAGACCCTGGCGCGGCGCAATGTCTCACCTCCAACAGCAGCAGAACCAGGCAAATGATCGCCGAGCTCGGCCTGGGCCTTATGGCCGTTGCGGATCCGGATCCGCCCCCACTCCTACTCCCAGAGTGGGGCCAAGACGATTGGAGATAGACACAAAATGCAGGAGTTACTCAGCGGGACCGGCAGCATCTCTGGAATGAAGCAATGGATGAATTCAGACTGAAGAAGTGTCTCGACCCGAAACATCATCCATTCCTTCTCTCCAGAGATGCTGCCGGTCCCGCTGAGTTACTCCTGCATTTTGTGTCTCTCTTCAAATGACGTCACGCTCTCCAGACAGCTGTGCGGACGCATGATGACGTGGGCGACCGTCGCACGTCAGTCACCACCAGCCTGTCGCGTAAATGACGGCCAAGTGGGACAGGCCCTTTAGAGAGTTACATGGATGGGAAAGGTTTGTAAAGATATGGGGCAAGTACAAGCCATTGGGACTAGCTCAGTTAGGCTGGGTTAGGCAACTTGTTTGGCCATGGAGCCTGTTTTTGTGCTGTCTGGCTCTATGACAAAAATACTCTAAGAAACAGAAGCTTCAACTAGTCCAACTGGACCTTTGATTCAACAATAATAAGATGACAGCTGATCCAATTTTGGCCTGTACGTCATTCTTCTACACTATTTTAATTCCCTGACACCTTTGTAGTTCATCTAAGAACATAAGATATACGAATTCTGACACAGTTACCCAGATGAACAATAATCAGAAATAATTGCCTTGGTTGGAACTTTTTATTGTTATCTTCGTTATTTGGTCATATATTAAGTAATATATTAAGTAATATATGACCAAACGACGAAGATAACAATAACGTTGCAACCAAGGCAATTATTTCTGATTATGGTACTATATTCTTTTCTGTGCATTATAGTTTATTCAGTATTTCTGTTTACTGCAAAGATTTTTTGATGCCAGTTAGAGTTTGATAACACAAAGCTGAAAATGACCAAGGCAGCTAACAATTACTGTTTAAATCAAAACTTGCCATAATTTGGTATTTTTAAACAACCCATTGGAACGTAATAATTTTAATCACAGAAATAAATTGCAAAACCATCATTAACACCATATTAAGACCGAGTGCATCCTTATTATGTAGTAGTGCCATGTACAGTTAATATATTTCTGATAGGTGTGGATTTATATTGGCTCTATATTGTAGGATCCTAGCATTTTGCTTCCTGTAATTTGAAATATGGCATTGCTCATTTGTGAAAAAAAGAAAAAAATGAATTTATTGTTTGCGAATAACCCATTTATAACCCAATAAATAACTGTAGTAAATAAGTAACATATGGTAAATGACTCATCTCACGAGTGAAATCAGCTACTCTCCACTAACCAGCCAGAGGCAATATTTTCTATATACGTTATCGGTAAGACTTGTAAAGAAACACATCCATTTTATTAATTAATTTGGACATCCCAAAGCATTATCTTTGAGAACCAGCCAAACTTGCAGGATAGCATTAACAATTACTCCCAGCACTTAACCATGGAAAAATAATAGTGTCTAGAAATTATATGATGTAGAATGGAATTTCATTTTAAACCTGATCACTGAATATAATCCTCATCTAAGAAGGCAGATATTATTACTCATAAGTTTTATCATGGTCCATAATGGACTGATACTTGGATAGAACAGGGCAGAAACAGTGATATGAACTGTAGTACAAAAAGCACACGTGGTATCACTCACACAATCTTCTGTGCTAAATACATGGTTTGCTAATAATAAAGATCTCAATTGATAGAGATTTGAGTGGGGGTTTGGGCTACGAGGAAGTTGCGGAGAGGATTTAAGGGGAAATATGCTATGTAAATTGGCAGAGACATGAGAGATAAAATATAATGTGGGAATATGAGAGGTCAATCAATGTGGCTGAAAATTGAATTGAATTGAATAAATTGTATTAGCCAAGTATGTATACAACCAAGGAATTTGCCTTGGTGCTTTGCTCGCAAGTAACAACATGATATACAATAAACAATTAAGAATAAAACATTATAATTTAAATATTTGAAGAATGAAATGAAATACCAGAGCAAAAGGAGGCTACAGACTTTTGGTTATTGAGTAGAGCTACTGCTCGTGGAAAAAAAGCTGTTTTTATGTCTGGCTGTGGCGGCTTTTTCCAGAGGGAAGTGCTTCAAAGAGTTTGTGGCCAGGGTGAGAGGGGTCAGAGATTATCTTACCCACTCGCTTCCTGGCCCTTGCAGTGTACAGTTCGTCAATGGGGGGAAGGTTGCAGCCAACAACATTCTCGGCTGATCGAATGATGGTTGCAGGCTCCGGATGTCGTGCTTGGTGGCTGAGCCAAACCAGTCCATGATGGTGAAGGCGAGGACAGACTCTATGATGGGAGTATAAAACTGGACCAATATTGCCTGTGGCAGATTGTGTTTTCTCAGCTGCCGCAGGAAGTACATCCTCTGTTAGGCCTTTTTGGCTGTGGAGTCAATGGTGACTTCCCACTTAAACTCCTTGGAGATGATGGTTCCAAGGAACTTAAATGACTCCACAGATGTGACTGTGGTGTTGTTGATGGTGAGTGGGAGGAGGGGAGGGGGAGCTCTCCTAAAGTCTACAATCAATTCCACTGTCTTAAGAGCATTGAGCTCCAGGTTGTTGCGATGGCACCAGGACTCTTCCTGTCTGTAGGCAGATTCCTCCCCATCCTGGATCTGTTCAATCAGGGTTGTGTCGTCCACAAACTTGAGAAGATTGACAGAGGAGTTATTTGTGTAGAGAGAGTAAAGGAGAGGAGAGAGTACGCAGCCTTACGGTGCTCCTATGCTGAGGGTCTGCAGGCCCGAGATGTGCTTGGGTAGTTTACACCCCAGTGGTATGAACATTGACTTCTCTAATTTCAGATAGTTCTTGCTTTCTCCCTCCTTCCCCTCTCCCTTCCCAGCTCTCCCACAAGCCTACTGTCTCCACCTCTTCCTTTCTTTCCCACCCCCCCCGACATCAGTCTGAAGAAGGGTCTCGACCCGAAACGTCGCCTATTGCTTCTGTTCATAGATGCTGCCTCACCGGCTGAGTTTCTCCAGCATTTTTGTCTATCTTTCCTTGCCTGCTCTGATTCCTCTTCTCAGCTTGTACTTGGCCTGTCTGTAGAGGTCTGCATCCCCGCACACTGTAGGCCTCATCTTTAGACTGGCGGATCTGTCTGAGTTACTGCTGTAAACCAAGGCTTGTTATTGTTGAACCTGATCCGGGTCCTAGTGGGAATGCAACTGTCCTCACAAAAGCTGACATATGATGTCACGGTGTCTGTATATTCATCGAGGCTTGTGGTTACTTCCCTGAACACATCCCAATCAGTGCAGTCAAAGCAGGACTGGAGGACTGCAGAGTATTTTTTAAATGGTGAGTGATGGGAGTGTTATTTATAGAGGGACCTTCGCATTCTTGTGCAGAAATCACTGAAATCTCCCATGTAGGTTTAACAAGCAATTGGGAAATCAAATGATGTGTTGGTCTTTATAACAAGAAGATTTAAGTACACAAATAGAGATAACTTGCTCGAGTAAAATATTTAGCCTTGATCTTATCGAATGGCAGAACAGGCATTATGTTTCATTTTGTAAATTTTTGGAGGTCCTGGCCTTAATTGGAAGGTGAAGGCTTAGATTAAGGCCAATTAGATTAGGGACAATCCCTACCCAGGTCACTGCTGGGTGCTTTTGCTGTAACATCAAGGTGCATGCTAAGGTAAAATGCTTCAAGGTAAACTCCTTTCCTGTGCCATGTGTCAGTGAGAGATGCTACTGGCTGCCACGATCCATGTCCTAGAATTTCACCTTTGACATCACCAGATAGTAGCTGAAAGATGAGTTTGTAAATGCACATGCTTTTTCTCTTTTAAGGGGACATGCACCTCAAACTAGTCTTAAATGTTCAAGTTGTGTGTCCCACTGGGATACCTGATGGGAAATTATGGAGGCTTTTAATATAACTTTGGGCCTTCTTTTGTGCTTGATTACATGCACAAGGCCCACAATTTGTGATATTTGTGTAGGAAAGAACTGCAGATGCTGGTTCAATCCAAAGACAGACACAAAATGCTGGAGTAACAAAGCGGGACAGGCAGCATCTCTCTGGATAGAAGAAATGGGTGACGTATCGGGTCGAGACCCTTCTTCAGACTCACGTTTCTAGTCGAGACCGTTCTTCAGACTCTTATGATGTATACTCTTATTACTCTATAACTCTTATGACTTTATATACACTCTTATGATGCTTTGCATACTGTGCAGATCAGCATATCCCACACTGCTTCAAATGGATTTTTAAAACAAATTAAATTGTTGATCTTTCGTGGATTCAATAATAAATTTAGTCATCTTACAAGATGTACTGTAAGTTAATTTAAATAAACCCGGTGTAGCAATGTGCGGTGTGTGTTTGTTTCCCATCCACTCTGTTGAGTGAATTTATGATATAATTAATGGTAATTATCACTGACATTTAAGCTGACATGTCTGTGATAATTACCATAGAATCTTAAAACTCTGGACTTCCTGCTGTGTGGATGTCATCTCTCCACTTCCTATGTTCCTATTTACTTTCTATTTTCCTGTTTTATTTAATTTTATGGTTTTCATGTGACACGCGCACACACACACATGAATGCACACACAAACGCACACGTGGAAGCACACACACACACACACACACACACACACACACACACACACACACACACACACATGCATGCACACACACATGCATGCACACACACATGCATGCACACACACACGCACACACACGGGTGCACAGACACATGCATGCACACACACGCGTGCACACACACACAGATGCACACACACATGAATGCACACACAGAGTAAAACATACACAGAGAAAACACATCCACGCGCACACACGCATTCTGTGATCGATTGCATATGGGTCATAATCTCGCATATGCTTGAACCAATAATTGTTTTAGAAAATCTCAGCAATTAATTTTACTTTTCTCCCCTCATGAGAAAATGTCTTTGTTTCCAGCTCGGTCTCCTTCACAATCACGAAACTGAG
Organism: Malacoraja senta; assembly: GCA_038087875.1. NCBI lineage: Eukaryota > Metazoa > Chordata > Chondrichthyes > Rajiformes > Rajidae > Malacoraja > Malacoraja senta. Next base: position 58,491,712 of record CM075979.1, read on the forward strand.
GTGGGAGTTCAGCAAATTGTGGGAAACAATCTTTCTTTCCAGCCCTCTGTGGTACTATACTTGGCATTCTGCACTTGTGAATCTGGAGAGTTATTGTTGGCTGGCTATTTTCCCATGAGGAATATCACAGCCCAGTCCATTCCCTCTCTCATCTAATATCCAGACAGGTCAGCAGTTAAGGACAAGTCGCAAGAACCTGTGTCATTTTTATTCCTTCATAACCCAGAGTTGCTGATACTAATTGCAGTGCTCCATCACTGACGTTGACTCATTCAGGGTAGACCAGGATGTGAACCTGGAACTTGCTTGCACTGTATAATTCATCACACACCATGGTGCATGCTGTTTTGTCTTTCAATTCAAGCCTCCTGTACTTACAAACCCACTGCAGGGAAGTCTTCATCGAACCTGGACTAAAACTGCTATCTATCTGACTGCAACACAGAATGACACTTGGGGAATGACAAAATGCATGGATAAGCTGGAAAGTTATTTTTCATTTTAAGAAACTGTCAAGAACTAAGGAAACACAAATGAATGAGAATTTCCTGGAGCATAGAACTGAGAATCACTACAGAATCTCTCACAGCAGTTTAATTTGTAAGTTTCAACAAGTTACTAGCTTTCGATTCTGAAAGGGCAGCACTAAATTGCACAAGTATGTCCATGCATAAAATAACTATTTGATTTCATTTTATAATGTTACTCAGCCTTTGAACTAAAAGGGTATGTCAAAGCAGAAAATGACAGGCTGCATAATGAATATGGAGAGTTTCACTGAAGTCTAAGCCTGCAGATAAAATTCTTAAATTCACATGTTGTTTCTCAATGACAAATTACTCCAAAGTGAGACTTCTATAATTCTTATCCAATTGTGTTTTTAACACCAGAGAATAGTTGAAAGTTGAATAATAAATATTCGTTTCATGTCAACTGCATTTTTGTCTGAACACACAAATAGTAAACAGCTCTGTTCCCATGGAGGCAGGGATGCTCCCTTACAAACAAAATAGGTATTTCATGTTAGTCTGCACCAAGGTAGAAGATGCTGTGGACACAAAGAACTGCAGATGCTTGTTTACAAAAAAAGACACAATGTGCTGGATTAACTCAGCTGGTCAGGCTGCATCTCTGGAGACAATAAGTCTTCTTCCGTGAATAACCACAATGTGATTTCGTAAAAGGTCTGAATTATTTTCCATTAATGGGATAGTAAAATAAAAACTCAACAAATGAGATGGCTAGAAACCCCATAAAATAGTCAAAACAAAACATACATTACAAAGTGGTAGTGTGGAAGTAATAGAAAAGTTGGCTCAACTTAATTAGATAAGTCACCAAGTGTATTGAATTGTAGAATTTTGAAGAAAGCACAGGGGCACTAATCATAATCTTCCAAATGCTCTCTGGAATTGGGGGTGGCAGACAACTGGAGCATAGCAAATGTTACTCCCTTTCCAAAAAAATATGTACAACCCTGATCTCCATGCTGTCTGTGAAGAATTTGCATTTTCCTCCTGGGTTTGTTCCAAATACTCTGTTTTTCTCCACATTCCACAGATATGCTGGTTGGTTAGTTGGCACCTGCGCAGTGACCTTTGTAGTAAGCAGGTGGCAGAAGGGTCAGGGCTGAGTTAATGGGCGAATAGGTTATAGAGCAATAAATGGGGATATGAGATGGATGGGTATACACAGAGACAGTACAGAATTGAAAAGATAAATATGCTGCTTTTGTGTTTTGGTATGAAATTTGGAAAATATGAAAACCTTTAAAATTTTTAATCCTGATATGATTAGCGCTCACCTCAGGATTATGGATTAATTGGGCTTCATCTATTTGTTAGAATTGAGGTAATAGATAGAGTTGACTCAGGTAACAAAATTGCTGCAGTGAATATAGATTTCCAGAAGATGTTTAATAAGATTTATCAGTAAAGTTGAAGCAGGTGGCATAAAAGGAACTGATCGTCTGGTTATGAAATTGGCAGGAAACAGAGCGGTGTGATGAATAACTTTATTTGGACTGGAAGAAGGTGAATAGTGGCATTCCTCAGGAATGCCACTATTCAGGGAATTTTCTTGATATTTTATAATAATGACTTTGACCAACTAACCTAGGCTACGGTTACTAAATTTGTAGATTACATAAAAGTTGATGTCATCAAGCTGGAAAGTGTGCCAAGATGTCGTTGCAGTTCGCCGAAAATGTTCAACATGTTGAAAATCCAGAGGTGACCAGAAAGACACTACGACTCTTTGGGCGTCTGAGGTGACTACTCACGACCATACAGGCGACACCCTGGCGGCATGTCGCGGGATGAATCCTGTATGGTCGTGAGTAGTCGCCCAAAGAGTCATACCTTGTTCTGGTCACCGCTGGATTTTTAACATGTTGAAAATTTTCGGAGACCTGCAATGTTCTGTGACTGGTGCCGGCAGTCGCCGAAAAAGTCGCGTGTGGGACTGGCCCATAAGGTGAGAGGGGAAAGATTGAATATCAACCTAAGGAACAACCTTTTCCACTCAAAGAGTGGTGGGTATATGGACTGAGCTAATTGAGGTAGTTGAGGCAGGTACAATAACAACATTTAAAAGGCACTTCCTCAGGTACATGGAGAGGAATGGTTTAGAGGGATATAGACCAAATGCGGCAAATGGGACAGGCTTAGATGGGTTATCTTGGTCAGCATAGATGAGTTGGGCTGAAGGGCCTGTTTCCATGCTGCATCACTATGACTATGACTTGGCAGTGTTATGAACTTGCGGGAAAAAATGTAAGGGATTGCAGTAGGCAAATGCAGGCTGGTGAAATGGGTAAAAGCATGGCAAGTGAGATAATATATTTTGGAACAAAGAGTGAGGAGAGACAATATTGAATAATTAATACTGTTTTAAAAGGGATGCAGCAACATAGAAACCTGATGTATGTGTGCACAAATCATTGAAAGTATCTGAGCAATTTGAAATAGTCGCTAATAAAGTTTATAAAATTCTGGGCTTTATTTACAGAGGTGTGGGTTATAAATGGGAAGTTATACAGAAAATTTCTGAAACACTAGCTAAACTGGTGTATTGCATTCAATTCTGGGCACCACAATATTGGAAGGCGTTAATGATGCTCCAGAAAAGGCTTATGAGATTAAGGTTCCTGGGATAAGTTTAGGGTTAGGTTTAGGTTTATTATTGTCACTTGTACTGAGGTACGATGAAAAATTTAGTTTTGCATGCTACCCAAACAATTCAGATATACACAAACTCAAGTACAATAGATAACGCAAAGGAGGAGATACAGAGAACAGAATATAGTTCCCAGCATTGTAGCACATTGTAGCATGGAGAAAGTCCAATGAAGTAGAGGTGAATCGAACAGTAGCCTAGCTTATGAAGGGCCGTTCAGAAACCTGATAACGGAGGGGAAGAAGCTCTTCCTGAGTCTGGTGGTGCGTGCTTTCAACCTTCTGTGCCTTCTGCAGGACAGGAACATGGAGAAACTGTAATCTTTTGCCCTTGACCCTTTTCTTCAGTGCGATGAAGAAAATCTTATTTTAGGCATGTGGTAAAAATTGGCCCGGGTCATGGTGGAGGCAAGATTCATTGTGATGTTTCAAGAGGGAACTATATGAATAAACGGCAATTTATAAAAAATTGCAATTATGTGGAGAAATGGCCAGTGAGGGGAATTAGTGAATTACTCTAGTAGCGTGCTAGCACAAGCATGATGGATTGAATGGCCAATTTTGTGCAATGTTATGGAAAAGAATAACATTGGCCATGTTATTCTTTTTCTTAGATTACTCTGGAAGAGCCAAAACATAGAAACATAGAAAATAGGTGCAGGAGGAGGCCATTAGGCCCTTCGAGCCAGCACCGCCATTCATTGTGATCATGGCTGATCGTCCCCAATCAATAACCCGTGCCTGCCTTCTCCCCATATCCCTTGGTTCCACTAGCCCCTAGAGCTCTATCTAACACTCTATTAAATCCATCCAGTGATTTGGCCTCCACTGACCTCTGTGGCAGGGAATTCCACAAATTCACAACTCTCTGGGTGAACACGTTTTTTCTCACCTCAGTCTTAAATGGCCTCCCCTTTATTCTAAGACTGTGGCCCTGGTTCTGGACTCACCCAACATTGGGAACATTTTTCCTGCATCTAGCTTGTCCAGTCCTTTTATAATTTTATATGTTTCTGTAAGATCCCCCCTCATCCTTCTAAACTCCAGTGAAGACAAGCGTAGCCTTTTCAATCTTTCCTCATATGACAGTCCCGCCATCTCAGGGATCAATCTCGTGAACCTATGCTGCACTGCCTCAATCACAAGGATGTCCTTCCTCAAATTAGGAGACCAAAACTGTACACAATACTCCAGATGTGGTCTTACCAGAGCCCTATACAACTGCAGAGCAGAACATATGAGTTAATCAACATGGAAGAGTTGAAGCTTTCTAGCTTGTAACATGGACCCTGCCCACCTGCCTTTATACTGTATTTTGTTCACCACTATAGGCATGGTTAATCATGCATATTTACTTGTTTCTTTCACAATTGAGAGCCAGTATTCAAGTGTCAAAAATACATTTTGAGTTACAATTAATGATTGCTGCAGCATAATGGAACTTAACATTTTACTGAAGGACCTCTTTAACATTCTTTGCAAATGACCTGAAATGTGAAATTTTAATCGATGAGAAAATAATCTTGAGTTCCTGCTGGTGTTGTATTAACATTTTTTTCAGGAAATTAATCATTACCTATTATGGATTATAGCTGACAACTGTTTGTGGTATGGGCCACAATAATTTATAACTAAGTTACAAGGTCATCATTGAGTTATAGTAATTGCGGTCAGAAGTCGCACAGGCTTTACACATCACTAAAGCTCTTTGTGTATTCTATTCCTAGTACGTTCGTAGCTCCGTTATGTGAGAATTTATTAAAAAAATTATGATACAAATTGTGGTCTCAATTTTTAATACTGCACAATTACTCAAGCCATCTGTCATATGGCATGTTATTACAGTGCTCTGCATTCCAAATTTTACATTGCTATAAGTTAAAAAATTACAGGTTTTATCCTTCAGGCCATGTGCTATTTTCTGATTTTTCATACTATTTTTTGATATTCCATTTTCTTCTGATTTAAAAAAAACATTTATTTTGTCTGAATTTCATTATTTTCTATTATTTCCTTAATATTTTTTTAATAATAGTATTTAATATTAATTTTAGGTGCCACTAATCCGGGATTATTTTTTAGTTTTGATTTTTACCTGCTTTGGAAAGGTGCAATCTGAGAAGATCTGGATATTTATCCAAAGTTAAAGTGATAGAACTCCACTTACCTTGATTTCAGAGGATTTCGAAAAACCTGCCTTCTGTTTTACATTTACATTCATTATATTATTACAATTTTTGTAATCAGTGTCCAAATTTATCCTGACCCAGTCCTAGGCTTGACATTTTGCCCACTAGCTCTCATGTAATGATTGTTCTATCACATCTGACTTGTGCGCACAGTGCTGGTGCTATTAAGCACCTCCAGTGTTTAATTCAATCCTGATCTCAAGGGTTCTCCATGTGGTAGTTGCACGTTCTCCCTGCAGCCACCTGAATTTTCTCAATTTACTTAATTTTCTTAATTTACTTAATTTTCTTCTCATATCCCAATGTAGGTGATGGCAGAGGAGTCATGAAGAAGTTGATGTGCATCTGAGGTGTAATAAATTGCCGAGAAATATATGGGAGACTGTGTTGCTCTGAGAGAGCTGGCATAAAATTGAAAGGTTTGTACACTGATTCGTGCCTCTCATTGTGCAGCGATTGGACACACTTAAACTGTGGTATTTCCCCATTAGCTCTTTGTATTGGTATTGCTATGTATCTGTTGGTTTTATTTGTCATGTTTACTAACATCAAGTGAAAAATTCAGTTTTCATACTATCTAGGCAGATCAGACCACACATGAGTACAAAGTGATGTGCAACAGAGATAATGAACAGAGTGCAGAATATATTGTTATGGCTACAGATAAAGTGCAGATAATTTAAAAAGTGCAAGTGCCACAACAAAGTAGTTTGGAAGATTGGGGATTTTCCTCAGCATATGATAGGTCCGTTCAAGAGTCTGAAAACAGCAGGGAAGAAGTTGATCTTGAATTAGATGGTAACTGCTTTCCAGCTTTTGTATCTTCTCCCTGTAGCCATCTGGATTTTCGCAAGTTACTTCCTTTTCCTCTCATGTCCCTTCTCCTGTCTCATGCTCTACAAGACAAGTGAGACGAGAGAACGCTGAGGTTGTGATGGTGTCTGGTTATGTTGGCTGCTTTCCTGAGGCATGTGAAGTTTACTGGCCTCAAATACATCCTCTGGCAACTAATTCCATATATGCACCACAATCTGGGTGGAAAAGTTGTCCCTCAGGTTCCAATAAAATCTTGCCCAACCTTAATCTAATGTCCTCTGGTTCTTGATTCAACTACCCTGTGTAAAATGACTCTGTGCATTCACCCTATCTAAGTCCCTCAGCCTCCAGTGTACCAAGCAATAAAATTCTAGCCCGTCTAAACTCTCCCTATAGCTCAGACCCCCTGTCCCCTCCCCTGTCTCCCACCCCGCCAAGTCCTGTCAATATCCTCGTAAATCTTCTCTGCACTCTTGCCAGCTTAATTATATATTTTCTATAGCAGGGTGACCAAAACTGAACACAGTACTCCAAATGTGACCTCACCAATGTCTTGTACAACTGTACATAATGTCCAACTGCTTTACTTCGTACCCTGACTGACAATGCCAATGTACCAAAAACCTTATTTACTGCCCTATCTACCTGAGACACGACTTTTAGGGAACTATGCACATGCACTCATAGATGCCTCTGTTTTAAAACACTCCCTGGACTCCACTGCCCTAGTTTGACATCCCAAAATGTAACACCTCACACTTATCTGCATTAAACTCCATTAACCATTAAACTCCATTAACCATTACACAGCCCACTTGCCTACATCTTCCCATCTCCTCCCCTTTCGGCTTAACGCAGAGACCTCTCCCTCCGTAACTCCCTGGTCAATTCGTCCCTTCCCACCCAAACCACCCCCTCCCCTGGTACTTTCCCTGGCAACCGCAGGAAATGTTACACTTGTCGCTTTACCTCCCCCCCTCGACTCCATCCAAGGACCCAAGCAGTCCTTCCAGGTGAGGCAGAGGTTCACCTGCACCTCCTCCAACCTCATCTATTGCATTCACTGTTCTAGGTGCCAACTGCTCTACATCGGTGAGACCAATGGCAGGATTGGCGATCGCATCGCCCAACACCTCCGCTTAGTTCGCATTAACCAACCTGATCTCCTGGTGGCTCAGCACTTCAACTCCCCCTCCCATTCCGAATCCGATCTTTCTGTCCTGGGCCTCCTCCATGGCCAGAGTGAGTCCCACCGCAAATTGGAGGAGCAGCACCTCATATTTTGCTTGGGTAGTTTACACCCCAGTGGTATGAACATTGACTTCTCCAATTTCAGGTAGTCCTTGCTTTCTACCTCCTTCCCCTCCCCTTCTCAGCTCTCCCACAGCCCACTGTCTCTGCCTCTTCCTTTCTTCTTGCCCCCCACACCCCCACATCAGTCTGAAGAAGGGTCTCGACCCAAAATGTCACCTATTCCTTCGCTACATAGATGCTGCCTCACCCGCTGAGTTTCTCCAGCATTTTTGTCTACCTTCCACTTGCCTAGATGATGAATATGCTGCTGTAATTTTTGGAAACCATCTTCACTGTCCATGATACCGCCTACTTCAGTACCATCAGAAAACCTACTAATCTTTCGTTGTACCTTCTCATCCACATTGTTGATATACACTACACAAGGCAGAATACTAGGCACATGTCTCCAGTCCAAAAAAGAGCCTTCCTCCGCCATTACCCTCTGCTTCCTTCCAATTCTGTACCCAGTTAGCCATCTCTCCATGAACCACATGCATAGAAACATAGAAAAATAGGTGCAGGAGTAGGCCATTCAGCCCTTCGAGCCAGCACCGCCTTTCAATATGATCATGGCTGACCATCTAAAATCAGTACCCCATTTCTGCTTTATCTCCATACCCCTTGATTCCTTTAGCCTTAAGAGCTACATCCAACTCTCTCATGCAAACATCCAGTGAATTGTTGATACACACTATACTAGGCTCAACAACACCATGATCACCACATGCGATTTAACCAACCAGAGCAGCCAGCCATGCAGAACCTTATCAAAAGCTTTGCTGACATCCATATAGACATCTATACCCTTGCCTTGTCAACCCTTTTGGTTACTTCTTCAAAGAAATCAATCAAATTTGTGAGACAGTATCTCCCATGTACAAAACCGTGGTGACTATCCCTAATCAGATCTCCCATGCACAAATCCATGATGGCTATCCATAATTAGACTCTGTCTATCTAAATGGATGTATATTTTATCCCTGAGAATATTCTCCAGTAACCTACCTAGCACAGACGATTGGTTCACAGGTCTATAGTTCCCAAGCTTTTCCTTGCAGCCCTTTTTAAACAACATTAATCACCCTCCAGTCATCTGCACCTCACCCATGCCTAACGATGATTCATTCATCTCAGCCAGGGTTATCGCAATTTCTTCTCCAGCTTTCCATGGCATCCTCAGGTACATCTGATCAGGTCCAGGTAAACTATCTGCCTTCTTACACCTCAGTATGTCCAGCACCTCCTCGACCATAATATGGTCCGTCCTCAAAACATCAAATTAACTGTCCCATGTTCCCAAGCCTGCATGTTTTTCTCCACAGTAAAAACAGAGGAGGAATACTCATTGAGGGCCTTGCATATCTCCTGCAGCTCCACACGTAGAAAGCCACTTTGGTTTATGAGGGACCCTAATATCTCTCTAGGTATTACCCTCTTTTCTCTAATGTACGTAAAATCCCCTTGGATTCTCCTAATTTTATCTGCAGAAGCTATCACCTGTTTCCTTTATTCCCTCCTGATTACATCTTAAATAGTCCCAGAAACTCCTTCAAGAATACACAAGATCTCAGCTGCCTATACCTGCCTATATCTTGTCATTCAGTGTTCCTTATGCCCCTGTCCCACTTAGGAAACCTGAACAGAAACCTCTGGAGACCTTGCGCCCCACCCAAGGTTTCCGTGAGGTTCCCGGAGGTTCCGGTCACTTTTCATGAGTCACCAGAGGTTTTGGTCACTTGCCTGGAAAGCCTCGACTGAAGCGTGAGCTGCATCTACTGATCAAAGATCCTATAGGATCTTTGCTACCGACAGCACACACACACACACACACACACACACACACACACACACACAAACACATCGTGAAGGCGGGGGCCAGGGACAGCGGAGCAGCGCTGTCTGCGCAATGAAGAGGAAGGTAAACGGCTGCCACAGAGCACGGTAAGTCCTTTAGAGAGCGCGGGAGGGAGAGAAGGGGAGAGAAGGACAGAGAAAGGGAGAGAGAAAGGGAGAGAGAAGGGGAGAGAGAAGGGGAGAGAGAAGGGGAGAGAAGGGGAGAGAAGGAGAGAGAAGGGGGGAGAAGGGGAGAGAACGGGGGGGAGAAGGAGTGGTGACAGTTTTAAGAAGTTTAATAAAGTTAGCGGGCAACAGTTAGCTCTTGTTTTTTTTGAAATAATCGCAGGAAAATAGAAGAAGCTTCGACTACGCGGAAATCACTTTCCACCATTAGGGAGAGTGACCGGAACCTCCGGGAACCTCACGGAAACCTTGGGTGGGGCGCAAGGTCTCCAGAGGTTTCCGTTCAGGTTTCCTAAGTGGGACAGGGGCATTACTCCCACCTTTTTAGTTTAATTTAGTTTAGAACTACAGCGCAGAAACAGACCCTTCGACCCATTGAGTCCGCACCAATCAGTGATCCCCGCACATTAAAACTATCCTACACATACTAGGGACAATATACATTTGTACCAAGCCAATTAACCGAAAAACCTGTACGTCTTTGGAGTGTGGAAGGAAACCAAAGATCTCGGAGAAAAGCCACATAGGTCAAGGGGAGAACGTACAAACTCCGTACAGACAAGCACTGTAGTCAGGATCAAACCCGGGTCTCTGGCGCTGCAAGGCAGCATTTGTACCGCAACTCTACCGCTGCTCCACCGTGCCTGCCTTGCCCTTCGCTCTAACTGGAATTTGCATGCATTGAACTCTTACCATCACTCTTATAAAAGCATCCCATTTTCTGGATGTCCCCTTTGGTCCCCGCATACATAGCCTACTACAAACAACTTTAATTATTTCCTGTCTAATACTGTCAAAGTTGGCCTTACCCAACTTCAGAACTTTAACATGAGGACACTCCTTGTACTGATCCATGACTACTTTAAAGAACTAGTACTGTGGTTCGTGGTCCTAACAGGTTCACCACCGGACACTATCGTCAGTCAATTGCCCTTCCCAATAAAATGTGACTGCTGCAGTACAAGAGTGGGTAATGGGCTACATAATCTCTACATATGTCTGTTGGTCGAACCCTATCCCAATCTGCTAAAAGCAGAAGTGGTCAGATTCAAGCTTCTTGGGGTTTGTGTTTCAGAATTAACCACCCGCATGGTTCAAACACATCTTTAATTTGTCAGTGGGGACGACTCTTAATGTTTCCCTTCCAGCTGCAAGCATAGATGTTTATCATTGATCAGAATTTAAGGAGTCTTCTGACGAGTGAACAATCCTTCTGAGGATATTCCAGTGACTTTGGCAGCAAAGTTTTTAATCTATCGGTATTATGCACTGACACTCATATTACACCATTGCTCTGGAATCCACACATGGTTTTGAAAGAGATAAACCACCTTTCTCAGGACCCGTTCATTTTTATATGACAGAAATCTTTATTGCAGTTTTAATAATAAACAGAAGTACCACATTAATCACAAAGAGGCATGTCTCAGTTATTAAAAAAAGTACATTTCCTCTGTTTTGAAGATATAATCAACTGCTCTGCCCAATCAAACTGGTTCGAGTGCTGTGCAGAAAATGCTAATCCTTTTGATTATCTGGAACAATAGTCTCCGATTATTTGATCCTCAAGGGTTGACTTTGATCTTTATGACAGTAAAGAGGCCTGGAATCTCCGTTAAAACTAATCAAAAATACTTTCAAGTCCGAATAAAGAACAATATTTGGTTTACAGTCTGCACAGGTTTGTTTCTGTTCGACATCAAAAAGGTTTGGAAATGATCACTGCATATAATATCCCAGAGCCAGAAATGCCAAAGACAATTTGACATTTTAGTTCATATCCTGGGGAATGATACCAACATGATCCTCTTTCAGTTTTCCCCCCTCTTCAGACATCCATCACCTTCCTGTTATTTGTATCTATTTTCTATAGCCGGGAGGTGCGTATGAATGTTTTGTAAGTTTGTATTTTCTTGAAGCTAACAATGAAGGCGTGAAGTTCAATAGCAAGGCTAGCAAAATGTGCATTAGGTTTTTGACAGGCATCTTGAGCAAAACATATGATGACTCGAGAGACTATCAAATTTACAACAATCTAGATAAAGCGATTGAAGTTCACAGACTGATTTGTGCTCAAACTTATGAACAACGTATATCCTATTGAGCAATTCATGATCTACTCAGTTGGCCCATTTGGCTTCAGATTATTTCCATTATGGAGCATACATACACTTGCTGTATTCATTTTTTTTCCAAATGTATTTCTTTTTAAAAGAAAGCTTTCAAAAAAGTGATTTTACTTTGGTCGGGCGAAAGGCACGGGGAAGTCTGGGTGGCCCTGGGACTCAACTGAGTTGGGCCACAACGAGCATGTACGGGGCTGGAGACGTTTTTTAAACGGTTCTCCCAAATGGAGCACCGCATCCAGAGGTTGCTCCAGAAACGCACACTCCGGGGAGGAGTCGTGTGGGCGGTAGGCTGCAGAAAGGCCACGCCGGCAGCACCTGGTAGAGGGCTGCTTAAAGCACCCTCATGCATGAGATGAGTGCAGAGGGTCAGCTAAGTTCTGACCCCGACTCTGACGGAGACTTGGAACTTAGCGAAGAACGGCCGTTGTCAGAGGTCCATTCTCTGGCAGCACGATTCGCTGTGTCGTCAGAGTATGGAGTGCCACTGGGAAAGTGAAGACGGCCGTTGTCAGAGTTCCCATCTCTGGCAGTACGATTTGCTGTCCAGTCAGAGTCTGGAATCACCAAGAGACCGGGGTAATTGCGAGTTGCTGAAGGTGCCAGCAGTGAACCGGGTGATATGGAGCCAGATGGGCGTGGGCGTGCAGTGCCCAGGAGATGAAGCTGCAGAGAATCCTGAAATTACTTGGCTCAGGAATCACGGCATTCGCGAGAACGGTGGATGGAGGGCATGTGTCGGAGACGCATCAAGAGGTACTAGGGTTGCTTTGTAGCACCCATTTTTTAGATAAATTGTCTCAGGGAAAGTGCCATTCGGCCCACCATTAATTCCAAGATTGCAGTATTTTTCCAGCCTAGCAACATACAGCCGGCCAACCTACTCTTCGGAGAGGACCTCGCCAAGAGTGTCAAGGACATGGATGACGAGGCAAAGCCGGTGGGCTTGATCAAGCCACCGGCAGTCGGCAAGTTTCCAAAAAAGAAAGTACCCCTACAAACGAAGCGGGAACATGGTCAAACATCCACCAGGTACCAAGGAGGTAGGTGGGCCTGGTTCTCAGGTGCACATATCAAATGTGACACAACTTAAAGCTGGGGTACATTACATCTGTTTCTGGGATGAATGGAAGCAAATTACCTTAGCTCTGTTTATACAGAGTGTTATTCAAAGGTTTCGAATGGATTTCAATCCAAATTGTGATTTGCACATTCAGCATGTTCTTGGGAGAACTATTCAGTTTTCATTAACAGAACAGATGGATGTTCAGACTGCGCTTGGAAGCTTATGTGATAAAGGTGTAATTGTAAAGTTGGTTCACCAACCCCATCAATTTGTGTTTAATATTTTCCCAGGCCTAAAAAGGATGGGGGATGTAGTATAGACATTGTAAGATGGAATTGTCACTGCCAAGCAACTGGGTCAAGAGGATGCTATATGGCGACTATAGAGCTTAAAGATGCGCATTACTCAATGTCTGTTTATTTACAGTATAAGGATATTTGAAATTCACCTGGATGGATCAACTATGGCAACAAAATTGTTAAAACCTATAATAGGCATGCTGAGAGGCCAGGGTCAATGTGCTCATGGCTTATCTCGATGATATCTTGATTACAGGGGTATCCAAGAGAACAGCTGAAGTAACAGGTGATAGTTGTTAAATCCAATTTTCAAAGATTGGGCATTATTCATCCAGAGGAATCCAAATTAACACCTGACTATTTGGGTCACAATTGATTCAATTAAGTGACTCTGCCCAGGGAAAAAAGGGTAGAGCTAATTGACAGGTGTATCAAGCTAATTGGGGCATTAAGGATACATTCGGGTCATTATAATAGACATATGTAGTTATCAGTAAAGGCTATTTCTGATTTGCAATGGTGGATTCACCATATGTCCAGGAGTTATAGCAAGGTAATGCTTGACCAGCCTTCCATGATTTTGCAGATGAATGTCAGTGCACTCAGGTGGGGTGTCACGGATACGAGTTTCAGCTGTGGAGGCAGATGGACTGAGCAAGAGGCATCGCTTCTGCAGACATGGGCAATTAACTATTAAGAGGTTTATATGCACAAGGCTTATTGCTCTAACAAATGTAATCTGCATGTTCAGTTTCAGATTGACAATACTACGCAAGTGGCATATATATTAATCACATCGGTGGAATCAAGTCGGTATTTTGTGACAGATTGGCTAATCAAATTTGGGCCTGGTGCATTGAAAAAGATATTTTCAGCTATTTATTCTATTAGATTCTACATAGTAGCAGACGCCAAGTCACGAAAGTTCGATGACAACATAGATTGGATGTTGAACTAGGAGGTGTTCAATAATATAGTACTTATATATGAATGCCAGATATTGATTTGTTTTGCATCAAGGTTCAACCATCAGCAGCCTAAATAGGTTTCATGGGAACCAGACCAGGTGGCAGTTGCAATTGATACTTTGTCATTACATTGGGGTGGTATGTTTTATATATTTTCCTACCATTTTGCCTAATAGGTCGGAGTCTGCAAGAAATCAAGTAGGATGCCGCTTTGGGGGTGTTTGTAATACCTAATTGGCCGAATCAAGCATGGTTCCCTTTGATGTTACAGTTAGGGATGCAACTTCTTTTTGGTGGTTCCCAAGCATAGGAATTGACTGGAGCATCCGCTAACACGGGAAAGTCATCCGTTATGAGACTGTATTGACTTGTTAATTTGCAGGTTTTAAGAATGCCGTACCTGGGGCAAGGACTGTCTGGGCAAAATGTGGACATGCTCACTGTAGCCTGGAGAAAGAGTACTCAAAAGGGGTATATTACTTATGTAAAAAAGTGGGAGCAATATTGTGTACAAAATAATATTGACTATAGTACTGCAGGTATTGTGGATATTTTAGAGTTCCTGTTGACACTCTATGATGATGAGGGGTTCAGTTATAGCACAATTAATACAGATTTAAGTGCTTTGTCCTCGTATGGTTTTGATGGGGTTAGGAAAGATCCTATTGGGTTTCATCATATCATAGCTGGATTGATGAAAGGAATTTCAACTCTAAGCCTCCTAAACCCAGATATATGGCGATCTGGGATGTAAGTGTGGTCCTCAAGTTGCTTCGACAGTAGGTTCCTGTCATGTCTCTGAATTTGCCAAACTAATCATGAAAGTGGTTATGCTCATGGCATTGGTTCAGCATAGCAAGTGCAGATTTGCAAAAGCTTCTGCTAAGACAGGATGGAAGTTGCTGAAGAGAATGTTATGTTATATATTTGCGCCCTGCTCAAACAGAGCAGGCCAGGTGTCACAGGTTTGTTAAAATTGTGTTTCAGCATAACCTACTGATCCATGTTTATGTGTAATGGCACATTTATTTTCATTATATTGAAGCTATAAAGACCTGAAGAAATGTGGAAACAGCATTGTTTATTAGTTACATTAAGCCACACAGGAGAGTGTCAGGTGGTTTAAAGCAAATGTTGATTCAGGCAGATATTAACACTGAAGTGTATATATCCTTTTCCACTAGTGCAGCAGCAGCGTCATCGGCTAGGGCGATGGATGTTCACATCGGCCATATTCTTACAGGTGGTCAAATGAAGGTTTTAAAAAATTTACTATCGGCTGATTGGCGAAAGGCTGTTTGCAAATTCAGGATTAAGTCCTGTTTAGGTTCCCCTGGGATAGAGGGGTTACTGTTTGTTTTGATTATTCAAATCAATTGTTATTGCATGATATTAAAATTTCATGTTTAACTTATTATTGATTGTTTCTCATCGAAAATCAATCAATGCAGTGAGAAGCCAGGATTTGGATCTGCGGCATAAAATCACAGAGCTTTGAACTCTTCAGGGAATCACTACAGTGACTCCGAAATAAAATAGTAAGATTAAATGAGAACTTACCAGTTTGAAGTTTGATCGTTAATTTATGAGGAGTTATGTTGGTGATTACATGCCCGCCACGCCCAACCCTCTCTCATAAAAAAGGTCATATGGTAGTTCTCATGTTGCTCATCTTAATATGTTACTTCAAATATTGTGTTATCTGTGATTTCATACCGCTGCTTTGAAGATTGACGCGCATGCGCCCTGACGGGTCTTCTTCACGTAATCACCAACGTAACTCCTCATAAAATAACGATCAAACTTCAAACTGGTAAGTTCTCATTTAATCTTACTATTTTCTATCTTAATTTTGAATACCTATCCCGAACCTCACTGAGCTAGGATTATAATTTTATCACATCCCCAGTAGGCTGGTGCAACAAAGTATGTCACTGCCTCAAGTAGACCTCAGGAAATGTTATCAATCCAACAGCAAAATGCAAGATCCCTGAATGGATCAGCACTTGCTTCCGCCTGCCTGGAAGAGCAATCTGTCTGTTTTCAAAAGTGCTACCTTCGAAGAATAGCTGAGCAGTTCTTTCCATTCCCCGGAAGACAATGTGTAGGAAGGATCTGCTGATGCTGGATTACACCAAAGATAGACACAAAATGCTGGAGTGACTCAGCTGGGAAGGCAGCATCTCTGGCTACAAGGAATTACTTCTATCCATTCTTTCTATCCAGAGATGCTGCCTGTCCCGCTGAGTTACTACAGCATTCTGTGTCTATCCCCTAAAGACAATACTCCACGCAAAAGACAAATGCAGCCGCATACATATCATATTTGCATTACCTCATCATTTCTCGATATGCTTATCAATTCATGAGATTTCTCCTTTTTCTAATACCCTTACTATAATTTACCAGACTATCCAATATAACAAGATGACATTGCTACAGCTACAGCAGACTGGATTGATTAACGGCAATCTTAAAATTCACATCTGATCATCAGTATGGAACTATTTTTGTTTAATGAGCTTTATTGCTCTGGCTGCTGGGTCAGATTAATTAGTCTTTGTCATTCGCTATTGCTCACCAGGGCACTAAACCTTATGATACAAATCCAAAGGGCTCCAAATTAAGGAAAATTAATGGAAGTACCTGAAACGGAAACGTGTGTTTAAATATCAGACGAATTTGGCATTTTTCAGTATTGCTTTGCCAGCAATTTTCATTTACTGATTCATGATCTTGGGTTTCTCAGTTGTGGCCATTTAAGTAACAGAATCCCAGAGCACTTAGAAATCTGATTACAGACCAAAGATGGATTTATGACATAATGCTTAGGCTCATTTTGGTCCTATGTTTGATTTAGGGAAATATGCGATGCACAATTAGAGTTTTGTGGTTAATTACAATTGATTATTTTACTTGTTCTGTGCTTTGATACCATGGAACCCAAGCTATTTCTGCAAACTTAGCTGATTGTAATTGTGCCAGCTCTTCTACTGGAGGACACCTAAGCTAATCTTCTTGTCCCATGTGAGTCTCAAAGCCCTGTCTTCCCCTGAATCAAAGGATATCCAATATTCATGTAAAGGAAATGCTTAAATTTCTCAAAACCTTTGTGCCCCATCAGCTATGGGATTAACTTTCTCCTCTCTTCCTTCCTCTCAATTTTACGCTGATGAATTTTAGAATGTCATATATGTGCAATCCAACAAAATGTAATGAGCAATGAGTTCATTTGTTTCTAGCATTGCTGAACAGTACTTTGGGAAAATTCTTACACTCTTCAAATACAACCTTTGGTTCTGCAAGCAGAAATGCTTCAATTTAATGTATCCTCAATAAAAACCTCATCTGCTCGTAAGATAAGAAAACATCAGAGAAGAGAACAGACAGTCGTCATCTATGGATGGTGGAATGACCGTGGGGGAGGAGGGGGGTGTGGGAGTGGAGGGGTTATGTGAGAGGAGGCGGTGTGTGGGGTAGGGGTTGTGTGGGAGTGGGGGGTTGTGGGGGAGGGGAGTGTGGGGAAGGGAGTGTTGTGGAGGGTGGTATGGGGGAGGGTGGTATGGGGGAGGGTGGTAGGGGGAGGGGATGTGGGTGGGAGGGGAGTGTGGGGGGGAGGGGAGTGTGGGTGTGGGCGAGTGTGGAGGAGGAGAGTGTGGGGGAGGGGGGGTTTGGGGTGGATGGGGAGGGGGGTTTGGGGTGGATGGGGGAGGGTGATATGGGGAGGGGTTATGTGGAGGGGTTATGTGGAGGGGTTATGTGGGGAGGGGAGTGTGGGGGAGGGGGGGTTGGGGTGAGTGAGGGGGGGAGGGTGTGTGTGGGGGAGGGTGTGTGTGGGGGAGGGGAGTGTGGGGGAGGGGAGTGTGGGGGAGGGGAGTGTGGGGGAGGGGAGTGTGGGGGAGAGTGAGTGGGAGGGTGTGTGTGGGGGAGGGATGGTGTGTGTGGGGGAGGGAGTGTGTGTGTGGGGGAGGGAGTGTGTGTGTGGGGGGGGGAGGGTGTGTGTGGGGGAGGGAGGGTGTGTGTGGGGGAGGGAGGGTGTGTGTGGGGGAGGGAGGGTGTGTGTGGGGGAGGGGGGTGTGTGTGGGCAGGGGTCTGAGGGGGTAGGGGAGGGTGTGTGTGTGGGAGGGGGGTGTGTGGACTCAGCGGATCCGGCTCCGACCCCACTCACCAGCTCCAGGTCCCGGCTCCAGGTCCCGGCTCCAGGTCCCGGCTCCGGACTCACTCATCGGCTCCAAGACCCGGCGCCTGTCGCACTCAGTGGCTGCCAACCCCAGCTGCACTCATCGGCACCAGGCTCCTCATAGTGGTCGCTGCCCCCACCCGCAAACACGGCAGTCCCCGCCCGCGAACACAGGAGCCACGAACACAGCAGCCCGCGAACACAGCAGCCCGCGGACACAGCAGCCCCGCCCACGAACACAGCAGCCCGCGGACACAGCAGCCCCCGCCCACGAACACAGCAGCCCGCGAACACAGCAGCGGGGGGGGGGGGGGGGTAGTGTGGGACATTATTAAGCGCATGGCTCTGCTCACCCTGCACCTGCAGCTTTTGGCCTCACGCACAGCTCCCGGTCCCACTCCGACTTCACTCAGAGGCTTCCGGTTCAACTTGCTCACTGCCCGCACGCAGCTCACAGACTCGGCCCCGCCTCTGGGTTTTTATTCTCCACGGGTGCCGGAAGGGGCGTTACTTTCATGGTGAACGACAGGCGAGAAGGCCAATCTGCTGATCTCACGATTTTTTAAACCATCATATCTTTTCTAATATTTCACCGATCGGAACAAAACGTGGTGCGCTTGGAGGAGAGGAGAACGGTGAGTAAGGTGGCAAAAGATCCTAACGATATAGGTTGCAGTTTTTGCGCAAATTTTTTAAAACTGCAAACCGGAAGTGGTCAAGGTGAGCGTTTTAGTAATAGTATAGATGGGTCAAACACAGGCAGATGGGACAAGTGGAGATGGGACATGTTGGGGTTGGTGTGGGCAAGTTGGGCTGAAGGGCCTGTTTTCACGCTGTATGACTATGACTATAACTCTAAACATATTTAGAATGCTTCCATTATATATTAGAGCATGCAGTTGAATTTGAATTTCCCTAGGATTTAAATGTTGTTCTCACGAGATAAACTTCCTCACAGTCGAAACCCTTCTAAAGCAATCTTTACAATTATTTTTGTTTAATTTAGTTTATTATTGTCACATGTACCGAGATACAATGGATACAGTCCTATTAAATATAGTTCAAAGGTCTCCCATGAGGTAGATGGGAGGTCAGGTCTGCACTCTTGCCAAAATTTACTAGTCCCAGGAAACAGGAGGGGGGAAGATAGAGGAACACAAAACTTTATGAGGGGTCTGATAACATCCACATGGAGAAATTTTAGACTTTAGAGATACAATGCAGAAACAGGCCCTTCGGCCCACTGAGTCCGCGCCGACCAGCAATCACCCCGTACACTTGCACTATCCAACACATTAGGAACAATTTACAATCATATGAATTAACCTACAAACCTGTACATCTTTGGAGTGTGGGAGGAAACCAGAGCATCCGGAGAAAACCCACGTGGTCACAGGGAGAATGTACAAACTCTATACAGACAGCACCCGTAGTCAGGATCCAACCCAGGTCTCTGGCGATGTAAGGTAGCATTTCTACCGCTGTGCCACTGTGCCGCCCCCACTGTGCCACCATGCTGCTCTTTTCCATAAGTAGGAAGGTTCCTAACAAAAGGACACAAATCGGGCAATTCCTGCACTTTGTGTCACTTTTTATAAACCAGCATCGGCAGTTCCTTGTATGTACAATTCCAAAATGTTTTTGTCCATTTCCCTCCACAAATGCTGCCTGACCTGCTGAATTCCTTCAGCGGTTTGATTTTCTGCTCAGGATTCCTGCATCTGCTGTCTCTTGTGTCTCCCTTGGCAAAAATGTCAGGAGGAAGATGATCATCTTTGTCCACCGGGTGGCACTTCGATGGCAGCCTCTCCTACAGCCTATCTGTCCTTTTTGACTTTTTTGTTATTTTTAGTGTATTTAAAAAGTTTGTGTTAATATTCTCTGGTTTGTTTTATGTGTTTTTTCAATCTCTTCCCTTGCCCGAGATGCGATTGTTTTCCAGATCATATCTCAGGTCGCTCTGCGGCCTAACATCGTGGAGCTGGAGGCTTTGCTCGGGACTGACTTTGAGCCTCACCGCAGGGCGTGGACTTACCATCAGAGCCGATTCCTTGTCTGGGATTGACGCTCCAACCGCGGCCTGTGGACTTTAACATCAAGGAGCTTGCAGTCTTGGGTTGAGACCGACGATGGGAAGCTCCAAAAGCTGCACGACGATCGACTAGCCCCGACCCGGGGTAGATCGCCCGGTGTGGGGGAGCTGAGATTCCCCCCCCCCCCCACCCCGATGCAGGAGCTTGATCGCCCCGACGAGGAGGCCTGCTGCCCGCTACAGGAGTAAGATCGTCCCGTCAATGGAAGGTTAGAGGCTCCCGACCGCTGGAGGACAAAGAAGGGAGAGATTGATCTTTTTTTCGCCTTCCATCACAATGAGGAATGCGGAGGAGTCACTGTGGTGGATGTTCATGTTAAAATGTATTTTGTGTGTTCTGTTGCTTTTTATTGGTGTGACTGTATGGCAAATTAAATTCCTCGTATGTTGTGAAACATATTTGGCTAATAAAGTGTGATTATGATTTTTGCCCAGAGAGTTGCTATAAATCTATAAAGCAGTGCTTGCAAGGATAATAGAGGTGGATTCAATCAAAATTTCCAAAAGCAAATCACTTCAGTATTTGGAGATAGAAAAAACTTGCAACAATGGGGAAAGTATAAGGTCTTATGACTAATTAGATAGCACACTCAAAGAGTATGTACATGTACATGTACAGATGGTTGAGTGACCTCCTTCTGTGCTAAACTATTCCAAAAACCAGTTTCAAGGACCGTTTTATCTCATTGTGATAAGACTCCAGCTGTAATCTGATTCCAATCTGCCTGAAGTGGGAGCATTTTTTATTTTCCTCTGTAAGCTATATATATATATATATATATTCATCCCTCTCAAGAACAAAGGATGAAATGGTTGCTAAGCCTGCTGTGATATGATTAATCCCCTTTTTTATACTCATTTATTGCTGCTCGTGGTTAAATAAAAATGAAGAATTTGCATGCAAGTACAATAGGAAGAGGCTGATCTCTAATATATTAATATTTTGTTTATGCATGAACTTCGATGATTTATGAGTTTTATTCAGTTGGAACAATATTGTACTTTCTGGAAATAAACCAGAATCTAGCACCTATCATTTAGATCTTAACTTTCCTGTCAAACATTGGGTTTGATAATAATGGTTTTAGAAGCACTTTATGTTTCAGCTGTTTGGCAGACTATTAGACACTGCAATATTGTAGAACGTTATTTTTAATCATCAGTTAATATGAAAATAAGCGTGTAAAGTGGAAAGAAAAGAAAATATTGCAGTAATCCCACTTCAAAATCTCCTCTCCATACAGATGGCAAACTGGATTACAGAGGGAACACAGGTATTTTAACCCAGTGAAAATGAATCTTAGGATAGAGAAGGATTCCAAGAGTCAGGGCTCAACCAACCTTCTCCAGTAATCTCTCGTACGATCAACCATTTGAATACTAATCACCATAACATCCAGTCATGCATCTCTCTGAACTATAATTAATACCGGTTGGCTGAATCGATCATTGTTCAGCTTCCTGATCCCTCCAGCTGCGGCTGCTGCTTACAAATTTCCCTGTTCACTTTCACAATACACTGTGCCACAATCTTTCTCTTATTTGTTTTCTGCAATTTTGTAATTTGTACTTCCAAAAAGAAGGGTAGAATTGACTATTTCTTTCCTTTTTTACCCTGTTCTTCGAGCAGTTTCCCCACATATCCTTATATATCACAGCTAAAGTGGAAGAACAAAAGGTCGGAGGAGATTTTGGAATAGTGAAGAGCTTTTTCAAGAATTGCCATTCGATGGCCAACGCTGCTGATACAGTAGACGCCGTTCTTCACCTCAACAGATCCTTCAGCACCAGATTCTGGAGTGCCTCCTTCTGCTAAGACGTCACGTTAGATCAGCTACTATTATCATGAAAACACTAACAGCAAGCTGAACTTGGGTGAACATCATGCAGAACAACAGAGAATTGGGATGGTAGAGTAGTGCAGCGGTAGAGTTGCTGCCTTACACAGCCAGAGACCCAGGTTCAATCCCGACTACAAGTGCTGTCTGTAAGGAGTTTGTATGTTCTCCCAACGACCACGTGGGTTTTCTCCAGGTGCTCTCGTTTCTTTCCACATTCCAAAGAAGTACAGTTTTGTAAGTTACTTGGCTTTGGTAAAAATTGGACATTGTCCCTAGTGTGTAGGATAGTGCTAGGGTAGGGGGATGATCGCTGGTCAGAGCAGACTCTGTGGGCCAAAGGAGCCTGTTTCTGCACTGTATCTCTAAAGTCTAAAATCTAAAGAATTGAGCCCAATCTCTCTGGATATCGGTATCTATTGGATTAGAGGAGGCTGAGGTCAGATCTAATGGAGGTATACACAACAAAAGGGTGCCTAGATAGGCTAAATAGTTCGATCCTCCCATAGTAGATATGTGTGAAATCCGAGGGCTTAGGTTTAAGGTAAGCGATAAGACAGTTAAAGGAGCTCTGAGATTTAAATAAATCATCCAAAGGATGGTTGGTATCTGGAATTCACAGTATAGGATGTCTGAAGGCAAAGTCAGAATATAAAAAATATCAAGACATGCACCAAAAGTACCAAGGCAAAGAACGCTACTGGCCTAAGACTTAAAAATGGGAGAAGCATGGATGGTCAGTCAAAGGGTCTGTTCCTGTGCTATATGACACCGTGACAAATGTTGTCCCTATCAACAGTGGAATACTGCTCACCAGCTAGGTTGAAAAATACACACACAAATTTAATTGGTAGACAATTAATATAATGATAATAATCAATGGTACATTTCAACCCACAACATGACCAGCTAAAGAGCCTCAAATCTTTCAGTTCTCTGTCAAACTGAATGAGTTCATGGACTACAAGAACTGTGATGAAACATAACTATTGTTTGCAATGGCTATGGAAGTTGCTACAGTACAACTGTTCAGCAAAAGCAGTGTGACTCAATGTTAACAAAGGTAGCACCTTTAAAACAATAGCACCTTACAACTGACCCAACATATATCTTAATAATGCTGATTAACAGTTATTTTTAAAATCCCATTGTCGAGTATTGGGTGAGAATCGGAAAGATCCTGATAAACATGTAGCCATTATTTATTCACAAATAACTCATTGTAAGCCACTGGGCCAGCTGAAGTCCCTCAAAGCTTTTTGATTTTTACATGGGCTGAAGGTCGTGGCAAACAATAGTGAGAATGACAAATGCCCCGCCGTATCTCAACCATGCACTGAGATGAAGACAGAGCTCTGGAATAATCGAAGGTAGACTAATCTTGTTTCAAACTGGTGGAGACGTCTATGGTTTGTTCTTAATTCCACTTAAGCACGTTAAAGGAACATCTAACTTCTGGATAATGAAAAATGGAAAATGAAAGAATCTCTCGACCCTTACAGGTGTCAGCGGTTATGGGGAGAAGGCAGGAGAACGGGGTTAGGAGGGAGAGATAGATCAGCCTTGATTGAATTGGGGAGTAGACTTGATGGACTGAATGGCCTAATTCTACATTCCTTATGACCTCAGCTGTAGTGAAGAGCAATATGCTCATCACAAAATCATTGACCGTTCATTATACATCAAGCAACTTCAGATGCCTACCGAACCATACATTTACTTACAACTTTTAATTTAACATTTTGTTCAAATTGCTTCATGAATAAATAAATACCAATTTGTCCAATTAATACCTCTTGCCTGGATTCAGCCAGTTTCGTAACGTTTTCTAACAAACCGCCATTTGATTGCTTAATTAGTTTATGAGATTCCCAGATTTGATCAATGCGCAAATAGTTTTAAAAAATCTTCAAAGAAATGTGTTCACAGTATGATAACATTTTATATACAGCCCAAAGGAGAAACAGACCATCAAGTTATACAAGAATGAGGGACACATTGACGAAAGTAGATTTAAAAATTAGATTAAAAATGCTGGCAGCAAACAATGAAAAATCATTAAATAAATATTTCAAAATTCTCAATGAATACATAGTTACACCAAATCATAAGAGGTGATTAATTTGCAGATAACAAGAGAGGTTAAGAAATTAGATTAAAATAAGTTTATATTGTTGCTAAGAGGAAACCAGAGCACCCGGAGGAAACCCACACAGTTCGTGTTTCTCTCCCACATCCCAAAGAAGTGAGGGTAGATTAATTGGCCCTCTGTAAAGTTGCCAGTTAGTGTGTAGGCAATGAATGTGAAAGTGGGATAACGTAGATCTGGTGTGAAAGGGAGATCGCTGGTCGAAATGGACAATGGGCTGAAGGGCCTGTTTCCACCTGCATCTCTAAACTAAACTAAGCTAATCCTTGGGATTGGTAGTTTTAGGAAGCAGTAATGAATGAATGAAAGAAATGATCAATGGAGTTGACAATAAGAGTAAATTATCAAAAAAATGCATACATTTCTACTATTACGCATACAGAAAATAAATGTGAGTCCTTTCGAGAAATGCAAAGAGTAATTGTAATAGGTAACTTTTTTTAAAAATTGCTGAGTCTTAAAAAGAATTGTGTCCTTGCTCATGTCGAAATTGTACACAGGAGATGTACTGGTTCTTGAGACATAAGAAGTAAACATAAATACAGTAAACAATTAAGAAGACAATTGGTATCTCAGTCTCATTGCCAGGGGAATGGAGCACAAGAATAATGGTGTTCTGCAAAAATAGTTTAGAAATTTGGAGAAACCACATTTGTAGCACTTTGCAAACTTCAATATGAGAAATGCATTTTCAGTGAAACCAGTGCAGTGTAGATTCACTGGAGTGTCTCTGAATTACCCTATTGAAGCCTGATTGAATCAAATTGGCCTTTATTCACAAGGATGTAGAAGGTAATTGCATTTGGAATATTGTGAGCAATGTTGGGCACCATATCTGAGGAAGGATGGGCTGGCCCTGGAGAGGGTCCAGGGAAGGTTTCCAAGAATGATCCCAGGAATGAGTGGGTTAACTTATGATGAGCGTTTAATGGCACTGGGTCTGTATTCGCTGAAATTTAGAAGAATGAGATGGGACTTCATTGAAACGTACCAAATAGTGAAAGGCCTGGATAGAGTGGATATGGAGAGGATGTTTTCTCTAGTGGGTGAATCTAGGACCAGAGTTTATAGCCTCAGAATTAAAGGACGTTCTTTTAGAATGGAGATGAGAAGGAATTTTTTTAGTTGAGCGTGGTAAATCTATGGAATTCTTTGCCACAGAAGGCTGTGGAGGCCAAGTCAATGGATATTTTTAAAGCAGAGAGAGATAGATTCTTGATTAGTATGGGTGTCAGGGGTTATGGGGACAAGGCAGGACAATGGGGTTAGGAGGGAGACATAGATCAGCCATGATTGAATGGCGGAATAGACTTGATAGGCTGAATGGTCTAATTCTTCTCCTATCAGTTATAATCTCATTGAGGTGCAATATTTTCAATAGAACTGATAGGGAAGAAGCTGAGAGGTTGTATCTCCTATCTGTTGAATCTCGAACTGATGGCATGGTACCGGAAAAAGAGGCTCACCATTCCAGACTCAGATGAGAAGACATTTCTCCAAGTGATACTATGTTGAGTTTGTTGTCAAGTGCACAAGCACAGGGAGGTACAGGTACAATGAAAGGCTTGCTTGTAACTGCATCACAGGGTCATAGACTCAGACATAAACACCAATAACATAAATTATCCAAGGCAATAGTGAAAAGAAAATGACTGTCAAAACAGGGTATGAATACAAAAACAATTAGTAACTAGCCCATGGAAGACCATGTGGTGTCTGTAGTGTTTCATTGCTGAAGTAGAGATTGGGTTGTGCAGGCCGATTCGAGAAACAGATAGTTGCAGGAAAGTAGCTGTTCCTGAACCTGGTGATGTGGGACTTCAGGCCTTTGTAACCCCTGCCTGGCAAAAGCAGTGAGAAAAGGGCATGGCCCAATTGTTGGGTTCCTGGATGCCACGGTCTTGAAGCTGTGCCTCACGTAGATGCTTTCAATCGTGGGGAAGGCTGTGTCAGTGATAGACCGGGCTGTATCCATGACTCTCTGCCACCAGTTGAATTTCTTTGCGTAGGATTGAGTATACCAGGCCCTGATGCTAACAGTTAGGATACGTTCTGCAGTGCATCGGTAGAGGTTTGTTAGCATATTCGATGATGTTCCAAATCTCTGTAAACTTATAAGAAAGTAGTGGCACTGACATGCATTCTTAATGATTACATATATTTGTTGGGCCCAGGATCAGATTATCCACGATGTTAATTCCCAGAAATTTGAAGCTGCTAACTCTCTCCAAAGCTGACCCATTAATGAAAACAGTTTATGGATTCCTGACTTCCTTCACTGACGTCAACAAATAGTTCCTTGGTTTTGTTGACGTTGAGCGAGGGATTGTTTTTGCAACATCACTCAACAAGACGTTCTATCCCACTCCTGGATGTTGAATTATCACCATCTGTACCTTGACCAACCACAGTGGTGTCGCTGGCAAAGTTGAAGATGGCATAGAAGTTATGCTTAGCCGCACTGTCACGGGTCTAAAGAGAATAGAGCAGGGGGCTCAACACACAGCCTTGACGAGCACCTGTGTGTGGTCAACAAGGAGGAAATCTGCTGATGAGGAAGTCAACAATCCAGTTGCAACAATCCAGGGACAGAAGCCCAGGTCCAGTAGCTTGGTGATGTTTGGAGAGGGTGATTGTATTGAATGCTGAACTGTAGTAAATGAACAGCAGCCTGACGTGTATGTTCCTGTTATCCAGATGATTCACAGCAAAGAGGAGAGCTACTGAAATAGCATCTGCTGTTGACTTGCTGTGGTGATAGGAAAATTGAATCAATTTATGTCATTTCTGAGATAGGAATTGATTTGCACCATAACCTTTGAATCAGGTCATACAGTAATATGGTGGGTATAAGTGCTACCAGATGGTAGTCATTGAGGCAGATCATTGTGCTCTTCTTGTGCATTGTAACAAGAGATGCATTTTTGAAGCAGGTGTGAACCTCAGACAGCAGAAGCAAGAGATTGAAGATATCCTTGAATACGTCAATCAATGGATCTGCACAGGTGTTCAGGACCCGGCCAGGTATGCCATCTGGGGAAAGCGCGTGACATGCATTCTCTCTCTTGAAGGATACTCTTATGTCAAAGTTTCAAGGATGGCGCTTAACCTTGGTGTCTTGCCCTTGGAGTCCAGGATGCTCCAAGCAGCAAGATAAGTCCAAATTTTAATTTGGAAGAGGGCTGATAATGGTCAGTGGGCCTCTACCCACTGCCAGGCTCCTCACTGTTGCCGACACCCTCACCAATGACATTATACTTCTCTTTCACCACTCTTCAGATTTTTGAAATACATTTAGTTCAATCTGCAACTCTTCCAGATCTCAATCCAAATGCTCAAAACAAAATGTCCTGCACTGAAAGCTACTCAACCATCATCCTTGCCTGGCTTTTTGTACCCGGATTTAGAATAGTCTTTGGTACTTATGAAGCTCCTAAACACTACCACTATCCTCCTATCTCTGTCTAGCCTCTATGGTCCTCCCAGTTTAACCTCATAGCATCACCCCATCCTCAGTCACTCATTAAAAAGTTCATACTTCAAACAGCTTGGCATTAGTTTCTGTCTAGATATAAGTTGTTGTTAATGGCTGCTGTAACTTGATTAGATTCTTTTGATTGTGATAACTTATCCTGCAGCTTTTTTTGAGTTATTCAGCATCTGGTAATATGCGAAAGTGTGAGCCTTCCTCATTCAAAATAAGGAGCCAAAACTGGATGACTGGAATATCTTGAGATGAAGCGATCTTTTATCTGAGTTTGATGACCGGCCAAATGAAGGATCCAATTTATTTGTGCTGCCATGTGTAAGTTTCTCAGTTCATGTTAGAGGGACTTATGCAGACTTATGAAAGTTAATTTACTCTTCTTTCTCCATTTAAATTGGCTTTATTTATGAAATAGTTCCTGATGGTTAATGAAGGTTTATAAAGATATGACTCAGCGTTGTAGCTCCATAATGGATTAGTAATCTATGTTCATATTTTTGCGCTATTCTCTAGCAATATTTATAACCAGATTGCAAATGTAAAAGTTTAGTTCTAAACATCTGAAGCAACTAAAAAGGAGTTCTTTATATGTCTTACTAATTAAATTGACCGGCTCACATTGCCTACAGGGGCCTATTAAAGATAAACAAATTCCTACAACCCCTTACAATTTTTTTTAATGCCCATTAAAATGTTTGATGAAATAAGTGCAGCCTAAAAACAACACTAATCTTTATCAATGGACACATCAAGGTCAGTCAAAGTATCAAATGATGTTTAAGATATCTAAACATTTGTGCATTAGTGCTTTTTTTGCAGATTATTTTTAAGAATATTTGCTTGTGTACATCACATAAGTTGTTAGAAATTTTAAACAAAATTCTACCTCAGCTATGAAGAGGAATAATGCATGCTGAGAAATAGGGAAAATGTATGAAAAAAATCCTTATTTTTGTTCTGTTACAGATGAGCCAAATATGACTATTAAGAGAGGTGAAACAATTGTCACCCCATTGACCATAGTCACTTCATATTAATTTCATTTTCCAACAAATAATCTTGAACTCGCTTCGTAAGCTGATCTCAAATGGCTTTTCAATTAGTAGTTCAATACCAGTGTGAATTTTTCAGCACAGATTTGGTTAGAGGATGAACTAAAGTGAGGGAGCGGGAAAGTGGACTTTGGAGCAGATGAGACAAGTGGGATGGGATTGTACTGAGGAAAGGAAGATGGCTTGGTAGATGGAAAAGGAGAGGAGGAAGAAAAAAAATGAGAAGACAAAAATAAGTAATTGGACATGGCATTTATGGCAAAATTGTACTAAGTTGAAGAATGGTGGAATGGGGAGGATTGACAGTGTGGGAGGATTTGCATAATAAGTGAGGGTTGTACGATGCATCTGTTCAGTTACCTATTTCTCTAATCCCTCCAGAGAGGGAGATATTCCCAGGAACCATGGATCAGAAGGTTAGCAGCTAACTACACCACTCCACCTTTGTTTCCATAAAATTTGTATCCTGCTCTAGTCTCAATAAGTTTCTCAGAATCAAGTCATTCTCATATCCTTTCTAGCCTTTGCTCATCCTGTATGAAGAAAGGGCTTTTGCTTTACCTCATGGGTGATTCTTTGGAAAGATCATCTGGCATCTCTTCTCTGGGAATCCAAGGCCATTGCCTGACAGAATGCTCATCTGCCTTTTGATCGCTCTTTATTTAGATCTGCCTGGCATCTGCAGACTCTCATTAACCTGGTTAATCCAAATATTGGCATCAATTTTGGCAACCTAATCAATGCTCTGGCTTGCATGATGTCAAGTATCAGGCCGAGGAAAGCCTGGCTTGAGGAAAAGTGAAGAAGCAATGAAAATAATTGAATTGTCGCTCGAAGGTTGAAATGCTTTCTTGAAAAGGGTTCCCCAGGAAGGCCACATTTAAAAGATAAACATAACTAAGGTATTGCTCACTGCATTTTTTTTGTTCAGATTCTTCGTTCCACATTTTACTAATCATTCACATAAAATAATTTTGCTTAAACCTTCCTTCAATCTTCCAATGATATTGAGTTTTTAACCGGCTAGTAATCTTTACATTTGTCCCATGAAATTTAAACAGACTCATATCCATGAGAACATTTTCTCTTAACTTTTCCACTCTTCTAGTCTAAGGTCTCAAAATATAATTATAATTTATTCAATACCTGTGCCTTAATTCATTGGCAGAACACAAAATCCATTGGAAACTATAATTAATCCTGCGATTATGTAATCTAAATGACCCTAAAACAAAGCAACTTACCTTCTTTAAGACCTTCCCATTACTCTTTTCTCACCATTTGTGTTGCTTTTAAGAAAAGATCAATGACAATTTTTTTTGTGTGTTTGCTTGAATGCATTGTATTAGCATCAAAACATCTCCTGGGTTTGGACATAGCTGTGATAGCATCCATCTTTGAGTGGTCTACAAACACATGCTCACTTGGTTTACAAGTGAAGAACAGGTGGTTGGGTAAGAAGCTTATAAAGATCACTAAGCAGAAAAATACTCAATTAATCTTGCAATCTTTATTTTTTGTACGTTTCCACCAGCTTCTGTCTCAAAACTCCCACCTTACCCTCCAACACTTGTTTCCATCTACCCATCATCATTCACCTCACCTGGTTCCATCTATCACCTGGTAGTCTCTGTCTCACCTCTCTCTCTCTCTTACCTCTCCATACTTTTTTCCTCTACATTCCCAGTTCAGATGCAGGATATTAACCCGAAGCACCAACCAGTGTCATGACATTGTCATTGGCTGAAAACCTTTTCTATCCTTATGAGTACATGTAGGTCTACAAGCAAGCAGAAC
Source organism: Malacoraja senta (assembly GCA_038087875.1). Classification (NCBI taxonomy): domain Eukaryota; kingdom Metazoa; phylum Chordata; class Chondrichthyes; order Rajiformes; family Rajidae; genus Malacoraja; species Malacoraja senta. Next base: position 58,522,262 of record CM075979.1, read on the forward strand.
ATTGTGAGGGGCATGCAGGGCGGCACAGCAGTAGAGTTGCTGCCTCACAGCGCTTGCAGCGCCATAGATCATGTTCGATCCTGACTACGAGTGCTGTCTGTATGGAGTTTGTATGTTCTCCGCGTGACATCAAGGGTATTCTCCGAAATCTACAGTTTCCTCACCCACTCCAAAGACTTCCATGTTTGTAGGTTAATTGGCTTGGTATAAGTGTAAATTGTCCCTAGTGTGCATAAGATAGTGTTACTATACGGGGATCTTTGGTCGATGCGGACTCGGTCGGCCAAAGGGCCTGTTTCCACGCTGTATCTCTAAACTAAGCTAAACTAAACTTGTTGATCAAATCAATGGCAAAAACTTTGAATACATTTTTCATAGTGGCCAAAATAAATTTCAGAATATTAGTCCATCATCACAATAAATTTTTCTACCCAATGAAAAGGTGAAATGATGAATACCCAGATCTATATTCTGTTTTGCATTTGCAGTCAACTGCATATAAATCATTCTAGGAATAAGGCATAGGTAATCATTTTTTAATTGTTGTATTTCTGAGGTAAACCAATGTGGAATTTGATGATGATTGAGGGGAAATCTGATCTAACCCGGATCTTTTTCCAGTAAACAAAGCTGCAGATTTAGACTTTATGCTTTAGATTTTAGAGATATAGCATGGAAACAGGCCCGTTAGCCAACCGGGTCCGCATCGACCAGCAATCATAGATACATAGATACATAGAAAATAGGTGCAGGAGTAGGCCATTCGGCCCTTCGAGCCTGCACCGCCATTCAATACGATCATGGCTGATCATCCAACTCAGTATCCCGTACACTACTCCAATCACCCCGTACACTAGCATTATCCTACACACGAGTGGCAATTTACAATTTTACAGAAACCAAATATCCTACAACCCTGTACTTCTTTGGAGTGTGGGAGGAAACTGAAGTACATGGAGAAAACTAACGTGGTCACAGGGAGAACGTACAAACTCCATACAGACTGCACCTGTAGTCAGGATCAAACCAAGGTATCTGGCGCTGTTATTTCCTAGAAATAACAATGCAGCCAATAAAATAAATTCATATAAGTAGATGTCAGGGTTGTAATTTTATGCTTAACAAATGATTTATGCTTAAAGATACCAGTCTATCTGATACTGCCACAATGGGGCAACATCCAGCATGGGTTCCAGATGAAACAAAGTGAGGTGAAGGTGAACAATAGAAGCAAGGAGTAGAGATATCATCCCATCTGTGCTTCTCAGATATACATTGGCTATATTAAATTTACCCTTCTCCAACCCAGCCTAGAGACGATTAGAAGGTTGGAAATTGAGACTATCGCAAAAGGGTATCATCCCAAATGTTGGTGTGATTATTGTAATAACTTCTTTTCTATCAAAGAGAGATGGCCATTCCTACCATGTAGTTAAATAAGAGTCCCTGCTTCAGTCATATCCAAATGTAAATTGTGCAGTTGTCATCTTGTGTTCCGAAACTTCGGGAAGCTCCCAATTCACCAAAGGTGAGTTTCCAACATGAGTGCAATAAGTGCACCCTAGCTTAAAGGAAGACTGTTCACGAGTCTGATAAGAGAGGGGAAGTAGCTGTTCCTGAGCCTGGTGGTTTGTGCTTTCAAATTCTGTATCTTCAGCCTGATGAGAGTGGAGTGAAGAAGGAATGACAGGGGTGGGAAAGGTCCTTGAATTATGTTTCCCCAAGTGCAAAGTGTAAATGGTGTCAATGGTGGGAAGTCTGGTCTGAATGATGGACTAGGTATCTGTTGATCAGGAAACAAGATTATAAAAGGTTCTGTGATTAAATATGGCAGGATCTCCACCCCCTCATTTACCCACTCCCCGAGAATTGCCAGATTGAAGTTATACTACTGCAGTTCCATACCTCCCTATAAATATTAGGACCACTGTATCCTAACTTTTATACTTCGGCTATGAATTGCTAATTATTAATGATGGAACTGCTTATGTGAGGCCATCAGGTTAACAGTGAACGCTCATCCCGCAGTGGTGGAGCAGCAGCATTTTTAGTTCGGAGAGGATGTAATCACTGCGTGTGAAGTTCACACAGGAAGTTACACAATAAATATAAGGAAAAGTAGCAGGAAGCACTTAGTTTAGTTTAGAGATACAATGCGGAAACAGGGCCTTCGACCCACCAACTAGTGATCACCACTGACATCAGAAGATTGCAGGTTTCTTGATTAGGACAGGTGTCAGAGGTTATGGGGAGAAGGCAGGAGTATGGGGTTAGGAGGGAGAGATAGATCAGCCTTGATTGAATGGCGGTGTAGACTTGATGGGCCGAATGGCCTAATTCTACTCATATTCCTTATGACAGCAACACTATCGTACACACTAGTGATAATTTACAATTCTTACCAAGCCTGAGGGCGGAAACCAGCGTACCCGGCGAAAACCCATACAGTCACAGGGAGAGCGTACAAACTACGTACAGACAGCATCCAAGGTCATGATCGACCCAGGTCTCTGGTGCTATGAAGGGCTTGTCCCACTTAGGTGACTTTTTAGGCGAGTGCAGGAGACTCTGCGCTCGCCATATGATCGCCACATGGTCACCACATGTTCACTGGTGGTCTCTGGTGAGTGTCCTTCATGGTTGCGAGGAGTTCCCGCATTCTGGGAACTAGTCTCGGCCTCAGTATGGTCGCCACAAATTTTTCAACATTTTTCAAAAATTGGTCGACACCGAGATAATCGATAATTTTGTAGTCGTAGATGCAGTTGTAGTGGGGTCGCCATGTAGTTATAGGTAGTCGAGCTAGTCGTAGGTAGTTTTAGTTCATCTCCTTTGCTGACCGGGCATTTTTATTGGCTTATTGGGGGGAAATAAACATGAGCACGAGTTTTCAGATCCCAAGGAGAACCGACCGGTAATGTTAAGTGCCCGCCGAACTTTACAGCTGTGGCTTAACAAAAGTTGTCTGGCTTCTTAAAAGTGTCTCCACTCCTTCTCCCCCCTTCTCCCCCCTTTTCTCCCCTTCTCCCCTTCTCCCCCCTTCTCCCCCCTTCTCCCCCCTTCTCCCCTCCCCCCCCATTCTTTTAAAGGACTTACCATACACTGTGCTAGCCGCCAACCTTCCTGTTCATCGCGGTGTGCGTCTGCCTCACCTTGGCTTTGCACCATGTGAATTGTAGACCGCGCTACCCCCGCTTGCCCTGGTCCCCGCCTTTGCGATGTGTTTGTGTGTGTACCACTCTGACACTCGCCGTTCTAGTTCCCGGTTTTTCAGGCGAATGCCGCGAACTTGACAGTCGAGGGCTGTCCGCTGAAAAATTGCCGAAGTTGGACAGGCCCTTAAGGCAGCAACTCTACCACTGCGCCCCTATGCCACTTCAATGTAGGCATAAGACATTTTAAATATTGTAACATAATCATACTATGGAAGTATGTTACACTTTACAGTAATATACTATATTTCATGCCTTTGGTTCCTTCTCATCTGCCATTGTTTTTCAATAACTACTCTCCAGCTTCTTGGTTCTTTCATCCAATATATGCTTGACATTATTGCTTCCCACTTTTCTTTCAAAATGTCTTGTTTATTGCTCTTCACAATGCCATCCCTCCCTTTGTGATTGCTGCTCAAGACCCCCCCACACTCCCCCCCCCCTCGAACACCCATCTCAATCCCCCATCCCAATTGTCAAAGGCCCTCGCTTTTATCCTGATCTCTAATTTCCCACCCAAAGTCTCCACCATAGTCCTTTTCCCTTTGTTGGTTGTTCCTCCCATTAGTTTTGCAGGAATTCTCAGAACAAGGAAAAGGCCATTTAAGATTGAGATGGAGAGAAATTCCTTCATACAAAGAGTGGCAAATCTTTGTAATTCTCTACCCAGGATGGTCAGTCCCCGAGTTCATTCAAAACAAAGATTGCTAGATTTTTTGGACATTAAGGAAATCAAGGAATTTGGAAATCACACACAAAAGTCATGTTGAGGTGGAGGTAGAAGTGGGTTGGCTGTAATATTAATGAAAGGCTGAGCAGATCCAGAGAGCAAAATGGCCTAGTCCTTCTCCTACATCTTATGTTCTCTCTTCTTATAGTGTAGTAATGCTCATAGTTTAGAGATAAAGTGTGAAAGTAGGCCCTTTGGCCCATTGACTTTGCACTGCCCAATGATCACCCATATACTAGTTCTTTAGTTTAGTTTAGTTTAGAGATACAGCACGGAAACAGGTCCTTCGGCCCACTTGCGATCCCTGCACATTAACACTATCCTACACCCCCTAGGGACAATTTTTACATTTACCAAGCCGATTCACCTACAAACCTGTGGAATGTGGGAGGAAACCGAAGATCTCGGAGAAAACCCACGCAGGTCACGGGGAGAACGTACAAACTCCATACCGACAGTACCCGTTATCGGGATCGAACCTGGGTCACCGGCGCTGCATTCACTATAAGGCAGCAACTCTACTGTTGCGCCACTGTAACTACCATGTTATCCTACTTTTGCATCTTACACACCTGGGGTAATTTACAGATAACAATTAACCTACAAACCTACATATCTTTGTAATGTGGGAGGAAACCGGAGCACTCGGAGAAACCCCACGTGGTCACAATGAAAACGTACAAACTACATACAGGCAGCACCGTGGTCAGGATATAACCCACGTCTCTGACGCTGTATGGCAGTAACTCTACCGCAGCACCATTGTGCCGCCCTGTAATGTTACAATGCATGCGGTTACAAAAAGAAGATTGGCTGCAATTTATTTTAAACCTATCGTCCTTTTTTTTTCCCCACATGAGTATCTCTTAGCAAATGGGAGCTGTTAGCTTCTGCTTGTGTACGAGCATAAAAACCCAGTTAGATTATTTATCATTCAATTAAGCCAAAGGTGATATTATACCATGATGAACTCAAAAGCAATATCAAGATTTATTTTATAAGGCAATAGAAGGGAACATGATGCCTTAGAATAGTCCCTTAGCATGCGACTATTTGAAAAAATATACAAAAGATCATTATAATAATCCAGTAGATGTATTGGACGATGCAATGCAGATAAAAGCGGAATCAGCAAACTTAATATCATATTTGTATAATATTATTTTAAATGTACAAATACCACCTACGGAGGGTATCAGAAGAGACTGGGAACAAGAGTTAGCTATTAAAATTTCAAAGGAAAGTTGGAATGAATACTTATTAAACGTGCATAAATGCTCGATTAATGTAAGACACACTTTAATACAATTTAAAATTTTACATAGATTATATTATTCGAAAACTAAAATTCATAAAATTTTCCCAAACGTATCATCTATTTGTGATAAATGTCAATCCCAAGAAGCAACTATAGCGCACTCATTTGTCTTCTGTACAAAAATTCAAAAATTTTGGAATGAAATTTTTGAAATCTTTACAAAGTTATTTAAAACAAGACTGATACCCAAAGCAGAATGGATTATCTTCGGAATAACGGAAGATGATCCAGAACTAAATGTGTTTCAAAAGAAATTAATGGACTATGGGTTAATAACTGGAAAAAAGCTAATTCTAAAATTTTGGAAGAAGGCTCCAATACCAACTATAAATATGTGGATTTCAAATATGTTTGAAACATTACACCTAGAAGAGATAAGACTCCTCCTAGCAGGTAAACCAGATCACTTCCACCTGACGTGGTCTGCATTTATAGAATTATTACAAACATAGGGTGCAAAAGTACTTTAAAAAAATAAAAAATTGAGGTCAGGTAAGGGGGGATGATAGTTGAAGAGTTGGTATGTCCTATTTACGTGATGCTCAAAAAAAAAACATTTGTTTCTCTTTTTTTCTCTTTCTCTTTTCTTTTCTTAGGGCCTATTTCTTAACTCTTTTTCTTTTTGTTTTTAATTTCGCTCTTATAGGGTCTTCGTCCTTTTTTGTTGTTACATTTTCTACACTTTTCTACACTTGCACTTTTTCATTCACTTTCTTCTTTCTTTCAATCTTTTCAAAGAAAAGATTGAAAGAAAGAAGAAAGTGAATGAAAAAGTGCAAGTGTAGAAAAAAGTGTAGTACAGAAATGTAAAACAAAAAAGGACGAAGACCCTATAAGAGAGAAATTAAAAAAAAAAAGAAAAAGAGTTAAGAAATAGGCCCTTAGCGTGCAGTCAGTACACAGATTTAAAAGATTAAAAAGAAAAGGCACATTATATGACAGAGGAAGATCAGCTTCAAATCAAAAGGACCATGCAAGCTATAATTTACTCTCGTGTGTTAACCGCTTGTCTCTACTGTGATGTCCTTATGACGTGGGGTGGAAATCAATGATAAACATTTTTTGATGTAAGGAATCCTGTCTAAGATCTTTGACTAAAAAAATACACCATTTTGATTAGTAAACAATTTAACTATCAGGAAATATTATTTCCTATGGAGTGTGCATTTCACAAATTTACATTGCACACAATATAATGTCATCATGTCAACATAAATTATCAGTTAAAGGAAAAGAAATAGGAAGTTCATGGTGAGCCCTCTCAAAATGGAGCATGCTTCAAGGAGATTACAACGTATTCTAATATTGCCAATATTCTTGCTATCCAGTCAACAAAAAACAAATTCATGCACATGAAAATCTTCCCATTCCACATTGATTTCATTTTACACTGAGCGACAATGCACTTGTTTCCTCATGAGATGCACGACAATGGGAACGTTAGTGACATCAAAAATTGCCAATATCTCCTTTGTGACAATATCACCTTTGCCAGACAAGTAGTGTCCTCTATGTATTGAGGGATTGTGTTTCTTTACACCAGTGTCACTCCTGGGATGACACAAATCAGAATGTGATGGAAGAAATGCAAGGAAACAGGTTTAATTTGTATGATATATTGCATGCGTTGTGGAATATAACAATAAGGAAATCTTGGTTGACGTTTCAGGTTGAGTCCCTTCTTCAATCTGAAGAAGGGTCTTGACCCGAAACGCTACTCATTCCTTCTCTCCAGAGATGCTACCTGTTCTGCTGTTACTCCAACTTTTTCTGTCTATCTTTGGTTTAAACCAGCATCTGCAGTTACTTCCTACACAGTAAGGAAATCTTATTGAGCGGACCCTGGAATACCGTGTGCAACTTTGATCTCTAAATCCAAGGAAGAATATATACCTGCCTTTGCCGCGATACTGCATATATGAAAATTCCTGGAATGAAGGGATTCCTGGAATGAAGAGACTCTGATCTCAATGACATCTCCGGAAGTGACGGCGCTGTTGCACAGCAGCGGCTCGCCTGCAGTCCGTCTGTTTTTACTTTTTTTTGTTGTTTTCTTTTGTCCTGTTTTAGTTAAATTTTAGTTTATTGGGTTGTGTATGTGTGGGGTGGGGGGGTGAAACATGACTTTTGTCTCTTCCTTCGGGGGAATGCGACTTTTTCTTGTCGTATCCCCCTTCTCTGCCTCCGTCTGTGCTGAGGCCTAATGGCGGAACTGCCGGCCTCCAACTCCAACTGCGAGCGACCGACCGACCTCGAGGCTCCGGAGGCAGAGCCAGGACTTACCAGCGCGGGGCTGGCCTGCTTCGGGGCTGCAGTGGCGTTCCGGCGGTGGCGACCGAGGACGCTGGTGGCGACCTGAATCCGGAGGCTCGGCCGCGGAGTTTGAACCGGCCCGTCGCGGACGGAGCACGGATTCAGCCGCGGGATTGACTTACTTACCATCACCCGGTGGGGTCACAACATCAGAAGCCTGGATCCCCTCAGCGCAGAGGGAGAACAAGGAGGGAAGAGACAGAGACTTTAAGACTTTTGCCTCCATCACAGTGAGGAGGTGCCTGGTGAACTCACTGTGGTGGATGTTAATTTGTGTTTATTGTGTGTTTTGTTATTTATTATTATATGTATGACTGCAGGCAACGAAATTTCGTTCAGACCGAAAGGTCTGAATGACAAATAAAGGAATCTCTAATCTCTCTAATCTCATATACAGGATTCAGAGAGTGATTGACTAGATATGCTGTGCGGTTGTGTGCTCTGGCTGAAGACTCAAGAAATAGAACAAAAATATTCCCTGACTAAATGATCAATCATTTTAGACTATAACAAACATTTCTTTACTCAGACAATCGTGTATCTTTGTACCTCTTAACTTCAGATGTCTGTGGATTCCCAGTTCTTTGTTATATTCAAGACTGAGATTGAAATAGATATTTTGATGGAAAACATACTTGATAAAGAAGATCATATTTCTCATCCCATTGAATGCTGGACCAAGAACAAGAAACTCTACAGATCATTTCTATTTTCCAATGTTCTTAAAATAACTCCTTATTTTCCTTCAGTATATTTAGTACCACCAGGTAGAGTCTTGTGGAGTTTGCCTGTTTTCCCTGTGACCGAGTGGGTTTCCTCCAGGAGCACCTCTCTCCTCCCACATCTCAAAGATTTGCAGGTTTGGAGTTAATTAGTCCCTGTAAAATACCCCTTTAAAGTGTGCAGGGAGTGGATGCAAAAGTGGAATTGCAATATAGAACTTGTGTGAACAGGGGAAGATATTTTATGGAGTATTCTCAGAGGGATTGATAAGATGTTTGAATTATTATTATTACTGTTATTCTTTTAGCCAGTTCTTTTTTAGAATGGAGACGAGGAAACACTTTTTTAGAACGGAGACGAGGAAACACTTTTTTAGAATGGGGACGAGGAAACACTTTTTCTCACAGAGAGTGGCGAGTCTGTGGAATTCTCTGCCTTGGAGGGCGGTGGAGGCAGGTTCTCTGGATGCTTTCAAGAGAGAGTTAGATAGGGCTCTTAAAAATAGCAGAATCAGGGGATATGGGGAGAAGGCAGGAACGGGGTACTGACTGGGGATGATCAGCCATGATCACATTGAATGGCGGTGCTGGCTCAAAGGGCCAAATGGCCTACTCCTGCACCTATTGTATATTGTCTATTTGCTAAAGAAATCCAAAATAATATATTTATTTTACAAAGGAGATGCAAGAGGCTGTAGATGCTGGAATCTTGAGCAAAACAACAAACTGTTGGAGAAACTCAGTAGGTCAGGCAACATCCATAGAGGGAAAGGGACAGATGGTGGATTGATTCTATTTTGATTGAAATATATCGCAATGATGCATGCCCTTTGGCCCATTGAGTGCAAGCTGACCATCAATCACCCATTCACACTAGTTCTATGTTATCCCACTTTTTATTCACTCCCTGCACAATTTACACAGGGGCGTGTTCCAGAGGCCAATTAACCTACACACCTGCACTTCTTTGGGGTATGGGTGGAGACTGGGGCATCTGGAGGAAACCCACACAGTCACAGGGAGAACATTTTTAAACTCCACGCAAACAGCATCGACGGTCAGGATCAAATCTTGGCCTCTGGTGTGGACCCTCCTTCATTCTGATGGAATAGAGGGGAGATGCGATGAGGGGACGGGATGGAGAATGGCATGAACAATGATGCATTGGTCATGGTACAGCTTAACTCTGCAAATACAATCATGCTTCCATGCTTTAGTCTGAAGAAGGAATCCGACCTGAAGCATCATCACTCTACTTCCCTCTTCTGAAGCTGCCTGACCCACTGAGCTCCACCAGCAGTTTATTTTTTGCACTCTATTGTTCAGATTCTATTTGCATCATGTTTTAACGTAGTGGTTTAACATCAATGAGCTTTTTTAGGACGTAATTACCAGGTTGCTGATGAATATATATTCACATAGAACAGTTTTTTTTCCTCTGTTTTGCAATCAAGTTACTAAGCTTGATGGCTGCAACTGTGAAAATTAATAGTGAAATTTATCATTCAGATTTGACTATTAAAAAGCTTTCAATGTCACATTACTGACTGGTCAGATAAACTAGCTTCTCTGATAATCATATATATTTATTCATTGTAAATGCGATTCAATTTGTTTTATGGCCATGCTCAAATATCAGCTTTTCAATTAAGCTAGAATAGGTTAGATCTTGCCACTTGTCTACAAATTAAATGTACTCTGCTAAATTCCATGCTGGATCAGTGGTATTTGAATAGCTTGTTAATGGTGACACATGGTTATACATACCTAAAGGACCAGCATGCTGGCAAGGGGTCCCCTAGTGCATGTGCAATGCATTCCATTTGGTTGCCTGGAGCTAATTTTTCTTCAAAGAAACAAATACATAAGGTACTAACAGACAGAAAGGAGGAGCAGAAGCAATTTATCAACCTACCAGAGTTGTTTAGTTATTCCAACCTATAGATCAGAATATAACCAGCTAAATGGTCCATGTGAACGTGTTGACATGTGACCATGATGGAGAAGGTATTGAGCAGGAGTGTGGAATCATCCATGAACCATGAGTTTCTGGGTCAGACAGAGGGAGTGATGCGACGGAGAGGGTCGAGAGTAAATCCATGCCAGGGAAATGGTCTGTGCAAAAAACAACCATAGGTAGATGAGGAGCATATGCACTTACAAGCCACAAGAGAACAAAGAATAAACAATAATCCTTCCACTGACTGAGTAGCTACAGGTGTTTCTGTGAGGAAGTTTGAGATTTCAGTTATCCATGCTAAACTGTTTCTCCGTTACTTTGAAATGGCAGCACCAAATGTAAAATAAGATTGTGGACTTCACCTCCACTTTTTGTGCCATGTTACTCTCCATGTGATCAGCCTTCAACTTCCCAAAGTTAATGCAAGTTATCTTCCAAACCCCAGAATAATACCGCTCAATCTGCCCTTCATTCATTCCAGGAACATAAGATCCCATCTGCCATTGGAATCCCGAATCTGAGCTGAGTATTTGAAATTACATTGTTAGGATTTATTGCTTAGTTTTTGTACCAGTCCTTTTTGATTTAGGACAATGGTAATTGGTAATATCATGGCTAGGTGTAAACTTAATTCAGCCGTTACTAACCTCATCCAGTAAAGAACTCAGAAGTGCAGAATCAACTATGTGTCAATTTGGTGAAACTATAGCACAGGATGGCATTAATCTCACATAGTGAAAGAGTGATGCCACATCTGCAGTCAAACAAACCCATAACCAATGGGTCACCATTCATGCCCTGTTAACTCATGAATGGTAATGGACAATAAATTGAGCATCAGGCTCTCCAAGGATGTTCTCATCCACAAACATGGTGAAGTCCTGCAGATTAAGACAAAAGACAAGGCTAAATTACTTTTAAACGGTAAAGTATCAACCGTATGATCCAACTCAGCTTCTTCCTGAAGCCACAAACATAGCAGAAGCCAGTCTTCGGAAGTAACTCTACATACTGGATTCATGAAAGGTTATGAGGCCTCTGTTGTGAGATTCAAGGAGAAAACACAGGATGCAGTCAAAATTGCAATGGGAATCTCAGCCCCATCAGTGTTGGGGGTTGGCAGGGCTGTTTTCAGAGCCCAGACATCTCTACAGCGCTAATAAAATACAGAAGGAACTGAATGTCTGTAAAGAGGCGTCATAACACACTGTGTCTTTACTACTGTTTATTCATGATACACCTACTTTACTGCCCTAGCTGTTCGTGGTCTGTCACCGGAACCAGAGAGAGCGAGCACTGGGTGGGAAGGTTGTAATTATACTAGTGATGTGGGGAGTGGTTAGTAGTGGTGAGGTCACTATGTTAAAGGTACATGCACATGTCATCTACATCCTTCCCCTTGGAAATAAAAAGCAATACAGTAGTGACAAGGCGACCACGTCTCATACGCTACGAGCAGGTGAGCAAACAGTTAAGCAAAATCACCATAACGGACAGGCAGCCTGACCACCAGCCCGGAACGGGTACGCAGCTCGCCATTTCCCCCCTCTGCAGGAGGAACTTGAGTAGGAGCAGGCGCGGGTGAGAGAACCGGGGAACCGGGAGGAGAAAGAGAAAGCGGAGATGGAGCAGGGGAAGCAGGAGCAGTAGCGGGAAGACGGGCAGGTGAGGGAGGACTGGCTGGTGGAGAGCGGGGCCATAGATGGAGGGGCAGGCAACATGGCAGACAGTGGGGGTACTGGCCAGCCTGGACTTCAGAATGTCGAAAGCTTTCTGGTGATGCGGGAGCCAGGCCCAGGCAGTGTCCTTCTTGATCAACTCCCTCAGGGGCGCGCTCAGCTCGCTGAGGTCGGGGATGAACTTCCCCAGGTAATTAACCATGCCCAGGAAACGCTGCAGGCTGGGCACGTCGGTGGGCGAAGACATCCCGGAGACCGCGGTCGTCTTCTGCGGGTCAGGCTTCAGCCCCGATGCGGTAAAGACGTGGCCCACATAGGTGACCTCCGGGATGCGGAAACGGCACTTTTTTGGATTTAGTTCGAGGTTGATTTCACTTCTGCCACTGTAGCTCCACGATGGCCTGCAGCTTTTTATTTCCAAGGGGAAGGATGAACGACGGTCTGGCCAGCCCTGCCTGATGACGTCGGCAAGCTGCTGCAGGGCAGGATCCTTGGCAGTGTTGCTGACCAGGGACTGCATCTGCTGGGAAGGCACAATGTTGACGTTGAGCACCATCAGGTCAGACGATTCATATGGATGGCGATCGGTGGACGTTAGCGGTGCGCGGGACAGCGTGTCGGCCACAAACATGTCCTTGCCCTTGCGATATACAATTTTGAACGTAAATCGCTGGAGCTGCAACATCATGCGCTGCAAACGGGACGAGGCAACGTGGATCGGCTTGTTGAGGATAGAGACCAGCGGCTGATGGTCGGTCTCGATCGTGAAGCTGTTTCCCAGAATATAATCCTTGAACTTGGAGCAGGCAAACACCACAGCAAGCAGCTCCTTCTCTATCTGAGCATACCGCTGCTCGGCAGGGGTCATGGTGCGGGAAGTGTAGGAAACAGGCCCAAAGTAAAGAAAAACTGATAAACTGGAGGCGCAAAGGTACGAAGCTGACACCATGTAAAGAGGCGTCATAACACACTGTGTCTTTACTACTGTTTATTCATGATACACCTACTTTACTGCCCTAGCTGTTCGTGGTCTGTCACCGGAACCAGAGAGAGCGAGCACTGGGTGGGAAGGTTGTAATTATACTAGTGATGTGGGGAGTGGTTAGTAGTGGTGAGGTCACTATGTTAAAGGTACATGCACATGTCATCTACAATGTCTTCTCTTTGAAACATTGAAAGTTAATGTGTAAGCCCAGTTATTGGAAAAGCAAATGGAAAGGAGATTTTGAGAATTAAAAAAATGTTGCATTGAAGATACCATACCCAGAGTGTATGCGTGCAGATGTGCTCACCCTGTTTGAGGACATAGGGCATTCAGAGGCAGTTCAGGCAAGGTTCAGCAGATTGATCCCTGAAGTGATGGGATTGAGCTATAAAGTAAGCTTGAGCCAGTTGGCTGTATGCTGCTTACTGAATTTAGTAGAACATGATTTGATCTTATTGAAATATATAGATGTTGAGTGACCATGGCAAGGTAGATGCTGAGTGGATGGTTTTTCTTTTTGAGGAATCCAGATTTAGAAGGGAGAATCAGAATAACGGGCTGTCCATGATGGAGACATGCAGGATTCTTTTTCTCTCCTAGGTTTGCGAGAAGTTCACTGTTGTAGGAATGAAGCTCTCACTGGACAAGTAGCAAGATCACATGTCCTATGTCATGTTGATATTTTTGTTCCAACGAGGGAAGCCTGGTGCTATGAATGCCATCATCACTTAAGGTAGCTCAGTGGTAGATTGGGTTCCACACTGTTCTGGTGATCTAGGTTCAATCCTAACCTATTTCTGCCCGTGTGAAGTTTAAATGTTATCTTTGTGACTATATGTGTATCCTCGATGCTCCAGTTTCCATCCACATTCCAAAGACATGCAGGTTTGCAGATTAAATGTAGAATTTGATGGGAATGTGCAGAGAATGGGTTTCAGGGAACATTGATGGAAGAATTGGATTGCCTGTGAGCCAGAATAGACTCGATTGATGGAATAGGCTAAGAGATGTAAGGAAATATGGAAATATAAAAGTTTCTACCTTGGTGACATGTGGAGGTTAGATCTATAAAATTAAAACTCAAATCTTGAGGGGGGGGGGGGGGGGGGAGCGAGAGGTCACAGCGCTCTGTCCGAGCTGTGAATCAACTGAACACTGAACACATGTCTACTAAAATGTGAGTGTGGTTTTACTGACCTGTGAGTGCCTTTAATGTGGTTTGACAAAGCAAAGCAAATGGTGGTGGTTGGTTTGAAAAGGTAAGGCAAATGATGGTGGTTGGTTTTAAAAGGCAAGGCAAATGGTGGTGGTTGGTTTGAAAAGGCAAGGCAAATGGTGGCGGTTGGTTTGAAAAGGCAAGGCAAATGGTGGTGGCAAGATGGGGGAGGGAGAGGTCATGACTCTCTGTCTGAGCTGTGGATCAACTGAACACAATGAATGTCTACGGAACTGTGTGTGGTTTGTATGTGGTTTTTATGTGGTTTTTATGCGGTTTTTATGTGGTGTTTTGTGTGGTTTTATGGTGGTTTCACACTGCTTGAAATGGTATGAAACTGCATTTGAATTTGGTGGCCTTGAACCCTGCATGAAATGGTATGAAACAGCACTTGAATTTGGTGGCCTGACACCCAGCTTGAAATGGTATGAAACTGCATTTGAATTTGGTGGCCTTGCACCCTGCTTGAAATGGTATGAAACTGCACTTGAATTTCCTGGCCTTGCACCTTGCTTGAAGTGGTATGAAATTGCACTTGAATTTGGTGGCCTTGCACCCTGCTTGAAGTGGTATGAAACTGCACTTGAATTTGGTGGCCTTGCACCCTGCTTGAAGTGGTATGAAACTGCACTTGAATTTGGTGGCCTTGCACCCTGCTTGAAGTGGGATGAAACTGCACTTGAATTTTGTGGCCTTGCACCCTGCTTGAAGTGGTATGAAACTGCACTTGAATTTGGTGGCCTTGCACCTTGCTTGAAATGGTATTAAACTGCACTTTAATTTGGTGGCCTTGCATCCTGCTTGAAGTGGTATGAAACTGCACCTGAATTTGGTGGCCTTGCACCCTGCTTGAAATTGAATTTCAAGGAATAGCCGCGAGTCAACTACCCACAATGTCCATACTATCCCTCTGGAAACTAGTCCCTTCAGCCCACAACACCCATACTAGCACTCCAGAAAGCCCCCCCCCACTGGCCACCAATATTGGAATTGGTGGAGAGGTGGAATATTGCGTTGGGGGACCAGCCATCCCCTGTGAACATGGGACCCAACGGCTCCCACTTTGTCTAGTAATTTATGAATTTGGGAAAATGAAAGCTGTGCCATTTGGATTCACGATAGCTGCGATGGACAGGTGTAGTTTTACAGGAGACTCAAGGGTAATAGGAAACAAACAGCAAAGAGGAATTGACACTAACATCATACTGACCAGTTGCATCGTGGCTTGGTTTGGCAACTTGAGCGCCCAGGAGCAGAAAAGACTACACAAAGTAGTAAACACTGCTCAGTCCATCATCGGCTCTGACCTCCCTACCATCGAGGGGATCTATCGCAGTCGCTGCCTCAAAAAGGCATCATCAAGGACCCACACCATACTGGCCACACACTCATCTCCCCGCTACCTTCAGGTAGAAGGTACAGGAGCCTGAAGACAGCAACGTCCAGGTTCAGGAAAAGCTACTTCCCCACAGCCATCAGGCTATTAAATTCAACTCAAACAAAACTCTGAACATTAATAGCCCATTATCTGTTTATTTGCACTTTATCTGTTTTATTTATTCATGTGTGTATATTTATATAATGGTATATGGACACACTGGTCTGTTCTGTATTCATGCCTACTATATTCTGTTGTGCTGAAGCAAAGCAAGAATTTCATTGTCTTATCTGGGACACATGACAATAAACTCTCTTGAAATTCACCATGATGTTATTAAATGTTACTGAATAGTCCAGCAGTCTTGATGGAACATATGCCCTACTCTTGCTACTATTTCTTATGCTCTGCTATGGTTAGAGCAGGTATGTTTGCCAATGATTGAAAAATGTTCAGCTCCCATCACATCTCGAGGTAACTATGTGCAAATGGAGTTGCAATGAAGTTCAGGGTCATCTGATAAATGACAGAATGTGCTTGCCTCAAGTGCCAGAAAATGACTAACTGCAACTAGAGAGTGTAACTACCTATTCTTGTTTTCCCTTGTCAATTCCAACCATCAATAACCCGGGATCAATGTAAAACTGAACAGCTGACGAATACAATGAATTCATCAGCATTTTAGGCAAAAATATTTTACTTTACACAGGGCATAATGGCTATTCAGTCAAAACCTAAATGTCTTGCACCATCTACAAGGTAGACATCCACCTGACTGGATCAAATACACATGAACAGCATTTAAAAGGTTAATTGTTCTCAGGTAATTTGGGGTGTCCAATAAATGTTCCTTTTGCCACCATGTCACATCAAGTGTATAAATAAATTCAAAGCATGAGGATAAAAATTGCTTTGTTGTTCCAGTTTTGAGTCTCTCACCTATTAGTAATGAATCCAAGCGGCTTATCTTCCATTTTCCCACACTGAACTGCAGCGTCAGACATTTAATCTGTTCATATTTCATTTGCACAGCAGGTTCACATTTTGATGTAATTCTCGAAGGTAAGCTAATCCTGGGCTTCGTTCAACTCCTTTCTGGCATTTGGTGTATTTTTTCAGTTACACTTTCATTTTTGAGCAGTGGCTCTTTTCCTTTGTCGTTTATTTACTCTTTGAGCAGCTTCTGCTGGTACAGATTGCCAATGTCCCTGTGAACTCCAAACCATTAATACATATTAAGAAGATAGACACAAAAAAGCTGGAGTAACTCAGCGGGACAGGCAACTTCTCTGGAGAGAAGGAATGGGTGACGTTTCGGGTCGAGACCCTTCTTCAGACTGGTTAGGGATCAGGGAAATTAGAGATTTAGATGATGATGTAGAGAGAAAAAGAACAATGTCCATATACCATCTATCCATATACAGTATCTATCCATGTTCAGTATTCAAAATCAACTGTGTAAAATATGCCTTTCTGCTTTCAGCCTCAAATGACCGTTAAAATTTTTACAATTGCATTTCTTATTCTGGAATTCTTCTGGTAAAGAGTTTTGGTGCACCTATCTTACCAAGCCTCTTATTATTTCAAAAGTGTTTCTTATATATTCCTTTTGACTTAATTTACCCTTTTGACTTAATTTGTATGTTAAAATGTATTCTTCTAAACTTCTGAACTTATGCTCCCTGCACTTCCAAAAAGCATTTTATCAGTGATAGTGCCTTTGGCTTCTTTATTTAGCAATGTTACAACATTTTGAGATTTTAAAAATAAAGTCTGCAATTTATCCCATCAGATAAAGCATAAAAAGAAGTTTAATTTGACACCTAATTCACTTTCATATCTTCAGTATTAAAGAAGTTATGGCCATTTTCATACTCGGAAATTAGCATCTTGTTCCCTATTGCTTTTCCATTGACTTAACACAAAAGCTGTGATCGAGGACAGTCAAAAGCCCATAAGTTTCTTAAAAATTAAGATAACTGAAAGAATTTTTCAGTTACTATAGATTGAAGCATTCTGAAACAAATATGAAACAATCTTAGAAGACATGAAAGTAAAGCATATAATTAGTTAGTTACCTAATTGTAGCTAATTACAAAATTCAATTACTAGATCTAAACATCTATCAATTTCTTAAGAATAGATTAACATTTTTAAATAGCCTAAGTGTCCAAATAACATTCACACAATAATTCACAATATAACATAATTTTTAAATCTCATTTTCATGAATTTACAGGCCAAATGGAAGGAATTGAATGTTTAATACCTGTAAATTAATGGGCATTTAAATCATCTTGTGAGTGAGGATTTCTGGAACGCGATCTTTTGGAACGTTGATTTGCGGTGAATTTAACCCCGTATTGGCATTAAAAATACTGCCGTTAATTTGGGGAATAAAATCACCGTGTCGCATGAAAAAATGTGAATTAAAGGCTTCTTAAGAAGCACTTTTATACATTTAAAGAAACCACTTTCGTTTACCTGTCCCGTGTGTGAAATCCGTCCCCGTTATCGGCGTTGATGCTTCAGGAGCTGCTTTTAAAATTACTCTAGCGCCGACATTGACGATTTAATAAAAATAAAAAACACACAAATCGCCACTAGGATCGCCACTTCAGCCAACGCTTGTACTCCAACAAAATATTAACCAGGACAAGGGAGGAGAAACCCGCGTTTTAACCCCGCACCCCCTTAAAGGCGCCAAAATCACGCACACGGCCAGTGGCAGAATTACAGCGCGACTGAAGGTAAATTTTGTAACATACCTACTTTATTTGGCCAGGAATGTGTAACTATACAAGTGAAACATTTGCTATTTAGGAATGCATATTTCATATTCTACCAAATTTCATATTCTCCCATATTCTACCTAGAATATTTCATATTCTAAAATTGTCTAATTGTCAATATAAATGTTTGCCCATCCATTTCCCATCCTTTCACGTTCTTTCTGCCTTAGCTTGTAAATATCAAATAATCGTTTTCTTTCTCAGCTACTAAACTTGACATCAAATTCAGATACATTATCATCACTATTTGAAAGACATTTCATTGTCATGGGGTTGATATTAAGCCATGGCATCTCCTATCAGGAACATTCACATTTTCTCTCCATCAGCACAACAGGCCAACACCGTGACAACAGCTGGTAGAGTTGCTAACCACAGCACCAGAGACCTAAGTTCAATCCTGACCTCAGGTGCTGTCTGTCAGGAGATTGCACGTTCTCCCTGTGACCATGTGGATTTCCTCTGGGTGCTCCAGTTTCCTCCCACGTTCCAAAGAGGTGCAGGTCTGTAGGTTAATTGGCCTCGTTCCACTGCATCTAATGTATCGGAAGAGGGTGAGAAAGTGGGATAACATTGAACTAATGTGAACGGGTGATCGATGGGCGGTGTGAACCTGGTTGGCCGAAGGGTCTCTTTCCATGCTATATCTCTAAACTAAAGAGATTTTAGTTAAATATTTATATTTAATACCTGTATATAAGAAACAACTATCAAATGTCACAGGATGCGTTGGATGCAGGTAGTAAAACATTGCTCAACTTAAGAGATGATTCAAACCTTGCACTCAATCTATTGTAATAGGCTTTTCCTTCAGTCATATCACCCATCTGCCCTCATTCTAGCTTCACTGTCACCAAAAACGTATTTTGTGGCTTTTCACCTCAAGGCTTAACATTTCCAAGGACAATTTTTTGTTCTGGATTTCCCACAAAACTCAGTGGCTGCCTGAACCTTACTCCACATAACTTGATTCAATCAGAACCCTGGCTTCTGCATCTTATTCTTGCTCTACTAACACAAAAGAGTTTCATTTCATAAGGGCTCCTTCTGTGTCTAATTTAACTGTGGCCGATCCAGTGTTGCTATACCATTCTGCATCTGATTTATCAACTCTAAAATTCTCCCAAGATCTCGCTCTATCTTTCTCAGCACTCCCAGCAGTCACCCTAACTGCTCGGTATTTGCAAGCTGACATTTTTTTTTCTCTAAAGCAATATTTCCTTTTATAATGTTATATGTTGAGCTACACAGATGATTCAAATTAAGTGCCATGGAACCACATAATTTAGCCTTGAGTCTTCTGTGAGATGCCAAGTATAAATAGTAGATAGAGATATTTATCGTCTACTTAATTTGTTCACCGACATGTTACCTTAAGCCATCTTTTATACGTGGTGCAAAAATAAACAAAGAAATAATCGTGTTAAATTAAACAGAGCAGAGTAAATATTTACTGACCACTGTAAAATGGAAAGATGTGTTCATGAGGCAGCATCAAAATAATTCCAACAGTAATGATTTCTCTTTTGTTTCTGAGAAGAAAAGCACTTCACAAACTGGTGCACTGTTAATTATTGTATTTGTATAACATGGTTTCCATTTTTTATTTCCAATGTCATCTGGCATCATTCAGCATGGAAATGCCATTCTCCTTTTGCATGAACACAATGTATTCCTGCTGTACTGCAGCAGTCGAAGGCACAGCTGTCTAACAAATGTATTACAAACTATTTCCTTAAATGCCTGCTTAGTCTCAGTTCCATATTTTACTGTACACAATATTAAAGTTGCTTTCCTGGAACACATCAAGCATATACAGTAGTTCAAGTGATAGCGGTTTGGAGTTTTGCTTCACGGGGACCCCTTTTGTGTCTAATTTAGCTGTGGCTGACCCTGTGTCGCTGTTATTTTATATTCCAGGTGGTTCTGATTAATAGGAAAGCAAGCTAGCGTGCAGAACATGAAACAATGAACCATGTGCCTAGGTCATTTGACCATTTTTCCAGTGAATAAAATATATACTTTCCAAATGTAATTTAATCCATACAGAATATTTCTTCCTGAGAACCAAAAACAGCCTCTCACGCATGGATGAAGCATTGCTTCAGCTGGATACGTGATGTATAACTCTGAATTCAGAATTCTGGGCAATCTCACTTTGATATAAGGACAGCAGAGACTGGGTTTACGTATTTTTCATTGTTTGGCACATGGACATGCTTAGTAAATTTTTACATTATGTATTCTGGTGCAGTGTCTTCTAAATGTCACGTTAGCTGGAATAATTGCAAAAAAAAATAATCCCAATGATCAAACTTATCCTCTGCAGACCTACTGCCTCCAGTGTGTAAATAGTGTTATAACACTGGTTATCACCATGAGGAGGAATCTGTCAATCATTAAAATTGAAGAACCTGGTATGCTGTGGCAGTCTAAAAATTAAAAAAAAAAAAAGATTTCTTACAATCTGTTTTCACTGATTCAATTTTATTTAGATTGAATTATTCTGCCAAACGTTATTAACACTTTCAGAGCTAGCACTGCAGAAAATATGTTTACTTTTATTGTTTAACTACACACTTCCTGGATGCCATATTAACTTCTCACCTGAATAGACGCCAACAAATGGTGTATTTAAAAACAGATGAGCTAAAATTTCCCAGTGAATACGGGACTATTTTTTTTCAGGTCCACAGAATGATCTCAAATGTTTTCGGAGTAGGATTACAAATTTACTCTGCTGACATATTAGAGCTGATTCATCAATCTAGTTTTCCTAATGGGATCTAGTACTCTTTGGTGGACTTTAGTGATGACAAGCCAACCCTTCAAAGACAGTTCACTGGTTGGTATTTATGATTCCTGCAGCATCATTACAGATTATTTGTTCATTATCACATTGTAGTTTTGGGGACTTTATTGCTTCCAAATTGTCTGCAGCATTTGGCTGCTGCAATTCCTCTATTAGAAGAAGACATCATATTTCTACAGTACTTTGCTGATGGTGTCATGTCTGAGAGTTGTGAAAGGCAGCATGTGAAAAGCAAGTGTGCATCTATGCATTTCTTTCTTTGTTCATTGCTTAGGAACGTTACTAAGTCTTGACTAGTTGGCTGTAACTTTTCAATAGGATGGAAACTGAGCGTACACATTGCTTCAATCTGCATTCCCTGCGCGCCCTCTACTCCTCATTGTGTGCCTCTGATCTGGGAATCGACAACAATAGGAACCTGGACACATGTTCTTTATGATTTTACAGCTCATTCATTTTAATGGACAAGAAAGAGGGAATATATGGAAAAGCACATCTCAGCTCCCAATACAGGCAGCCAGTAGACAATACTTCATGCCATGACTTGTAAAATGATTCCTTCTCTCTGCATGTGCACTCAACATTGAACAGTGCACGTTGAGGATTGGAACAAGTTGCACTTTATATCCTGTGACAGGAGCAAGAATTGCCAGATTTGTTTGAGAACAACCGTGAAGAGTAGAATGCACAACTCGCATCTTCCGCGTGGACGGATTCACAGCCAGTTCCCGAACCTCTATCGTTAATGTGCCATTAACACGCTATTTCATCAGCCTTTCTGCACTGTTATCTAACAGCAGGGATTGTGCCAAATCCGAAGCTCCTATGTAATTATGAAAGCTTACCTTCTGGGAACGACAGTGAAATTGCCCAAAGTAGTTTTGTTTAGCATCGTTAACAGCTGCTGGAGAGATAGGAAACACGCATTCTTTAGTCTGGGTTGAATCCAAGCCTAGGTCTCACTGCAGAAAGAGAAATGAATCCTATCACCTGTAACCAATCATGCTCTCTCCTCCAACTTATTGCTGCACCATGCAGTTTCCCCAAAATGGAATGTTTTAAGACTGGAAAAAAGAATGGAACACTTTTTAACTATCAATCAGCTGACTGGCAGAGAGTAGTGCCTGTAAGAAGGCCAATCTGTTCTGGAAGCAGAATCTTCGTGAAACCTGTACTGTGTATGCCATATGGTTAACCCGTTAAGCTTCATTGGACTTGGACTGACTGAATACAAGGTGAGAAGGGGGCCAAATCAGTTCAATGAAGCAAAGTAGTTCCAATAAGACTGGCCTATTGTTGGGACTCGTTTTCCACCACCAGCTTCAAAGAGCAAAGATTAGTTTATGTTCATAAGTTATAGGAGCAGAATTAGGCCATTAGGCCCATCAAGTCCTCTCGGCCGTTCAATCATGGCTGATCTATCTTTCCCTCTCTACACCATTCTCCTGCCTTCTCCCATAACCCTTACTAATCAATAATCTATCTATCCCCGCCTTAAAAATATCCATTGACTTGGCCTCCACAGCTTTCTGTGGCAATTAATTCCACAGATTCACCGTCCTCTGACTTAAAGAAATTCCTCCTCATCACCTTTCTAAAGATACGTCCTTTTATTCTGAGACTATGGCCTCTAGTCCTACACTCTCGCACTGGTGGAAACATCCTCTCCACATCCAATTAGGACGTGGATTTCCATTAGGATGTTGGGGATGGGGTTGTGATGGCTGCAGAGCAAGTCCCTCTCCTTATTAAAGCATGAATGAGTACTGCATCTGTACAAATAATATTATTTTTATTTTTTGGACTACTTCTACCTCGTTCTAACTTTTCAGTTTTAAGTGAGCAGATGTTGTAACCACCTGGTCAGCCACAGCAGGAAATGCACCCTGAGCTGAAACATTCGCCTCTCCAAACATGGCGACATCAAAGCCGCACCATCATCTCGTGCAGATGGACAGATGCTGTAGGCTACTTCGATTTTTTCACCCCATTACAAGTCCTAGAACCTCAATTTCCATGGGATGACAGGTACCTGCCTGATTCAGGTGGGTTGAGCTAGGCTGAAAGTTACAATCTCCATTTCACCATCCAGTTTCCAGTGCGAGCTGAGACTGTTGGGATGATCGGGGTGGGAGTGGGAGTGGAAGTTGGAGGGGTGGGGGGGGGAGTAAATGAAGTGGATGTTTTCAGTCGGTGGTAGAGGAAGGTAACATTTTCTCCCTGTGAGATGACTCGTAGCCCAGCCTGACCTGTGATTATGTGTGTTAATCCTTAATCTATCATCAGTAGAAAGTCGGCTAGTATAAGGAATTTGCGCAAGGGATTATATACCTCTGAGGTCAGAGTTGCATTTCAGCTCAGAATAACTGGATAAAAGATATCCTTGGTCTTCTTTGATATACAGCAGAACCCAAAGCTGACTCTGAATTTAAAAAATGTGCTTTTCTCCAGAACTAATACCTTACATCCTGAAGAATCCAAAATTTACTAATATGCAAAAGGAAAACAATTTATCTCCTTATCTTCCTAAATTTACAATTCAAACTTTGCATTTGACGACATCCTTGGTCTAACATATGAGATGAGATGGGAAATTTAATCTTGCTAGCTTCTCAGAATATAGGAAAAAATAAAATGGAAAATGGAAATGACGAAAATGTTCAGCTTATTTCCTTGTGATTTTTTATTAGATGTTGTGACCTTCAACTCACCCAATCCAAAGATTCTGATCAAACGTTTTATATCAGTTTAAACTTTCAAAGCAGAAGGAGCTGGGTGAACTTTGGCCTTTAATTTATCACATTGTCCTTGTTGTCATTATTTATTCCACTCTAGTCCACCCTGTAAAGCTCGTATTCTTTTTCCGGTGCCTGCTCTAACTGCATGCCCCTGGTTGCAGACTTGACCTGAGAAATATATAGTTTTACAAACTAGAGAGACAAAGGAACTGCAGAAGCTTGACTCTTGCTAAAAACACAAAGTGCTGAAGTAACTCAGCATCCTTCCACCGATGCTGCCTGATCCACTGAGTTATTCCTGCACTTTTTAGTTTTACCAACTGTCTGTCATACGTTGTGGTGAACCATACAGAGAGCTGCTGCACATCAGTTTCCCTTTTATTCGCATTCTGCTCCAGGTCACCCTTTCTTCAATTCCAATAATTTCCCAAAACCTAGTTGCTTCATCACATTTACTAAATCCCATGTGTTTGAACAAAGTGTATGAATAACTCGGACTGTCAAATTAATGGGCCTGTCCCACTTAGGCAACCTTTTTAGGCGAGTGCAGGAGACTCTGCGCTCGCCACATGTTCGCTGATGGTCTCTGGTGAGTTTCCTTCATGGTCGCGAGGAGTTCCCGCATTCTGGGAACTAGTCGCTGCCTCAGTATGGTCGCTGCAAATTTTCAACATGTGCTAGCCATCTTAATTAAAGCGCCAACCTTCCTGTTCATCACGGTGTGTGTCTGTATCACCTTGGCTTTGTACTGTGTGAATTTCAGACAGCGCTCAACCGCTTGCCCTAGCCCCCGCCTTTGCGATGTGTGTGTGTGTTCCACTCTGACAGTCGCCGTTCCAGTTCCCGGTTTATCAGGCGACTGCCGGCAACTTGACAGTTGCCGGCAGTCTGCTGAAAAATCACCTAAGTGGGACAGACCCATTACCAAGACTTACCTTTACCAGGATGTTGCTCACTGACTTCATGTTATAAGATTGAATCCATTCATTCAGCTGCTTCTATTGGGTTCCTCTTGTTTCTTGTGATTAATATTTGTCTGTGTATTCCTCTGCTCTTGCCTTTAAAGTATATTCTTCTCTAATTCTTTCCCTAACTTTTCTCAGGTCTGTTCCAAACTCCCCTCATGTATGCTATGCTAATCCTTGACTCCATTCCCTCTAAATGATTGACTACCATATAATTCTAGATGGAAATATTTTAGAGGAGACTAAAATTGACATCTATTACCTAGTGTACCTGGAATAAACCATTCGTCAAACTGCAGTCATGGTGTTCTGTACACTCACACTTTCGGGTAAAATTTACCTATCAACACAGAAACAGGCCCTTTGGACCAACACATCCATGACAACCAGATTGTCTAACCCAACTAATCCAACTAGTAACCCAACACTTGCTTGGCCTGCACCATATCCACGTATGTAGTCATTAAAGCTAAACTGGACTTGGTTTCTAAGGGGCCCTGTTCTCTCCTGCATTACAATTCCTAATAATCAGACACTGCACTAGAATAGTAAGATTAAACGAGAACTTACAAGTTTGAAGTTTGATCTTTATTTTATGAGGAGTTACGTTGGTGATTACGTGAAGAAGACCCGTCAGGGCGCATGCGCGTCAATCTTCAAAGCAGCGGTATGAAATCACAGATAACACAATATTTGAAGTAACATATTAAGATGAGCAACATGAGAACTACCATATGACCTTTTTTATGAGAGATATGAGAGAGGGTTGGGCGTGGCGGGCACGTAATCACCAACGTAACTCCTCATAAAATAAAGATCAAACTTCAAACTGGTAAGTTCTCGTTTAATCTTACTATTTTACTTCGGAGTCACATGAGTGACTACGTGAAGGGTTCAAAGCTCTGTGATTTTATGCCGCAGATCCTAATCACGGCTTCTCACTGCATTGATTGACTTTCGAAGAGAAACAATCAATAATGCGTTAAACATGAAATGTGAATATCATGCAGTAACAATTGATTTGAATAATCAAAACAAACAGTAACCCCTCTATCCCCGGGGAAAATAAACAGGACTTAATACTGAATTTGCAAACAGCCTCTCTCCGATCGGCGATCGGCCGATGGTGAATTTTTTTTAAATAATTCATTTGACCACCCGGCACCTATAAAAATATGGCCGCTGTGAACATCCATCGCCATAGACGACCGCGGCTGCACTAGTGGAAAAAGGATTTATACACTTCAGTGTTAATACCTGCCTTAATCAACATTTGCTTTAAACCACCTTGAGATAGTCTGCACTAACACTCTCCTGTGTATCTTCATGTAACTGATAAACAATGCTGTTTCCACATTTCTTAAGGTCTTTATAGCTTCACTATAATGAAAATAAATGTGCCATTACACATAAACATGGATCAGTAGGTTATGCTGAAACACAATTTTAACAAACCTGTGACACCTGGCCTGCTCTGCTTAAGCAGGACGCAATTATATAACATAACATTCTCTTCAGCAACTTCCATCCTGTCTAGCAGAAGTTTTTGCAAACTCTGCACTTGCTATGCTGAACCAATGCCAAGAGCATAACCACTTTCATGATTAGTTTGGCAAATTCAGAGACATGACAGGAACCTACTGTCGAAGCATCTTGAAGACCTCACTTACATCCCAGATCGCCATATACCTGGGTTTAGGAGGTTTAGAGTTGAAATTCCTTTCATCAATCCAGCTATAATATGATAAACTCAATAGGATCTTTCCTGACCCCATCAAAACCATACGATGACAAAGAACTTAAAGCTGTAATAATGGTGCTATAACTGAGCCCCTCGTCATCGTAGAGTGTCAACAGGAACTCTAAAATATCCACAATACCTGCAGTACTATAGTCAATATTATTTTGTACACAATATTGCTCCCATTTTGTACATAAGTAATATACCCCTTTTGAGTACTCTTGCTCCAGGCTACAGCGAGCATGTCCACCGTTCACCCAGAAGTCCTTGCTCCAGGTATGGCCTTCTTAAAACCTGCAAATTAACAAGTCAATACAATCACATAACAGATGACTTTCCCTTGTTAGCGGATGCTCCAGTCAATTCCTACGCATGGGAACCACCAAAAAGAGGTTGGATCCCTAACTGTAACATCAAAGGGAACCATGCTTGATTCGGCCAATTAGGTATTACAAGCACCCCCAAAGTGGCATCCTGCTTGATTTCTTGCAGACTCCGACCAATTAGTCAAAATGGTAGGAAAATATATAAAACATACCACCCCAATGTAACGTCAAAGTATCAATTGCAACTGCCACCTGGTCTTGTTCCCATGAAACCTCTGTAGGCTGCTGATGGTTGAACCTTGATGCAAAACAAATGGATATCTGGCATTCATATATAAGTACTATATTATTGAACACCTCCTGGTTCAACATCCAATCTATGTTGTCATGGAACTTTCGTGACTTGGCGTCCGCTATTATGTAGAATCTACCTGGTAGATAAATAGCTGAAATATATTTTTCAATGCTCCAGGCCTAAATGTGATTAGCCAATCTGTCACAAAATACCAACTTGATTCCACCGATGTGATTAATATATATGCCACTTGCGTAGTATTGTCAATCTGAAACTGAACATGCAGATTACATTTGTTAGAGCAATAAGCCTTGTCCATAAAAACCTCTTAATAGTTAATTGCCCATGCCTGCAGAAGCGATGCCTCTTCCTCAGTCCATCTGCCTCCACAGCTGAAACTCATATCCGTGATACCCCACCCGAGTGCACTGACATTCATCTGCAAAATCATGGAAGGCTGGTCAAGCATTACCTTGCTATAACTCCTGGACACATGGTGAATCCACCATTGTAAATCAGAAATAGCCTTTACTGATAACTGCATAGGTCTATTATAATGACTCGTATGCATCCTTAATGCCTCCATTAGCTTGATACAGCTGTCAATTACCTCTACCCTTTTTTCCCCTGGGCAGAGTCACTTAATTGAATCAATTGTGACCCAAATAGTCAGGTGTTAATTTAGATTTCTCTGGATGGATCAGCAATCAGCAACTGAGCAGCAATTTTAGAGGCAACGCCCACTGCTTTCCCTCATGCGATCGTCATGCCTTATGCATTCAGCATGGGATCCCGGCACATAGCCATGTTTGGATTCCTGTTTGGAGTTAATCCATACTAACCTTAGACATTCTTTTGAGTGGGACTAATCGAAGCTGAAGCAGGTATCACCATCCATCTCCTCCATTTGCTTGTACATGCCTCTGTACCAAGCATGTTGTTCTCCAGAATCTTATCATATATGTGTGTGGCTCCATCTTCATCTGCTATACATCCACGTGGGAGGACTTATGCAACCTGCAACAGGAGCTGCCCCAGGCCTGTGTGCATGTATTTTAGAACCATCTTGACCACTACGGAGAACCGAGTGGGAGTAATGGCAACCCTGCAAACAGGTGTTGCTTCAGGCCCAAGTGCATACTCCTGTAGCACTCTCTCGACCATTCCGCCATTTGAGTAGGAGCAATTTTGGCAACCCTTTACTAGGTGTTGCTGCCTGACATGCCTTAAGATGGAGCGTTGTTGGATTGCAACGAGACGCAATGTTGTCTGACATTGATACCCCAGGCTTGGCACTCATTCTGAGTTGGGGTTGTCAGGTCGCTGCCTACAGCAGCCGCCAGGACTAGCCATGCAAATCGATGCTCTGTTGGTATCCTCCTTCCCCAAACAGGCTGCACATGCTAGCGACTCCAAATCGTGCTCCTTCCCGATGCCAATGCCGTCTATAGGGAAGAATTGGAGCGCCACTGGCCCTCGTACATCAGACATAGTGGGAAATGCTGGAACAAAACTTAACATTTATTTGTCATAGGCAAAGAAATTTATGTGAATGAAGACGCCCATCCCAGTTAAACCTGGGATTTATTTACTTTTAATATGAATAATCCGGCGTCTTGGGGAAGAAAACGTGCACAGTCCCTTTAATGAGCAGAATTACTATGACGCCACCTGGAGTAACTCCCACAGGTGACTGATAATACAGCTCAACAAGGCTTCCCATTTCCTAAATTGAGTAAATGATAATCATCTGTCTCGGTATGATAGTCACAATGTGACCAAGTGGTATCTATAATGTCTACCCTTTTGAACGCTTCCCAAAATTGCGTTTGTCCTTAATTTGGAGGGCAGCACTGCCGGGATGCGTGAATTCTAATTTCTCCTTGAAGGCCAGCTTGGACCTAGACCTGAAACCTCCACAGAATTAGCTGAAAATGCTACTGCCATAGACACATAAGGATGATAAACCACTAATCTCACTTCCTGAGTTGGGGTTGGGGTCAGCCACACACTGACCCCTTGTACTCCTCTCCACTGGGGGAATTGGTAAGCAGCCCTGAAAACACAGGTGCTGCCGCAATCCCCTGATGACCTGGCCTAATATGGCGCACCATATCAGGATAATACACGTGTGAGGACATACATATATAACAGAGGGGACCCTCCTGGCCAGGCTCCACATAGTTTAGACTCATATGGGCTGCCAAAGTCGTGGTCCCTGCCTCAATGAGTCGTGTAGTAACCCGACGACCACGCTCAGTCTGCACCCCGAACACCCTCGGGAGTCCGACGGCCACCGGCTCCTCACTTTACCGCGGACCGTAGCCGGTATCCCCGCGGTCTAGAGAACCCCGCGGCCCATATATAAAACACATCTCGGGAGTCGCTGACCTGCCTGTCAGCGACTCGAAATAACAAGCCCAACAGCCAACCGCAGTGACCGTAGCTTGCATAACCCGTGGTCGATAAAACCCCGCGGCCCGATTTAAACCTCGGGAGTCGCGGACCGTTCTGTCCGCGACTCAACCAGCAAAACCCACCGGCCGCCTGCTACCGCACTCCCGCGGTCCGAAGCCGGCATCCCCGCGGTCAACAATTTCCCCGCGGTACACCGGGTTATGCTCAATTTGATATCCAGCAGGAACCTGCGAGAAGAGATTCCTGCAATGGACAACCTGAAAAGTAAGTTTAAACTTACCTGCAGGATTTTTCAAACTTACCGCTGGAGGACTCTGTTCCTCCCAGCCTGTCTGCGCCAATGCGACCGACGTAATGACGCGCATGCGCCCTGACGGGTCTTCTTCACGTAGTCACTCACATGACTCCGAAGTAAAATACATATTGTAATGGACTTGGAGCAGCAATCTCTGCCTAACAGTACGTACCTATGTCAGATACAAAGAGACGAATGATTCTGAACCTGACATATCATCTGCCATCGAATCTAATCTAATCTAATCTAATCTAACCATGCAGAACGGGTGCTAGTATAGAGTAGCACAATTTAAAAATCAAACAATTAAAAAATGTAATTAAAAGTACCATAAATTACTAAAAGTTAATCAAAGCAGTAGTGGCATAGCTTGGAGAAGTGTTGTCCAACTGCTCCAGCAGCCAAGGTTTAATCCTGACCTCCAGTTCTGTCTGTTTGGAATTTGCATGTTCTCCCGCACCAAGGTACTTTGGTGTTTACCCACATCCCCAAATCATGCAGGTTGGTGGGTTATTGGTTCAAAGTAATTGCCCCTGGTGTCTATATAAGTGGAGGATGTGGAAGTGACGTAGAGGAGTTGATTAAAATCAGGCCACTGTATTGCCAGTGTAGATGGGTGCTTGATGAGAACTCAGATACAGGCAGAACCTTTTCCGAGGGGTGTAGCTTTAAGATGAGAGGGAAAAAGTTCGGAGGAGATGTGTGGGGCAAATCTTTTCACCCAAGAGTGATGAGTGCCTGGAACACACTGCCAGGGATGGTGGTGGAAGCAGCATTTATGATGATTTTAGATAGCCACATGGATATGTAGTTAGTATAGTTTAATTTAGTTTAGAGGTACGGCACGGAAACAGGCCCTTCGGACCACCGAGTTCATGCCTACCAGCGATCCCTACACATTAACACTATCCTACACACATTAGGGAAAAATGTACAATTATACCAAGCCAATTAACTTACAAACCTATATGTCTTTGGAATGTGGGAGGAAACCAGAGAAAACTACGTACAGACAAGCCCCCTTAGTTAGGATCGAACTGGGTTTCTGTCGCTGCGAGGCAGCAACTCTACCGCCATCCTTAGGTTCAGGTTTAGATCTATTATTATCACCTGCACTGAGGTACAGTAAAAAGTTAATAGATGGTTACAAATCACACGCAGGAAGAGTAGATGGTATTACGTTTGGCATTGACATTGTGAGCTGAAGGGCCTGTTATTGTGCTGTACTGTTCTATGCTTGTTTTTGACTCAGTCGTCTGAAGTGCTTGTTTCTCTACTTTCTGACTCCATGAGTTATCAAAGTAAAACAATCCCTTTACCTGCACCTGGCTTTTTCTACTGGAATGGTAGCCCTAAAGGCCCTGTCCCACTGTACAAGGTAATTCAAGAGTTCTCCCAAGTTTTCCCCTGATTCGAACTCGGGGAATGTGCGTAGCGGGTCCATAGGAGTTTGTAAAATATTTCGTAGTGGCTCATACGAGTAAAAAGTAACCATTTTTTTCATCACAAGTATTTTTTTACTCGTGGACATTTTTTGTAGGGATGAAAAAACGTCACGAGTATACCGGATGTCCCGAGTACCTACCGTTAGCATTACGAGACGCTACAAGACATCCACGAACTCCTACGGACCCGCTGCGGACATTCTCCAAGTTTGAATCAGGGGAAAACTCGGGAGAACTCTTGAATTACCTCGTACAGTGGGACAGGGGCTTAATTACTGTCCAAACGTTAGCCATCTCTGGTGTGAGGATGATGAGTTGGACAACATAACCTAGCGGCAGTAAAGGAGATAAGGGGTATCAGCTTTTGACCACTGGGTCATTTTTGAGTTCCACTTTTGATCAAACTTGCAGAAGCTCAAAACACATTGAGTTGTGAGTGACTGACAGCCAACAGCTCCTAGTAACTGGGTGGATTAGAAGGAGAGAGAATGGAACCTGGTTACCTGAAATTATTTTAAAAATCATCTTCATGCTGTTGGGTTGTAGACAGATCCTGGTGGACCATGAGGTGCTATTCTTGCTTGGGTTTGGCCTCACTCTGGCAGTGGAGGAGACCAAGCAGCAACTTCTCACTTCCCTTTCATGTCAGATTCCATAAGTAAACACCACTTGAAACATCGGCCTTCTCTTTGCCTCCCCAGATGTTGCCTGATCTGCTGAATTCCTCCAGCAGCTCGTTTTATTTTTGCTTCTCCATCTAACTTGGCCTGATCAATTACCGTGTGGAACACTGAGATGCCTTTTGCAGTCAGAACACAATTATAAAGACCTGATTTTATATTTCTTTCATTGTAGTTCTAACATAGCATGACGTGCTTGTGTGTATAATTTCCTCTTCAATCAGTCAAGCTCTCATTCCTCTTACAATGTTCCGTGTATTCCAGGGGGAATCTACTGAGACTGGCCAAGGTCTTAAAGATAAACACGAAACTAAACTTGTCTAATTTGAAATGTACTTTAAAATGTTTTTTCTAAAATTTGAAGGCACCTTATGCACTTTTAGCAATTGTGACGTCTCCCCGATCACAACTCACTCACTAATTCCTTGCTGCTGTACCTTTTCTCATTCTGAATGCTAATTTCATAAGACAGGCAGATCAAGTTCAAACCAATTAGTGTGATTAAAGCACATTACAGACCTCTTTCCCAAGAGTTAATTTACTTCAGCAACCGCATCAGTACACAACGTTCTTAATCATGCAACTCACATTGCAGAGTTAATAAATATTGGTTAGGTTGGGTACCACATTTTACGTGCCTGATTATACTGTTTTTAAAAAAAAATCAAGACACAGGATCTGAAAGCCAGTCTATGCTTCATTGGGAAGTCCTGATCCTCTAATAAGCAGGAGGACATTCCAAGGCACTGAAGAAGAATTATCGCTACTGCTTGTGACAGAACATACTAATACTCTGAGAAGCCAGCCAAACCAGTAATCAGCATCCTCTCCCAAGCAAACACAAGGTTCAAAGCAATAATAATCTGATATCAACTTTGTTACATCAGCCAAGGCATATGGATACCAAACCCCAAGACTGTCGATTATACCTTTTTTTTCCTCTGAGTTTAAACAAACTCAAGAGGAATGCAAAGAGAATACTTCAAGGTGATCCAGAAAATTAATATGAAGAAGTAATACTTTGAAGGCAACACATGCTTGACCATATCATCCAAGACCTCCCATATGCTCTAACAACCCATTGCAGCACTTTTTCTTGGTCATTTACAGGATGTGCACATTGTTTAAGGTAAGCATTCAATGCCCATCTCTAATTGCCCTTGCAAAATGACTTCAGAAATTACTAGAGCCCTTCTTAGTTTTGTTTAGTTAAGATATGCTGTGCGGTAACAGACCCTTCGGCCCACCAAGTCCATGCCGACCAGTGATCCCTGCACACATACACTATGCTACGCACACTAGGGAAATTTACAATTATACCAAGCCAATTAACCTACAAACCTGTACGTCCTTGGAGTGTGGGAGGAAACTGGAGATCCCGGAGAAAACCCATGCAGGTCACGGGGAGAATGTACAAACTTTGTACAAACATCGTACAGACGAGCACCCATAGTCAGAATCTAACCCGAGTCTATGGCGCTGTTAGACAGCAACTTTACCGCTGCACCACCATGCCGCTCAGTAAATGTGAAGGTTACCTTCTACTGAAGATAATCTCCATGCAGTCATGCAGGGATTCCTTGGATTTAGACAAAGATTATGAAGTCAGAATTGTATGACTGGGAAGTGAACCCACAGGTTGTAATGTTCTCTTGCATCTACAGTATGTGATACAGTATGTAAAGGTTGAGTGTTTGGGAAACTATTGGACTAGTCTATTGTAAATGGTAAACACAACAACCAGAGAGCATTGATGGCAGAGGAAGTGATTATTTATGTCGGTTCATGATGTGTTAATCAAGTAGCTTGCTTTGTCCTGGATGGTGTTGAAATTCTTGAGAACATCCATCCAAGCAAATATTCCATCACACTTCTGATCTATGATTGTAGTTGGTGAAAAGGCTTTTGAGAGTCAGCAGCAGGCTTAACCTCTAACAGCTCCTGTATTCACAGTGTGTATTCGGTTGGCCTTCCTTTCGAAAGCAATCACTATGTTTCATCCTTGGAGTTTAGATCTAGAATTGTGTCTGTATTAGTCTGAATAGTACAGGTAAAACCCAAACCAAACATCAATCATCTCATGGGCGGCACGGTGGTGCACCGGTAGAGTTGCTTCCTTACAGCACCAGAGACCTGGATTCGATCCTGACTACGGGTGCTTGTCTGTACGGAATTGGTACGTTCTTCCCGTAACCTGCGCAGGTTTTCTCCGAGATCTTTGGTTTCCTCCCACACTCCAAAGATGTACAGGGTTGTAGAGTAATTGGCTTGTATAATTATAAATAGGTCCCGAGTGTGAGTAGGATAGCGTTACTTCTTCAGAGATGCTGCCTGATCTGTTAAGTTACTCCAGTACATTGTGTCTGTCTTCGTTATAAACCAGCATCTGAAGTTCCTTTCCTCACAACAATCATCTCTTTATTGAAGAGGAATTGCTGTCGAAATCATTCTATTCTGGGTCATTGGTAAGGTGGTAGGTGAAATCAACATTCACTTTCTACCACCTTACCAATGATTCAGTATAGAATGATTGGACAGACATTACCGGAGATATTTGGGTATATTTTTCACATTATCGAGTAGATGCGAGTGCTGCAACTGTGCCACTTGAGTGGAGTCAGGGATCTGGATTTCGTGTTTTCTCCATTAAGACTAGTTTCATGGTATTTATTGTGTCAGGTGGTCCTAACCATTTCATCTTCTTATTCTACGCTTAGGTAGTTGGTCTATTCTCAGAAAGTATCTACTCTTAGGAAATTGGGAAGGGTAAGTGACTGAAGTGCCACTGGTCAAGTCTTTTCATATCATCAACCACAGTTCTATTAACATGTTCTATTAACGCCATCACAGGAGACAGACTATCAATGGATATATCTTACAAATCTACCAAATCCCACAGTTATCTGGACTACACTTCTTCCCACCTTGCCTCTTGCAAAAATGCTGTTCCCTACTCTCAATTCCTCTATCTCTGCCATATCTGGTGAGGTGTTCCATACTAGGATATCTGAGATGTCCTCATTCTTCAGAGTAAGTGAGTTTCCCCCTTTTGTCATAGATGGGGCCCGCGCATGCGTCTCCTCTGATGTTCCGTACTTCTGCTGTCACTCCCCCTCCTCCCAATCGCAAAAGGGACAGTGTTCCCCTGGGCCTCACCCTTCACCCCACCCGCCTCTGCATCCAATGCATTATCCTCCGACATTACCGCCACCTCCTACGGGATCCCACCGCTAATCACATCTTCCCATCTCCACCCTTTTTCCGCCTTCCGCAGAGACTGCTCCCTTCACAACTCTTTGGTTCGCTCAACCCATCCCATCCCATCGCACCCAAACCACTGCCTACCCAGGCACTTTCCCCTGCAACCACAGGAGATGCAACACCTGTCCTTATACCTCCTCCCTTGATTCCACCCAGGGACCCTGACAGTCTTTTTAGGTAAGACAATTGTTCGCATGTACCTCCTCTAACCTTATCTACTGCATCCGGTGTTCCCGATGTGGGCCCCTCTACATCGTCGAGATCAAACTTAGACTCAGTGGCCATTTAGCTCAATGTTTATGCTGTCCGCTGAGGCCTACGGAATCTCTCGGTTGCCAACCATTTCGACTCCCCTTCCCATTATCTGACCTTTCCGTCCTGGGCCGAAGACCAACTCCTTTATAATTGGGACTTCAGGCGAAAGCAGAAACAAATCATCCACTCAGCAAGTCTGACCATCTACACTTCATGCTGCCTCAGCAAGGCTACCAGCAGAATCACGGACAAGTCTCACCCCAGACACTCCATCTTCTCCCCTCTCCCATCAAACAAAAGCTACAGAAGTATGAAAATGCTGCCTCCAGATTCAGGGACAGTTTCTTTCCAGCTATTATCAGGCAACTGAACCATCACATCATCAACTGGAGAGCAGTCCTGAGCTACCATCTACCTCATTCGGTGGGCGGCGCGACTCTCGTCAGCAGCAGCCTCTGCAGTCCGTCTGTCTTTTTATTATTTTTGTCTCGTTTTTGTGTAGTTTTTATTATTTTTTGTCGGGGTATGTGTGTGGGGGGGTGGGGGTGGGGGTGGGGGTGGGGGGGGGAACTTTGAAATCTTTCCCCTGCACGGGAGACCCGACCTTTTCTTTGTCGGGTCTCCGTTGTCGTTGGGGCTGGGCAACGTGGAGCGGCCTCCAGCAGGAGCGACCTGGGGCTCCAGTTGTGGAGCTGCGGACTACTCACCGTCACGGGGCTGGCCGAGTCCGGAGCGGGTGGAGCTGTGGTGGAGCGCTGCTGCGACCCGACCGCCGGAGATTCGGAGGCTACAACCGCGGGTCTGGCGGACGGCAACACTGGAAGCCCGCGGGTCCCCTGGTGGGAGACCGCTTTTCGGGGCTTCCGCAGCGGCGACTTCTCCCGCCCGAGTTGCGGGGTTGAAGAGCACCTGGAGCAGGGCTTTATCCCCCCGCGCGGCTTGGAATGGCCTCCGAACTTTGCGGGCGCGCGCCGGGGCTCTAACACCAAGACCCGGTGCGCGACCTTGCATTACCCGGCGTGGCTTTAATGGCCGCGGGATAATCACCATCGCCCGCCGGGGGCTTTGACTTTGACTCTGACATCGGGGGGGGGGGGGAGTGCAGTGCAGAGATAAGTTTTTTATTGCCTTCCATCACAGCGTTGTGATGGATGTATGTGTAAATTGTGTTGTGTCTCGGGTCTTCTTCGTTTTGTATTGTATGGCTGCAGAAACGACATTTCGTTTGGACCTCAAGGGGTCCAAATGACAAATTTGTCCAAAAGACAAATAAAATTGAATTGAATTGAATTGAATTGAATTAGAGAACATCAGACCATCTTTAATCAGACTTTATCTTGCATTAAACGTTATTCCCTTTATCCCGTATCTATACACTGTAGAAGGCTATATTGTAATCATGTGTTGTCTTTCCACTGACTGGACAGCTCGCAACAAAAAGCTTTGTACTGTACCTCGTTACACGGTACAATAAACTAAACAAAACTAACTATGCTCTTATGCGCTCCAACCATAAAAATTCAAAGCATCTCCAGAATATTTCTACAGTCATCTAAGAACTCAGTGAAAAGCCAATTCAAATCACTGATGAATCAGAGAGATCTTTCAAAAACAGGCCAAAAGCTGGACAAGAACGGAGACTGCCTTCACGGAGATGGCAAGTTGTCTGTTTCTCTAAACGCCCTGTGTGTGTCGACTGGGAAAGCCTTTAAAATGCTGCCTCCAAATTCTTTCAACAGCTACACTTCTAACAAATCTTTTTCTCTGTTGATTCTTTTCAATTCCACCAATCATAATAGGGTTTTCATAAGCTCAATAACTCGTTACTGACTAGCTTTACTGGCAATGTGGCTAATACCTTTCGTGAAGAAGGCAAGACCTTGACACAACACATTGCCTTTTCCATTTTCTCATACAATTTTGTAATGACCGGCTTTGATTTTCCAGCTGTACTGTCAGATGCTCAAAATGGATAACGTTAGGGAGGGGGGCATCATATGGTACAGTGATTGAGCCTTACATTTTTAATTCCATATTCAGAAGTCATTGGGTAGCACAACTGATAGTGATTAAAAGTACACTGCACCATTGCTGAACAGATGGTCAACCCTGCACAGATTAAGGAGCAGATTTTCTTTTGGCTCCGCTACCTCAGTGGTAATTTGAAATCAATGGAATGAAAATCAGGCAGTTTTTGTTTTGGGTTTTAGTATCCAAACGGTGAAGATAAAAATCTATATTAAATTGCAGCAAATGTGAATGTTTTCACTTGATTGGAGATACTGGCGGATTAAGCAATGATGGGAAAAGCTTTTAATGCAAAATGCTGGTTGACATTTAGTTCAGCAACATTAAATTCAAAATTGAATTGAAGAACATGCAGTTACAAAAATCTGAATGGATCAAAAAATGAAATAATGTGAAGAGTGTCATAAAGTGTCAGGCTTAACAGCAGGCATGCAGTTCAGTGTTCAATTGATTTTGACATTTATGTTATAATTGCTGTCACCCAGTTTAAGTTCATCTGATGTTCGAGTCAAAGTACAAGCACTTTTTAACACTGAATGGGATATGGAGTTATTGGGTATAGGGGCATAAGTTACTGGGCTGGTATCGGAGGGCAGGAAAACCGATCGAAGGATATGAGTTCAAATCCCATTTCTGCAGGTGTGGAATTTAAGCTCAAGTAATGAAGCAAATCTGGAATAAAATGCTACAATCAGTAGCAATGACCATGAAATTACTGGATTGTTATAAAACGCCATCTTCTTCACTGAAGTGCTCCAGGGGGGTACTTTGCCATGCTTATGATCTCTGACCACACCAATGTGGTTGTTTCTTAGCTGTCTCTGGAATGGCTTAGCAAGTTGAAAGGTAATTGAAGACGGACAATAACTACTGCCTTGAAGCGACACCCACATCCTGAGAGTGGATAAAAATATTGCAAATTGATATGACTGGTTACCCTTCTGAAATATTTGAAATAATTAGCTAGGTGCAGAGCACATCATTCATTAAAGCGCTAAGGTATGTACAAAATGTTTTCATCCAAAATCTTTTCAGCTATCATTCAAACAGAGATAGCATAATTTGAAGAAAGTTCACATTGTTTCAGTAACCCAAAGCAAATAAGGTAAAAGCCCACATCCAATCTTGCCAAGTTCAATTCATTTACTGACCAAGCTGCTTTCACATGAAATTTGAGAAGGGATTACTTTCTTTACAGAAACACATTCTTTCCAGATTCTTGCATTCTTAATGAAAACCAAAATGGATACCGGTAACATTGATCATATAAAATAGATGATCCATCAAAATTAAGCCTTGAATTCAGGATGCTAACCTGGCAAAATTGATCGTATGTGCTTTCTCAGAATCTTACTTGCTTTCTATAGCTTTCAATGACCTTTATCCAAAGAATGGCCTTTATCCAATAAATGACTTCTATTTATTGGTGATGAGGACTAACAACCTGCTGTGTTGTTTTATAAGAAGACAAATGTACAAAATGCAATCCCTGTTCTAATCTCAAGGAAAGTAAAGGCTATTCAAATTCACTACTGCATATTAAAGATTAGACTGGCTCTAACATTCCTTAGGACTATTATAAATATTTTTTTGTTGGCAAAAAAAGTTTATGTGTGTGTAACTGGATGACATCTACATTGTTAATGACTTCTGTCAATGTTACAGGGAATACCAATTGAAATTCTGCCCACTAAATTATCTCATATTTAACCTAACAAACCTTCTTGGTAAAACTTTGCCTGGCATTTCATTAGAGATTCTGCAAACTCTCATTGCAACTTGGATGCAGAATCACAACTGGAGGAATGTTCCAAACAGGTTTGTTGCTAATTATTTGCTGAAGCTACTACAGCTAATTGGAAGAACTTGCTTATTGTATTTTCTCTTCCATTACACAATAGATAATCTGTCACCTTCAATTCTCTAGCCCTGTGATGATTCTTAAAGTCTTAAAAGTCCCATTGTATATTCTATCCCTTAAACCTTTGCCAAAAATAACTATCATGCTCTTTTTTGAATTTGCCAAGTAGTCTGTATAATTGTTATAAGAAGTAATCTAGCCTTCAGAAAGTACTTGTATAAAGTAGACCACCAAGTGAAGACCTCCCCTACAGCCAGATGTATGGGCCACCAGGGAAAGCCCACCCAAGGCAATCATCTCCTGGAAGTTGGCCAGAAGAGGACAGTCAATCTCAAAAGGCCAGGGTGCATTTCCAACCAAAGCAGCAGCAATCTAAATTGAGAAACTCACCAGCTACTTTATTACTTGCTTTTATACCACAAAGCGTACTAAGTTTCTAAGTTTCAGATAGCAATCAAGTTTCTAACTGAAATTAAAGCAGATATCAATGTCACAAGAGGTAAAGAGCATTGTACAGAGCAAGCATACCTCCAGCAGGGGTGTCAATATTAAATCAAGAACTTGAATTAAATCTTATATCCTGGATAAGATCAAAATTGCAACGAATTTAATGAAATTTTAGTTTTAGACTTTAGAGATACAGCATGGAAACAGGTTCTTAGGCCCAACAAGTCCACATCGACCAGCAATTACCCTCATACATTAGCACTATCCTACACACTATAATTTACAATTTTACCAAAGCCAATTAACCAACAAACCTGTACGTCTTATGAGTGTGGAACGAAACAAGAGCACTCGGAGAAAACCCACATGATCACAGGCTGAACGTACAACCTCTGTACAGGCAGGACCCATAGTCAGGATCAAACCCAGGTCTCTGGCACTGTAAGGCAGCAACTCTACCACTACGCCACTGTGCTGCCCCAAATTGCTATAAAGGAATAATTTGTAGAGAGAGTACATGAAGAATGATCATTGTGAATATGGAGATTATAGTCGACACAATCCTTCGCACATTTAGAGGCTTGTGAAATCTTTAGGACAAGAAATTTCTAACCAGCCACTTACATATATTACAAGCATTTTTTAATTCTGTCTTTAACTACCCTTAAAGAATTAAAGGTTCCACTTGGCAATTCTTTCGGCGACTGCCAGCATCATTGACGTATCAGGTCACCAAAAAATTCACGGCGTGATGTGACGTGATGCGGTGTGATGCGGCGGTGACGCGGCGTGACGTGGCATGATGACCTATGACACACGGTGTTTTTTCAAGTGTCACAACTTTTTTTTGTCGCCCCTGGATTTTGAAATGTTCAAAATCTTTTGCCGACATTGATATGTCACCGAAAAAATTGCCAAGTGGGACAGGCTCTTTAAGCTGTGGCTCGTTAGGCCATAACAAAGGAAGAGAATGAGGAACACTGGTATGGGTCTAAAATCATACATATCAGACCAGGTAAAGATGATAAATGTTCTTCCTTTTTTGAATGATTGAAAGAGACAGCATGGAAACCAAGTCCTTCGGCTAACCACTGAATTCAGCAAATTGTATTCTGATGCATATGGACTGTGCTATACTGGATATATGGTTGACCTAACCGAGTACTTCATGTCTTAGCTTGATGCATTCCACAAATCTGTTCTTTGTGTTAAAATCTGAAACTGTTGATTTAAAAAAAGATGGGTTGCGAATATGGCAGGTGGGCACATTAGAAAAATAATTTGGTCCAAGTCCCTGCCATAAGAATCAGAACGAGGAGCTGTGAATTCATGCAACAAAGACTGGAAGAGTGGATATAGTTTTTTTATGCTGACCATTGATCACCCATTCACACTAGCTCCATGCTATCCCAATTTTGCATCCACTCCCTACACACTAGGGGCAATGTACAGAAGTCGATTAGCCTACAAATATGCACATCTTTAGGATGTGGGAGGAAACCAGAGAGGAAATCCTGGAGGAAACCCATGCAGTCACGGGAAGAATGTACAAACTCCAAACAGACAGCATCTGAGCTTAGGATCAAACCTGGATCTCTGACACTATGAGGCAGCAACTCTACCAGCTGTGCCTCTGTGCCACTACTTGAAGGAGGTTAGGAAAGCAACTGGCATTTGAAACCATGAAACAGTGGTTTCGTTGCCACCATTACTAACATTTTAATTTCACACTAACTTAATTCTTCGATTTTAAATTTCCTTTATTTTGATAGCTGGATCTGGACTTCAGATCAATGCCCGGATTTCTGGATCCTGATCTATGACCATTATTATGCCTTTCCCATGTGTGCTCATTTGTCTCAGATGTGAATTGATGCAAATGTATGAGGGGGACTTGCAATGTGATTCTAATCCAATTCCCAAATGCTTGAAAACCAGACATTGTGCTGCTTACGTTTGAGCTGTAATGTAACTCCAGCCTGACGCCAATCCATATTCTTCCCATGTGCACATACTATAATAATTGGGCCGTAGTCTCATAATACTGGCCATCAGCTGACAGTTTTGCAGAACACTGTATTGATTTCATCACATGTATGCTCAGAAACAACTGAGGTAAATATGAAATTCAATGATTGGGCAAGATTGGGAGCAGATCGGAGGTAGGATAAATTTGCAGAGGTGAAACTGCATTGGAAACTTGATATCTACGTAGGACTTCTGCATTTAGCCTCAATATGTTTGACTGCTTACGAAAAATGACTCAAGAGAGGCGCGTTGGCGATTTTAGAATGGTAAGCGTTCAATAAGAACAGTATCACCAGATGTTTGGGACTTAAGTATGGTGTGATGGGATTCCCAAACTTCCTGAAACTTGCCAGTGAAACCAAGGTGAGAGAACTATGACACCGTATAGGGGCTAATGTGTTGACAGGCAAATCTGGCAATAAATACTACAGGCACACAGCTGCTTTCTTGCGTGACTGTGAAAGTATTTCTTTACAAATTTGGGGTTGGGAGATTTTGCAGAATATTTAGGAAAAAAAAGTTGTTCGAGTTTGAAATGAGTTTGTGAACACTGCTGTTAACTTCCCAGGCTTCAGAAGTGCCAACTTGTTAATTGCTCATTTCATCTCGCCACTTCCACATCCAATGGATGTTGAACCATGTAGGACCCCAAGGAGGCTTATAATACGCTCACACCAAATTTCTCAGAAATCTATCAAGGATGCACGGGAAAGAAGACATTAAAAGAGACATCCAGCTTGCTGTAGGTGCTGTCCACTGCAAAGGATCTACAGGAAGTGGCTGATATGCCAGAACACCAGGATTTGAGCAGGTTCAGAATATCACATCAGGTGGTGACAGATACTTGCAGTACGCTGGGACAGGGCTAATTCCGTGCCAAACCTGGTGGCCATTTCTTTTAACAGTGGCTGTCAAAGTCATCATTAACCTCAACTTATTTGGCTAAAGATCAATCCCTGGTTTTGCTGGAGACATCTGCATGATCTGGCAGTCAGCCATCTACAAGTGATTGATGCTTTGTTTGCTAAGGCCACAGTTATAACAACCTTTCCGGTGACAATGTCAATCAGAATGAATAAGTGCGAGGGCCTGTAGCTGTGGCTTGTTTACCATAAGCAATAAGTGTCACCAAATGCACTCAAGTAGCAATCAAAAAATTACCAGATCACAACTGCAAGTCCTGGCATTTCAGCTGGTCTGCAATTACAAACCTTCTGCTCCTTTGTATAATGTTTCCAGATGTTTTAATGCTTTCATCCCTCATCCTTCAGTAGTTTAACTTCCCCCCCACTCCTTCACACCTGGTCTTGCAGCCACATGACTACAGGACCAGATCCGCGGGTGAATATCCTCTCAAGAGGAATTCATCTCCAGAACCCCAAAGCCATTCCACCATCGACAACACACACATGACGG
The DNA here is from genome assembly GCA_038087875.1 of Malacoraja senta. Classification (NCBI taxonomy): domain Eukaryota; kingdom Metazoa; phylum Chordata; class Chondrichthyes; order Rajiformes; family Rajidae; genus Malacoraja; species Malacoraja senta. Next base: position 58,565,578 of record CM075979.1, read on the forward strand.
GAACCTAAGATAGACACAAAATGCTGGAGTAACTCAGCGGGACAGGCAGCATCTCTGGAGAGAAGGAATGGGTGATGTTTCGGGTCGAGACGTTTCTTCGGACTCTGGGAACGGGATCTGACGGGAACCTGATGGAACACTCTCCATTTGCTTGCATGTGTTCAACACCAAAACTCTCAAGACGTTTCAACATTTAGCTGAAAGTAGCCTGTTTCATTAGCACCCAATAAGTCACACCAACATTGATGTCCAGTGGCCACACTGTGCTATCCACTATGCACTGTGGTTGCTCTCCTTCTGCTACTCAAACAGAAGTTCCTAAACACACAAGACTGATTTTGAGATAGGACTGCCAAGATATGAGAACCTGTCCACCACTGAGAATCTCAGACCATGCACAAGGGTGTTTGCTCATGCCTTCCCTTTTCCACAAACCCTTTTGATTTACAAACTGCACCAGACCTCACACTTGGCTCCCATAATATCGCTACCATTGTGCTTTTCACTTTTCCATGAAGTTGGACCTTGTAAATGAAAATCAAAAACACTACGGATGCTGAACATCTAAAATAAAAACCAAAAATTGCTAGCAATATTCGGCAAGTCAGGCTACATCTGGGGGGAAGATAATTAGAATGAATATTTCATCAGTATTTTTCTGAAAAAGAGTCCTCAACCTGAAACGTTAATTCTGTTTTTCAGTCCTACTTGACAAATTTGTGGTCCAATAGAAATATAATTTAGTTTAGAGCTAGAGCATGGAAACAGGCCCTTCAGTGTACTGAGTCCACTGCGGCCATCGATCACCCATTCACACTAGTTATATGTTACCCACTTTCTCATCCACTCCCTACACTGGGCAATTTACAGAGGCCAATTAATCTACAAACTCGCACATCTTGGGGATGTGGGGGGAAATATGCGCACCCAGAGGAAACCCGTGTGCAAACAGGATGAACAGGCAATCCCCACTAAGACAGAACCCGTGGTCGGGATCAAACTCGAGTCTCTGGCACTGTGAGACAGCAGCTCTACCAGATGTGCCACTGTGCTGCCCACGATGGAGAAATGCCATCACTTAAACTGATGTAAATTGGTGAATAATGGAATAAGTGTGATCTGCAGCCAGGGTAGGGTGAGAGCGTAGCCGAGAGCTTCCACAGGGTGAAGCGCAAAATGTTATTGAGCATTTTAGTGGTCTGCTCAGTGAAGCTGTGAACTGCTCTATGCACATTGTCTTTGCGTGCAATGCGAGTCAGTAACATGGGAAGGAACAACACCTTATTAACATCCAGCGTTTGGCTTAGCCGAGTGGTGGAAGAAGCAGAGCAGACTGGTAAAAATATATTTTGACTATTATCTGGCTGCATTATATATCCCATTATCTGGCTTTAACTGCACCTGGCATCAGGGTTTGCTCTGAACTTCAGTGGTAGCATTAGCATGTATTATATTTCAGATAGGATCTTAGACTGGCGAAGATTTGTTTCTCGCTTGTTTCTACTCACTGAGATGCATCAAGGAGAAATGCTTTCTGAACACGTTTGCGGAGATCATAGTTGATGCACTAATCTTTCCTATCCCAGACTATACCACAGCAGATTCATCCCCTCTGATACAGACTTTCACAACTGTCTCTGTCCCCAGATGTGTAAATCACCAGTGAAAACCCAACTCTCTTCTATCTAGGAAGCAGCAACAGGACTAACTGCATGTTCGTAAGTCTGCTCCACCATTCAGTAAGATTGTGGCTGATCCAATCTCCAACTCACATTCTCCCCTTATATCCTTTTATTTCTATGTAAATTATGTTTATCAATCTCTGCCTTGAACAGAGCTCCATAGTTCTCCAGGGTAGAAAATGCCAAAGATTCCCGACTCTCTGGGAGAAGAAATTCCTTCATGTTTCCATTTGAATTGGGTGATTCCTTATTCTGAAAGTATACTCGATTTCTGGAGAACATCTGCTCAGCATCCACCTTGTCAGCAGCCCACAGAATCTCATACTTCAGTAAGATCACATCTCACTTTTACATATTTCAGTGAATACAGGAACAAACTGCTCAACATTTCCTTGTATGTCACTTCCTTCATCGCAGGAATAAAGCAAGTGAGTCTTTTCTACATGCTCTCCAACACGGGCGTATCATTCCTTAAATCTGCAGATAAAAAACATACACACTATTCCAAATGAGGTCTCCTCAGCGTCTCGTAAAGTTGCTTCAAAACCATACCTACTTTTATATCCAAATCTCCCAGCAATTAAAGCTAACATTCTTTTTTGTATTTCATTTGCTAGGATCCATATATCCCTTTATACCACAACAGGCCCAACCGGTCCGCACCGATCAGCGATTGCTGCACACATTAGCACTACCCTAGACCAGGGACAATTTTTACATTAATACCAAGCCAATTAACCTACAAACCTGTAAGTCATTGGAGTGTGGGAGGAAACCGAAGTTCTCGGAGACAACCCACGCAGGTCACAGGGACAACATACATACTCCGTACAGACAAGCACCTGTAGCCAGGATCGAACCCAGCTCTTTGGCGCTGTAAAGCAGCAATTCTACCACGGCGCCACCGATCTTAATTGGGAAGCTCCTTCCACCGAGCCGCTGAGCTCCTCGAGCACTTTGTGATTTGCTCAAGATTGCAGTTTCTTGTGTTTACTTCTGAGTGCACCAGTTAGCATCTGAGGCTACTGTTATTGCTGATTCTTCATTCAAAATAAACTGCCAATAAAACAGAACTTACTGTAGTGTGAGTCAGCAACCCAACAAAATAAACCAAGGAAGAAGGGAACTGTAAGCTGGAACTTTGCCTGACAATCCATCCAATATGTTTCTGTCATTCACCTACCTACAAGAGATTACCCATTAATACACTGCTGCAGTGTTTCGGTGAGACCAATGCCAGTAGTATTTACTAGTTAATTACAGAAGCTTCTATCAATGTGCCTGATTTACACACATATTTACACATATTTCTATGAATATTATCTCCCCAACTACACATAACCCTTGCACTGCCTCTCCATCCCTCTCCCTTCCTCGTTCTCCGACCAGTCTGACTGTCCCCTGATTAAATCTTCTCTCTGTATGCTTCATTGTCACCTTCTCCCAGCTAACAATGATACATTCTACATTTTCCTTGATCTCCATCCCCATTGATGTTTCGTTTTTCCCCACCTTAAACTTCCTTATCTCTATATCTCCCTCTACACTGACTCTCAGTCTGAAGAAGGGTCTCGACACAAAGCGTCACCCATTCCTTCTCTCCAGAGATGCTGCCTGTCCCGTTGAGTTACTCCAGCATTTTTTGTCTATCTTTGAGGTAAATCAGCATCTGCAGTTCCTTCCTACACATTTCTTCTTGCACACAATAAGATGGCTCACATCTGCCCCTAAAGAGCAAAACAAAAGTTTTCATTCAAATGGGGATTAGGAGACAGAAGGTGCCTTTCTCCCAGTGTCCATCCTCTTCATTTCATGGGGCATGGGTGAAATCAGACCTCCAATAAACTAGTCCTAAGCTGTGGGGAAAAAAAAAATCATTTGACTAAAGGACAGAATGTGATGTTTATTTTGCAGAGGGGTTGATAAGTGACAGGTTTATTGGGCCCTGCGCTCCTTCCATTGTCAGAGCAAGATACTACTAGAAATAATTCTGTGACAAGAAAAGAAATCGCCTGCAAGAAATTTGAATTGATGTGTAGATATCAACAGTGCCCTCTAATGTACACCATTATTTCTTCCAGTGCCATTTAAACTGCAATCCTGTGAGATCCTGTGGCCTGCAGCATTCATTTTATGCTGATGCAGTAATCAGTGTTGCATGAAAATCGAAGAATTTATTAAATATAATTATTCTCATAACCACGCACTAAAACTTGCACAAACTATGAAGAACCTTAGTCAAAGCATTGAAATGAACGCTATTGTGAACTATCATTATCCTTCACATGTCAGGAAAACAGTGAACCATTTTGCTGGTTAATAAATGAAAACTTCTTCAAATGAAATAGGTCTATGTTGTGTTATCAGATGGTGCCGAGACCTGAGTATTTTTGATCAATGCTAAGTTATCAATTGAACATTCATATTTAACAGAACATATTTTGTTTCTGTTTATCATCAAAATGGAGATAATTTTTTATAACAACTAATGGAAGGGCTGGTTGGGAGCACATTTAGTTTTTTAGTTTAGTTTAGAGATACAGCGTGGAAACAGCCCACTGAGTCCGCACCGACCAGCGATTCCGACCGCTGGCGCTGTAAGGCAGTAACTCTACCGCTGCGCCCCTGTGCCGTCCTGAAAAATAGAACATTTATTTTGAGATTCAGTTATTATAGGCATTAGAGAGAATGTTTAATTTAGTTTAGTTTAGTTTAGAGATACAATGTGGAAACATGACCTTCAGCCCACCGAGTCCATGCCGACCAGCGATCACTTGCACACTAGTTTTACCCTACACACTAGGATCAATCAACCAAAGCCAATTTACCTACAAACCTGCATGTCTTTGGAATGTGGAAGCTGGAGCACCCTGAGAAAACCCATGGATAACGTTTAATCTTCGAACTGACCGCACCCGTAGTCAGGATCAAACCCAGGTCTGTGGCATTGTGAGGCAGCAGCTCTACCTGCTGCATCACTGTGCTGCCCTGCAACAGAAGGAGACACAAGGTACGGCAGATGTTGCAATATTGCTGGAGGAACTCAGTAGAATGTGCAGGACAGAGCGGAAACACTCAAGCTTGCAGACCAACAACACATATGACTATGTATTACCTATTTATTTTAATAGCCGATAGGTTGGTACTTTAGTTTAGTTTAGAGATACAGCCCGGAAACAGGCCCTTCGGCCCACCGAGTCCGCACCGACCGGCAATCCCCGCATTAACACAAGCCCCCACTAGGAACAATTTACACTTATACCAAGTATACAAACCTAAGTCAATTAACCTACAAACCTGTACGTTTTTGTAATGTGGGAGGAAACTGAAGATATCGGAGAAAACCCACGTGGTCACGCGGAGAACGTACAAACTCCGTACAAACAGCACCCATAGTCGGTATCAAACCCGGGTCTCTGGTGCTGCAAGCGCCGTAAGGCAGCAACCCTACCGCTGCGCCACCGTATCGCCTGCTGGCACTGTTGTTTTAAAATTAATTTGCGATATTTGTGCCTTCCAAATAGTTGTACAATAGTCAATTACTTGCAGTTTGTACCAACTATAAAGTGAAGCGAACATGGTTCGCTGTGCATGGTTATAGTGGAGCAAATACATCAAGAGGATATGCAATTAAATGTCAAGATTGGAGTGGACATCCATTTTCAATTTTCTTCTCCAAATGGTTGCTTATATGGATAGCTCACCAATAGATTTTCCATTAAATCTCATGAAGTACATGAGGTGCATACTTACTCACTGATTACTTATCAGCTACTGATCAGGAACATTCCGGTGTAAGTTTCTGCCCGTGCAGATCCTTAATTATTGCTGATGAAACTCTTTAGTCAAGACATTTAATTTTGTAAAATAGGCCATTATTTTTAAATAGGGCATTCAGTTCACCATGTTAATGTCGACCCATCCACAATTAATCCTATCTTCTGCCACTTGTCTTGCAGCCTTCGATGCCTGGATGATTCAAGTGCTTCTCTAAACACTTGTTAAATGCTGTCAGCCACTCAGCTTCCATCACTCTCTTAAGCAGAGTATTCTAGGTACTCACCAATCTCCAGCTGGAAAAGGTCCCCCCTCAGATCCCCTTCCAATGCCACTGACAAAAAGTACATTTGGAAACATCTAGTGTAGGAATGAACTGCAGGTGCTGGTTTAAATCAAAGATAGACACAAAATGCTGGAGTAACTCAGTGGGACAGGCAGCATCTCTGCTGAGAAGGAATAGGTGACATTTTGGGTCAAGACCATTCTTCAGACTGATATCTGTCTGAAGAAGGGTCTCGACCAAAAACGTCACTCATTCCTTCTCGCCAGTGATGCTGCCTGTTCCACTGATTTTCTCCAGCATTTTGTGTCTATCTTTGGAAACATCTAATCAGCTTCTCCCTTTGATCCCCAGCCGCATGTTCAGTCATTCATCGCTGTAAGTTAAAAACGAATCTCCCAACCAGTCTCTCGGAAGGGGCAATTCAGAAGATTCGTAATTTATAAGACTTAGGAGCAGAATTAGCCCATCAAGTTTGCTCCACCATTTGATCTTGGCTGATCTATTTTACCCTCTCAATCCAAATTTTCCTGCCTTTTCCCTGAAACCCTTGACACCCTCACTCATCAAGAACCGATCAATCTCCGCTTTAAAAATTCCCGATGACTTGGTCTTCCTCCTCAATAACCAACAGCACATTAAGGCTAAGTGCTCAGTCTCCCGCTCTATTCTCTATATACCCATAACTGTGTAGCCATACACAGTTCCAAGGCCATCTTTAAATTAAACAATACCACCATTGTTGGACGAATATTGGGTAATAATGAGTCTAAGTATAAGACGGAGATTGAAAATCTGACTGAATGTTGCCAGAACAACTATCTTGTTCTCAATATCAGCAAGACCGATGGGCTGATTGTAGAATTCAGGAAGGGACAACTAAGGATCTACAAAATGAACCTGATTTCATCAACGTGATGATGGAGAGTCAACAGCTTCGAGTTCCTGGGCATGCATATCTCTGAAGATCTGTGCTAGGCCCAGCATATCGATGCAATCACTAAGAAAGCTTATCAATGCCTCTAATTTGTTAGAGGATTGCGGAGATTTTCTTGATTAGTACGGGTGTCAGAGGTTATGGGGAGAAGGCAGAAGAATGGGGTTAGGATGGAGAGATAGATCAGCCATGATCCAATTGCGGAGTAGACTTGATGTGCAGAATGGCCTAATTCTGCACCTATCTCTTATGATCTTATGATCTCATGTATGTCAATGTAAGCTTTATTGAACGTCTCCAGGTATATGGTAGAGAGCGTACTGAATGGTTGCATCATCACCTGGGCAACTCATACATCCAGGAAAGAATGAGATTACAAAGAGTGAAAGACATTGCGCAGTCTATCACAGGTATTGACCTCCCAGCATTGTAGGAATCTTTCAGAGGCATTGCCTCAAAAAAGCAGCCCGTGTTGATAAAGACCCACACCTCTCTGGCCACGCTTTCATTCCACTCCTGCATTGGGAAGAAGGTACTGAAGCCTGAAAACTGGGACCACCTGGATCAAGAATTGTTTTTTTCTAACTACGAAGGTTCTTGAACACTGCGCAACACCAACCTCAGTAACTATGAACTTCTTTGGACTGTATTTGGTTGCATTGAGGATCTCGGTATATGAAGTATCAGTGATTAAATATGTATATTATAAGATATGTTATATATTACCAGATTGCTTTTACAATCTGGTAAACTGCTGGAAGTACATTTTTCATATGAAACACTTGACATATTGGTTTGGATTGTGGGAAGATGTTGATATCTGGGTGTAGCTGATTATTTTACGTTTTGTAACTGTC
>CM075979.1:58573313-58633337 GCA_038087875.1 Malacoraja senta
AGGGGAGAGAAAGAGTACAGGGAGAGGGGGGAGGGAGGGAGGAGAGAGAGGAAGGGGTGAGTGAGTGGGTTGGAGGCGATGGGATGGGGAAGAGAAGAGGGGGAGTTGGAGGGGGGAGAGAAGAGGAGGGGAGAGGTTGAGGGGGAGAGAGATGAGGAGGGGGAGAGGTGGATGGGGAGTACAGAGGGGATGGAGAGGAGAGGGGGGGAGTATAGGAGGGGTAGAGGTGGAGGGGGGAGGGGGGAGGGGGAGTGGAGGGCGGTAGAGAGGGAGGGGGTAGATAGAGAGGGGGTAGATAGGGAGGGAGTAGATAGGGAGGGGGTAGATATGGAGGGGGTAGATAGGGAGGGGGGTAGGACAACTTGCTCTATTTGATTGTGCATGCCAGGTTGATTGCATTCGTGGATCCATTGTGATTAGACATCCTGTGAGATGGCTCTGTGAGTCACGCAGCTGTTTGATTTTAGTGGGCTCACGTGAAGGTTCCAATCTCCTAGCCCTGACCCATTGTGATGTCATCTCATAGGTAAATGAGATCCATTGTGATTGGACATCTGTGTGATGGCACTTGTGAGTCATGCAGCAGCTCGCTGGCCAGCGGGATTCGAAAAAATTAGTGGTTGGGGGAGGGGGGGGTGGTTTTATTTAAAAATGTGTACATAAAAATGCCAAAATTTAATGAGGAGTGTGTTAGGGGATGTAAAAGTGTAATGTCTAGCAAAATCGAAAAAATCTCAGAGTTTCCGCGTGTGGTTTTGGCGGACCAAGGAATCAAAGCAAATCTGACACCCACAAACACACACACCCGCCCATACACACACACACACACTCACACACACACACACACACACACACACACACACACACACACACACACACACACACACACACACACACACACACACACACACACACACACACACACATACACACAGTTTTAAAAGTATATAGATAGATAGATAGATATATATAACAGACACATACACATATGTACACACACAAAAAAATAACAGTGCAATAATCACAATAATAGTCTATGTAGCTTTTTGAGATTGTAGTGTTTAATAGCTGAATGGCTGTTGGAAGAAGCTGTTCCTGAACAGCAGGAAGATTCCCTTTACAATCCAGGTACAAGTACATTGAAGCCCTCTGTTCAGTGAATTGCACATTAATAGATTCCCACCTCAGTGATTCTTCTATTCACCACTCCTGAGATACAGTGTTCATGTCCAGCTGAGTAGATCGAACAAGTTCTTAATTCTCTAGTGCCGTCCCCTGTCACTTATTCTTCTCGAATGAAGAATGAAATTGTGTGAAAATACTACTATTTATGTTTCTGGCCTTATCTACGTATGGGAATCTGAATTGGTGCACAGAATCACTCTTTACCATGATGATGCTCCCTCAGATTTGAAAACAGCAGGCTTCTTGATTCTTCATGATTGAAGGCCCATTGGAGATTAAAGTATTGAACGTGTCCAGGGTCGAATCAGTTGGAAGTTATTATGAAGATGATCAGATCTCAGACTAAAGTCAGAATGCCTGAGTGCTGTATGGCTTGCGAGATGCAAAGATTTCATTGTTCCATCCAAATAAGGAACCAATCATCCCATTAATGACATGGGATGACAACATTTTATTAACTATTGTGACCTCTTCTCTGCAATGGTTGAAGGGACACATCTAATACTTTTCTGTGTAGGAAGGAACTGCAGATGCTGGTTTACACCAATGCATAGATACAAAATGCTGGAGTAACTCAGCAGGATAGGCAGCATCTCTGGATAGATGGGAATGGGTGACTTTTCGAGTCTAGACCCTTCTTCAGAACTTTGGAATGTGGAGGAAACCGAAGCACCTGGAGAAAACTCACGCAGGTTACGGGAAGAATGTACAAACTCCTACAGACAGCACCATTGGTCAGGATTTAACGCCGAGTCTCTGGCGCTGTCAGGCAGCAACTCTATCGGTGCATCACCATGCCACCCAATTATTACTATAATTAAATAACCAACCTGTCTTTGGGAGATTTCGATAAAACTAGATAGACATGTGAAAAAGTAAGTTGCACAAGAGGCACTGATTTTTAAATTATTATATATTTACCATTTCCCTTTAGTTGGAGGAGGATTAAAATAGCCTAAGCATTTTCCGTTAAACAGCATTTAATTGAACAGTGTAATTACAGCATGTTCAAATATTGTTTGCACAATTAAAAAATAATGCAAATTTTGTTTTTAATTACAAATCCAAGCTGCCAATAGGAAGTCTTTTTCACCATCGCCAAAACTCTTCCACAACAGGTTTAATGACTGGATGCTGAATCCCTGTTTCGATTCAATCTGGTTAATGGATTGCAGAGTTGCTAGGTGATAAATGTGTACTCCACGAAAATGAATTGACAAGGACAGTGGGAATAACTCATCGGTGATTTTATGATCCTTGTTTTTTTTGGTAACATAACAGATATCATCCAAATAAATCCTTATCAGCTAATGCAATGCTGCTATAGAATTGGATTAGAAAACTGGATTTTTGTGGATCAATGACATAATTCAGAAGAAATCGTGATTTGTCTCACCACAGAATTCAATAAGTACGGTCAGTTAATTCACTGGTGCAGGCGAGGGCAGATGCTGAGGAAGTTATTAATCAGTAATTCACTAACCTACAGCAGCATCTTAGGGCAATGTTTAGTAGGGAAACTCTGTGTCCAACTCTGCTCATGTTAAAGGTATTGAAGATGATACAGTGAAATAGAAAAATGCCAGCAGGAGAGATTGATCTCTTGATAAAACAGAGCTCATTAAAGTACAATGATTTTATTTATCAGAGGTATTGCCTTTCAAGAAATTACATTATTTCCTCACCCTCCGTCTTATTGTGTAGATGAGCAAACGTCAACAGGTTCATGGAGAGCTGTAGAGCCCATTTCTGTGCTGAATATCCCTATGACTATATGTAGAATCAATGCTTGTGTGTCCTGATTATAATCGACTAATTTCTAAAAACATAATGCAGTGCGATATATCTTGCATGGTATTGAAGTGAACATGCAAACATTCTAGAGGTTGTTCAATTATACTATTTGTAATAATAATTGAAAGAATTAGCATGGTGTGATAACCATGCATTCTTATATTTCAAGGTGCTTAAGCTAGAGTCATAGATAGAGCCATAGAGTGATATAGCGTGGAAACGGGCCCTTTGGCTCAACTTGCCCACACCTGCTTGCATTTGGCCCATATCCCTCCAAATGCTCCATAACTTGATAATAATTACTATTTAAGATGGTGCAAAAATCTAAAACAGCAGCATGCGCTGGTTGTTCGGACCTGATATCAGAAAGCACTTTCCGAGCACTGCAGCTCTGGAATTCTTCCTTCCACCCTTCCACAAAATGGGTGCCGGTTGAAAATTGATGGGTTTTTTCAGGCATCGTCCCAAAACTAAAATATTGAATTAAGTTATGGGTGAGATTTGTTAAATGGCTAAGCAGGTTCAAGGTCATGAATAATCTAAATCTGTCGCACTGTCTCATTTATTTAATAATCAAGTTAAACTAGAGAATAGTAGTCAAGAAAACAATGTGGAACATATCATCCTATGTTCCTGAATGATGCTTCAGCTCTGGGCCATTCTCAGATTGAGTACCTGGTGAATGCTATTTCTGAATAAGGACAATTGATTCAAAAACACTTTTGTTTCCAGAGGGGTGATAACCTTTTAAGAGGCCTCAATATATTTACCATTTTGAAACGAGAGATAATAACTGCTTTTTAGTAATTAAAAGACCTTGTAAAGACCTCAGTAAAATATATAGGAAACATGTTTTTAAATAATCACAAAGGTTGGTGAATTCTTAAAAGATGAGAACATATGATGATGTTAATGTAGACAGATGCAACACAAGTAGGTTTGATCTATAGCTCATAGTAATTATGCATCAATGCCTTGTTTGACACATAATTAGTGCCTTTTTTTACTCAATCATAATATTAATAATACACTTTATTGTCATTGTAAATATATACAACATTTCAGGCACACTGTCCGAGCGGAGCTCCAACGTATCAGATAAATAATAACGACAATGGAAACAACAAAATCAGCAAGAAAAACATCATCGTCAGAATGTGCAATATTTCACAGTATAGTGTTGTGGCAGTACAAAAATATTGGCTATGGGGGGGGTGTGTTCAGTGCAGAGTTCAGAGTGGTGATGGCCTTGGGGTAGAAACTGTTTGTTAATCTTGTGGAGGGGGAGGGGGAGGGGATAGGGGGGAGGGGAGAGGGGCGGGGGAGAGGGGAGAGGGGAGGGGGCAGAGGGGGGAGGGGGAGAGAGAGAGGAGAGGGGGAGAGGGGAGAAGGGAGGGGGAGGGAGGTGGAAGGGGAAGGGGAGGGGAGAGGGGCAGGGGGGAAGGGAGGGGGAGATGAACGGGGAGGGGGGATGGGATTGGGGTGGGGAGGGGGGAAGAGGGGGAGAGGGGGGAGAGAGATGGGGGAGAGAAAGGAGGGGGAGCGAGGGCAGAGAGAGGGGGTAGAGGGGGGGAGGGGAGAGAGTAGAGGGAAGAGAGGAGGGGGGAGAGAGGAGGGGGGAGAGAGGAGAGGGGAGAGAGGAGTGGGGAGAGAGGAGTGAGGGGAAAGGTGAGGGGGGGTGGAGCGGCGAGGGGGAGGGGGAGGGGGTGGAGGAGGGGGTTGGAGGAGGGGGTTGGAGGAGGGGGTTGGAGGAGGGGGTGGAGGAGGGGCAGAGGGGGAGAGGGAGGGAGAGATGGGGGGTAGAGGGGTGAGTAGAGGGGAGGGGGAGGGGGGATGTGGGAGAGAAAGTAGAGTGGGAGGGAGGGGGAAGAGAGGGGGGTGTAGTGGGGGGAAGGGATGGAGTGAGGGGGGAGATGGGGGGGAGGGTGGGGGGAGAGAGAGTAGAGGGGAGAGAGGAGGGGGGGAGAGAGGAGAGAGGAGAGAGGGCCCGGGGGGGGGGGGGAGAGGGGAGAGCGGGCCCGACTCTAGTACAAAGCTCTCGGCAGCTCTCGGGAAAGTCGAGCCGAGGGCGCGAGCAGAATGCGTGTCGCTCTTTGCGACGTCATCACTCGGGTTCTCAATTCAGAGCCCTGTGGGGTGAGGGCAGCAGGGCAGCTGGGCTGTGGGCTGTGGGCTGTGGGCTGTGGGCTGTGGGCTGTGGGCTGTGGGCTGTGGGCTGTGGGCTGTTGGGCTGTGGGCTGTGGGCAGTGGGCTGTGGGCTGTGGGCTGTGGGCAGCTGGGCTGTGGCTGTGGGGTGAGGGCAGCTGGGCAGCTGGGCTGTGGCTGTGGGCTGTGCGGGCTGTGGGCTGTGGGCAGCTGGGCTGTGGGCTGTGGGCTGTGGGCTGTGGGCTGTGGGCTGTGGGCTGTGGGCAGCTGGGCTGTGGGCTGTGGGCTGGTGGGCTGTGGGCTGTGGGCTGTGGGCAGCTGGGCTGTGGGCAGGGCGGGGCGCTACGGACCGGCGCCGCACTCGGGGTGCTCCTCGACATCTCCTGGGTTGGCCGTCGGAGTGCGAGTTATGCGGGGGGGGGCACGTAACTCGCAGCTCGTGGAAAACAGTGGCCAGCAGGCTGCGCCTTGAAAATCTGCGCAGAGGCATTATGACATCATCAGCCCGTTAGCTTCAGCTTCAGCTTTAGCTTCAGATTGGTGAAGAATTTGAAGAAATAACTGAAGAAATAATGAACCCAATTTTCAAACGAGGTGATTTTCGACATCATGAGGTAAATCTCCACCGGAATATATAAAAATTTCACCATTAGCGCATCGGGTTTTCGAGGAAGATGCGATTCACAAGCAGGCCAAATATAATAACGATCAGAGTTTTATAAGATTCTAGAGATAGATAGATAGATAGACAGACAGACAGACAGACAGACAGACAGACAGACAGACAGACAGACAGACAGACAGACAGACAGACAGACAGACAGACAGATACCAAAGTGCTGGAGTAACTCAGCCGGTCAGGCAGCATCTTTGGGGAAAAAAGATAGGCGATGTTTCAGGTTGAGACCCTCTTCAGACCTTCTTTCAGTCTGAAGAAGGGTCTCGACCTGAAACATCATATATTCTTTTCACCAGGGATGTTGCCTGTCCCGCTGAGTTACTCCAGCATTTTGTGTCTATCTATGAATTCCTCGAGCAGTTTGTTTTATTTACTCAGGTTAATATTACAGATTCATAATCCTTTATCAAAATGTGCCAGTTCTGAAACAAATTGGCTGATTATCCTAAATTGTTGAATTGAGTGGTAAGTTTGGTGCGTAAAATCCCGAGTCAGCAGGTGAAAAGCTGTTCCTTGGGGCTTTATTGAAAATGTGTACAAGGCTAAAGAAAGACAGATAAAATGGATGGAAAATTAAAGTGACAGGTTACTGGAAGCTCGGGGGTAGCTTTGAAGACTGAATTGAGGCAAAAAATGTCACCCAGCTCGAGTCAGCATTTCCTAGTGTAGAGTGGAAGCCTTCAGGCATTTTAAATTGAATGTCTGCTGAAAGTCACACAAGGGCTGCTAATCAGTCTTCGGTTACATTTTTTTATACCATTAAAAGGATGTAGTCACTATTACTCCATTATTCAACGTTGCAAGAAATACATTTGCCAAGCTTTCCCTTCCACTCAGCTCCCCTTTTCCCACAGGCTCCAAAATTACAATGAACACGAATCACCACCTAAGTCGCCCTTTGTTTATTTTTTGCTGAACCAATCTTTTTTTTTCAAAAACATTGATTTCCCATGAATGCTGTTTGACTAGGTTAGACGTATTAAAGCCACAAATGGCATGTACCCACACATCCTGATTAATGTGTTCACGCATTTCAGATTGATATATATGTAATGTGACAGTCATTTTATCAAGTTCATTTACACAGTAATGAGAAGGGTCAACCATTGTGATAAATGAGATGTGAAAACTCTTAAGAAGCTGCTTGCTCAGCTAGGGCTTCCTACTATATCCAATATTAACCAGCAAAGGCATTCCAAGGTGCCAATTGACCGACTATATTATTTGTGATCCAGTTTTAAAAAAATCTTCTCCCACTATATTCACTATCAGAAAGCCAAATAAATAACCCAACGCAATGAGTGCGAAAGTTTTTTTTTTTTTTCCATCATTTTTATATTATTCGACGTGTCATACACATTTTAGTTTTGAATTGTCAAGCAATGTTTTTTGTTTTGTTTAGTTTGGTTTAGAGATGCAACGCGGAAACAGGCCCTCTGGCCCACCAAGTCCGCACTGACCAGTGATCCCCGCACATTAACACTAGGCTACGCTAGGGACAATTTTTACATATATTCCAAACCAATTAACCTACAAACCTGTACGCCTTTGGAGTGTGGGAGGAAACCAAGTTCTCAGAGAAAACCCACGTGGTCCATGGGGAGAGCATACTAACTCCGTACAGACAGCACCCATAGTCAGGATTGAAACCGGGTCTTTGGCGTTGAAAGCGCTGTAAGGCAGCAACTCTACCGCTGCGCCAGTGTGCCGCCATTTTTGTACTGTGATATCTATCTTCTATCTATATATTACTTTCATCTTGTTTGTTTGTATGTATGTGTGTGTGTGTGTGTGTGTGTGTGTGTGTGTGTGTGTGTGTGTGTGTGTGTGTGTGTGGTGTGTGTGTGTGTGTGTGTGTGTGTGTGTGTGTGTGAGTGTGTGTGTGTGTGTGTGTATGGGCGGGTGTGTGTGTTTGTGGGTGTCAGATTTGGCCTTTGATTCCTTGGTCGGCCACGTTCGACGTCACAATGGGATCCCAATTGTTTTTTAAATCGGCACTTTTATTTTTTGCGGTACTTGCCTGACCTCACAATGGGGACCCAACAGCTTCACGGGTAAGTTTCCTTCCTAAAAACGCCTCCATGGGTCCTCTATTCATTTGATCAACTTTAACTTAATTTCCGCCGACAACGGCACAACTTTGAACGCGGCAGCCGCGCATGCGCAGTTGAGTGGAATATTGCGTTGGGGGAGCGGGCCCAATGGGTCCGCACTTGGTCCAGTTAAATGATAAAACCAAGGAGGTGGGGATAAAGTGACCAAACTCTTGTTAACATGTATCGGGTGATTCCTTCACTCCATACTATTCTCTGTCAGTGGGTACGCCAATTACTAATATTATGCAATTATTGGCATGAATAGCATCTTTATCATAGAACCATGTTGACATTGAACATGGCAATTTGCCTGCTGAATGTATCTTCTCCAGGCAGAACAACCTATGAGTTCTATCCCCTTATTTTTTTCTCAGAGCCCTGCAACTGATTCTCCTTCAAGTATCTATCAGATTTCCCGTTGACAGCACTGGATGATCATATTTCGATCACCTGCACAGTGTCAACTGATGGCTTATTTCAAGGGATTTGATACGAAGCTGCATCAAAGGTTACTGTACAAAGTTGAAGCTCATGATGTAGGAGGTAATATATTAGAGTGGATAGAAGATTGAATGGCTAATAAAGAGTAATGAATTCTGTTTCTGACTGGCAAAATGTAACATATGGTGTGTCATTGGGATCAGTGCTGGGCCTTGTGTGGGAAGGAACTGCAGATGCTGGTTTACACTGAAAATGACCACTAACTGCTGGAGTAGCTCAGCAGAACAGGCAGTATCTTCTGGATCAAAGGAACGGGTGACGTTTCGGGTTGAGACCCTTCTTCAGCCTCGGCTTTTTATATATCCTGAAGGCTCAGGATGAGGGTTGCTAAGTTTGCTGATACAACAAAGATGGCTGCAAAGTAATTCATGAAGAGTACGTAAGGAGGTATAAAAGTGGATACTGATCGGGTAAGTGAGTGGGCAAATGGAGTATAATGTGGTAAAATGTACAGGTTACCTGGGGAAAAGAAGGTGTATTATCCAAATAATGAGAGATATCAAAGCTCTGAGATGCTGCAAGTTCCGGGTGTTCTGGTCAATGATTCACAAAGGGTAATGTGTGAGTTCAACAAGTAATTTGAGGTCAGGTATGATTATCCTCTTGGTGGCAGTCCCTCCAGATGGACACTTATGCATGGTAACATCTTCTAATGTGGGGGAAACCGGACAGCCACCATATGGTCCGTGTCAGAAACAGACCCAAGTCCACTGACATGGACTCCACAACGGCTGGGAGTCTATCTCTACTGTAGCCTACTTCAATGTTCTCAGTCATGTGGTGCTCAACGTGCTGGCCAGCCTCTCTCCTCCAGCTGTTTCACTGTGAAGATAGACACAAAATGCTGGAGTAACTCAGCGGGACATGCAGCATCTATGTAGAGAAGGAATGGGTGATGTTTTGGGTTGAGTCCCTTCATCAGAGATGCTGCCTATCCCACTGAGTTACTCTGTTAATCCTGGCCAGATTGGAGATGCTAGGACTTCAAAATGGGTAAAAGCTTCAGGGCTGCTGGGAGATTTGGTCACTTTGGAATTGCTCTCTGCAGAGCTGGGACAAGCTGCGGAGTGGTGCCAGTGTGTCTAGAGCCTAGATACAATTTGCAAGAAAAGAATAAGAACATCTGCAGACCCTGTCAATTAGGTGCAAAATGCATAACATGGATTGGATGGCTGCAAACCAGATATACACCTTGTAAATAATTGTAAATAATGTTGCCGAGTTCGACTTTGCCGAGTGTTGATTGGATGAGGTATTGAGCCTTGTCTGGGTTTCTTGCAGATCAGGGTAAATGTTTCTAAGTTGGTGTCCTTGAGAAGCCCGGTTTGAATACAATGTATTGAGCTGCTGTATTATTGAGTTAGGGAAATGTCTGTTATGTATGGGGTTAATCGATATATGTAATTGGATTATTAAGAGACCACCCCAATGTGGTTCGGCCCCTCGAGGTCCCGGGACATATAAAAGTCCACTACTACGAGGTCCAGCATTGATCTTCTGGGAGAGCGCTTGGGACTGCATGACTTTCTGGAGTGTCTCTGTTTGAGCGAGGCCTAGAGGGCTTGCTCAGGCAGATACGAGGATCGAAGCCGCGGTAGGATAGGTTCAGTGGTTGAACTGTAATTGCGCTTTTATTAAAATGAAGATTAGTTGTTCAAGTGCTTGATTCAGTGTTTTTACTGAAACTAGACTGGGGGGGGAGCTTAGATATGAGCAATTTACAACTCCAGCATTTTGTATCTCTCTTTGATTTAAACCAGCATCTGTAGTTCCTTCCTACACACTTGTTTCACGGCTGTGGTCATCTTCTGGTGCTGCGCCTTCTCAGGAATCTCCCCTTCGACCTACCCACCATGAGTAACCCTGTCAAGAGCATAGCTTTGGATTGTTTAGCTCTCAGGAGCTGAGGCCCACCCAAGCTTCTCCACCACGGCAAGGTAGCAACTCTCGGAGACAAGCAAGTAATCAATAAATACAACAGAATGTTATAATTTATTGTGAGGGGAATTTAATATAAAAGTGAAGAGGTTTTGCTCCATGCATACAGACAATTGATGAGACCACATCAGAAGTTTACAGGGATAGTCTCCACAATAACAAAAAGGTTAATGCATTGGAAACAGTTCAGAGAGGTTTACTTGACAGTTCAGAGAAGGTTTATTCTATGTAGTGAGTTGCCTTCAGAGAAAAGCATGAATTGACGAAGCTTGAGGCTGCTCTAGTTTGGAAGAGATTACATGATTGAAGCATGTAAAAGCCTGAAGGGTCTTGGCATGTTTAATGTGCAGATGATGTTTTATGGGGTGACTTAGAACTGGGGTCACTGTTAAAAAAACAAGTGCTATCCCATTTCATTTAAATAAGGCAATTTTCTTTTTCTCAGGGAGTAGTGAGTCTTTCACAAAGGTCAATGGAAACTAATGTGCGTGTCCCACTTAGGCAACTTTTTAGGCGACTGCAGGAGACTATGAGGTCGCCACATGGTCGCCACATGTTTGCGGGTGGTTGCCGGGTAGTCGCCTTCATGGTCGTGAGGAGTTCCCGCATTCTGGGAACTCGTAGCAGCCTCATTATGGTCGCTGCTAATTTTTCAACATGTTGCAAAATTAGCGGCGACCAGAATGAAGCTGCCATGGAGAGTAGCGGGAATTCTCGTGCCGTAGGTGCAGTGGTAGTGGGTTGCCAGGGGGTCGAAGGTTGTCGTAGTTTCTCGTAGGTTGTAGTCGGTTCTAACCGGTGAATTTCATTGGCTCATTGGGAAAAAAACACGTAAACAGTAGTTTTCAGAAACAAGGATAACCGACCGGTAATGTTAATGTCCGCCTAGTTTCACAGCCGTGTATCTCTGGCTGCTTAAAAGTTGTTTCCACTCCTTCTCCCCCTTCTCCCCCCTCTCCACCACTTTCCCCCTTTTAAAGGACTTATGTGACCCTTCCCGTACACTGTGCTTTCACCGTCTTAATTACAGCGCCAACCTTCCTGTTCATCGCGGTTTGTGTCTGCATCACATTGGCTTTGCACCATGTGAATTTCACGCAGACAGCGCTCCCCCCGCTTGCCCTTTCCCCCGCCTGCATAATGGGTTGGTGAAGGAAGCGATGTGTATGTGTGTGTTCCACTCTGACAGTCGCCGTTCCAGTCGCCAGTTTTTCAGGCAGTCGCCTGAAAAATCGCCTAAGTGGGACAGGCCCATAAGTCTTTGAGTATTCTTAAAGCAGAAACAGGGCACTTGATATATAAAGAGGTGAAGGAATACCTCAGGTGGGTGGTATTATGAAATTGAGGTTACAACAATGATCTTAAACATTGGTGGAGTAGGGTTGTGGCTGTTCACCTACTTCTAATTCCCATGTTAAACTCTCATCCAAAGTAGGTACTTCCAATGGTGCAGCACTCTCTCAGCATGAGTGTCAGCATAGATCATTGTATTGTAACTTGTAAACAGGCTTTAACCTACAATATTAAATAAAGGGCCTTGGCTGACATAAAATCCATGCCACATCAATTCAAGGCAATGATAAAATCCAACTGGAGAAAATCCAGATATCATCCATTAATATTCAATGGTATTATCACTGAATCTTTGTCATCAATGAATCCCCACTATCAATTTCCTGGGGGCTTACCATTGACCATTGAAGTGTAATAGTCATATATGTAATGTGGCTACAAGAGCAGGGTAGGGACTTGGAATTCTATGGCGAACAACTCACTTTCTATCTCCCCAAAGCTTGTTCACCATCTACAAGGTTCAAGTTAGGAGTGGAATATTCTCCACTTGCCTGAATGAGTGCAGCTTTAATAGCAATCAAGAAGAACAACACTGTATAGGACATTGCAGCCTGTTTGATAGGCACCCCATCTGAAACCAATGACCCACTCCACCACCAACACAGATGAGTAGCAGTTTATTCCATCTACAGTGTACACCGTGAAACTTCACACTTGCCAAACCCACAATCTCCACCAACTAGAAAGACAAGGGCAAGAAACTTCACACCTGCCAAACCCACAATCTCCACCAACTAGAAAGACAAGGGCAGAAAAAGCATGAGACACCACCACCTGTAAATTGCCGATAAAGCCCACACACCATACTGACTTGGAAATATATTGCCATTCCGTTACTGTCTCTTGGTCCAAATGCTGGAAGCAAATCCTTAACAGCATTGTGGGAATACTTGTGCCTCAAGGAGTGCAATGGTTCATGAATGAAGCACACCACCATCTTCTCAAGGACAATTAGGGATGGGTAATTACATGCTGACTCAGTTGGCCTTGAATTAATAACCCTTGAAGGAATAAAATTCTAGGAGTATTACCAACCAAAGAAAAATTGGCGGAAATCCATATAAAGCAAGATTTCGTCAAAGACCAGAATTCAAGGATCATTTTGAAAGACTCGGTGTGATAGGGAGACAGATTTTTTTTGTGATTGGATTTTAGAGCATAAAGCGTTGACACCTGAAAGCACAATTGTCATGGATGAAGCTACTGAAAATGAGCAAGAAGCCAAAATATGACAGGTGCTGTAATCCCGAAGTATTGTAGGGCTGGAGGAAGTTATGCATTTGAAGGATGTAGAAACTAGACAGATATGTTTTCAAAACTAAGATATTATTACGCTGGTCAGAATGTAGACCAGCAAGAACAGAGGCATTTGTGCACTAGATGTGAGAGTACCAGATTGTGGCATCAACCTATCCATTGTTATTGTTGGGATATAGTTAGCTCTGATAAAGCCAGCTTATATTGTCACCACCCTTGAGCAGGTGTAGTGAGCCGTCCTCAACTACTGCAGTCCTTCTGAATGGAGGTACTCCCACCTTGCAGTTAGGTAGAGAGTTCTGCGGTTTAGATCAATAGATGGACGTAAGGCAAATGCTGATTGTGTGTGTTCCCATCAACCTGCTGCCCTAGAAATGGTAAATGTCAAAGGTTTCGGAGCTGCTGTCGGAGTAGCCTTGGAAAATATAGGTAACTGCAGTGCAATTTGTAGATATACACACAGTCACTGTTGTGTGCCAGTAATGGAGAAAATTAATGTTTAGTGTTGGAGGTTTAGTTTAGTGAAGTTTCACTTGTACAATAAAGACAAATATGATTACAATCAAACCATCCACAGTGTACAGATAGACGATAAAATCCAGCAAAGTACAATTAAAGATAGTCCGAGGGTCTTCAATGAAGTAGATGGTAGGTCAGAACTGCTCTCTAGTTGGTGATAGGATGGTTCAGTTCCTGATAACAACTGGGAATAAACTGGCCCTAAATTTGGAGATATGCATTTTCACACTTCTATACCTCTTGCCTAATAGGAGAGGGGAGAAGAGAGAGTGTCCGGGGTGAGACTGGTCCTTGAATATGCTGGTGGCCTTGCCGAGGTAGCATGAGTGTAAATGCAGTCCGTGGAAGGGAGGTTGGTTTACGTGATGGACTGTGCTGCGTCTACAATACTTTCACATTTCTTGCAGTCTTGGGTGGAACTGTTTGCAAACCATGCTGTGAAGCATCAAAATAAGATGCTTACTACAGCACATCTGTAGGAGTTGGTGAGAGTTGTTGGGGACATGCCAAAGTTCCTCAACCTTCTAAGGATGTGGAGACATTTGTATGGTTTCTTGGCGATTGCTTTGATAAGGCTGGTCCAGGTTAAGTTGCTGGTGATATTTACTCCTAGGTTCTTGAATCCTTCAACCATCTCTACTTCGGCGCCGTCAATGTACACCAGGGTATGAGTACCGCTTCAATTCCTGAAGTCAATCGCAATGTCCTTTGTCTTGCTGACATAGAGGAAATGTTGAGGGATGGTCAAGCTTACTTTTAGCTTCTTTAGATTTAGAGATACAGTGCAGAAACAGGCCATTCGGCCCACCGAGTCCGCACTAATCAGCGATCCCCGCACATTAACACTATGCTACACGTGAGGGACAATTTACATTTATACCAAGCCATACACACATATCTGTACGCCTCTAGAGAGTGTGAGGAAACCGAAGATCTCGGAAAAACCCACGCAGTCATGGAGAGAACGTACAAACTCCGTACAGATAACGCCCGTAGTCGGGATTGAAACCGGGTATCCGGCGCTACAAGCGCAGTAAGGCAACAATTCTACGACTGCGCCTCCGTGCCGTCCTGAGAGTTGATGGCACTGCACTCATCCGAGTGAGTGGGGACTATTCCAAAATGCTCCAGATGCATCTTGAAGAAGGTGGAATGGTGTTGGGGAGTCAGGTACATCACTTGCCACAGTATACCCATCCGCTGACTTGCTATGGTCACCACAGTCATTGTGTGATTAGTTCCGTTGTGCTTCAGGACTTTTGTGACTCTCAGCTTATTGATGGCGGGCAATATGGAAAGGGAAATATTCTTTATGGTTAGACCCTCTTCTGTTGGAAAAGATCATTATTTTCTATGGTATGAATGCTACATATTATCCCACACATGAATGTTGTTTATACTTGCTGCATGCAGGCATAGGTTGCATCATCTTATGAGGAATGATGAGTAGAATTGATCATTGCGCAATCATCAGTCAACCTCTCCACTTCTGACCTTATGGGGATGAAAAGTCACTGATGAAGTAGCTGAAGATGGTTGGAGCAAGTACACTGCTCTGAGAAACACTCGGAGTGGAGGTAAGTTACTTTAGACTTTAGACCTTAGAGATACAGCACGGAAACAGGCCCTTCTGCCCACCGAGTCCGCGCCGACCAGCGATCACCCTGTACAATCTTACACACAAGGGACCATTTACAGAAGCCAATTAACCTACAAACCTGTAAATCTTTGGAGTGTGGGAGGAAACCGGGGCACCCTGCGAAAACCCACGCGGTCACTGGGAGAACGTATAAACTCCATACAGACAGAACCTGTAATCAGGATTGAACCCGGGTCTCTAGCACTGTAAGGCAGCAACTCTACGACTGCGCAAATTTACCGCCCCCTGGTGTGGTCAACTACAACTAATGTATCTTTTTATACCAAGTATGACTTTAGTTAGATAGACAGAGAGACACATGACTTTAGGCAAAAATGCTGGAAAAACTCAGCAGGTGAGGCAGCATCACTGGTCGGTGGGGGCGCTGCAAGCCGGCAGCCCTGCCAGCAGCGTGTTTGTTTTTTCTACTTTTTTTGTTTTTTTAGTGTCCCAATGTATGTTTTTAATGTTTCTCGGTGTGTCTTGTGTGGGGGGGGGGTGGTGTGGGGGGGTAAGGGGAAAAGCGTTTTGGTCGCCTCCTCCACGGAGAGGTGACTTTTTCCATGTCGCCTCCCCCGTGGCCTAACATCGAGGATCGGTGCGGCCTTTCCCGGAGACTCGCCCGGGGCTACGGCTGCTGGCGCAGTGCGGACTCTCGTCGCGGAGCGGGCGATCCCTCACTGGGGGTTGCCGGAGGGGAGCGCTCTGTTTGCTGGCCCGCGGCAGCCTGAAGCCGCGGTCTGCGGAGCTTCAGCTGGCGCGGCGTCCTGGGCCTGGGATCCCTTGTTGGGGACCCGGGAGGAGAAGAGCTCCGACCGCCGGCCCGCGGCCAATTTCTACCACGGGCGCAGCGTGGACTTACCATCCGGAGGGGGTTCCCTCAACGGGGATCCCTGGAGAGGAGCTCTGACCGCCGGCCCAGTGGTCTGCGGTGCTTCTGGCTGTGGCGCGGTGGGGACTTTAGATCTTCGACCGCCGGCCTGCGGCCTACACCATCTTGAAGCCGCGGTCTCCTGTGGGGAGGCACCGATTCAGGACTTACCTGGACTTACCCTGTCTGTACATCTGGACGCCCGCAGCGGCGACTGCGGAGGGTTAAGGCCCCGACCACGGGGGGAAATGGAGGAGGACTGGCCAAATTTGTGCCTTCCACCACAGTGATTAATGCTGTGGTGGATGTTTGTGTTACATTTTTTTATTGTGTATTGTGTGTTCTTTCTTATTGTACCACTGCTGGCAAATTCATTTCACTTGCACTTATGTGCAAGTGATGAATAAAACTTGATTGATTGATTGATCTATGGAGCGAAGGAAATAGGCGACGTTTCGGGTCGAGACCCTTCTTCAGACATGAGTTTAATTACTTTGATTCCCTTTGACTTCAGGTCGGTCATTATGAATTTCAGTAAGGCCTTTGACATTGATTCACAGCAAAAAATAAATACAGCTCCATAAATAAGATTTATTTCCAAGAACTATGATTGGGATATCTATGTAAGACCAACAAATGGTGAATGTTCTGTTATGGCCGCATGCTGCTGTTATTTGAAATAGTATTTTTGTATTGATGTTAAGACGTTTCTATTTCAAAGCCAATAATTCAATTTATACCTGCCTTTAAAGACGCATGTAATTCAAAGAGATTACTTGTGGAACTTTGGGAACTTTTTTCATTAAATCTAAAATACTCATTTGGCTCTGAGCAAGAATAGCATTTAACAGATCTACAAATAAATCCTGAAAGGTGCCTGCAGCAAGCAATACATTTTGCTGAGTTTGTAAGTGTTGAAGTTCATGCTGAATAATGCACATTGCCCATAAATCTAACAGCTCCGTGCAAGAAACAAATAAACAAAAACATATAAATAGCTTCAATTAAACCCACTGTGAATGGTTGTACTACACAGTTTAACTGAGCAGGTGCCAAAACAAAATGTGTTCATTCTCTTTGGACAGCTTTTCTATATCCTAAATTAAATTTGCAATGTTCCCAAGCTTTTTTTTCCAGTGTATGAAAAGATCTAGAAATCATGATCTAGTTTTTAAAGGAGAGATGAGAATATATGAGGGATATATAACTCTATTCTCTGTATCTTTATCATTGTTACTTGTTTGCACATCTTTCATTCATTTGTTCTATATCTCCCTACATCATCGTCTATATCTCTCGTTCCCCTTTCCCGTGACTTTCCGTCTGAGGAAGGGTCTTGACCCAAAACGTTACCCATTCCTTCTCTCCAGATATGCTGCCTGCCCAACTGAGTTACTCCAGCACTTTGTGTCTATTCTCTGTGGTTTGGACTGGACAATGCACTTACCACCCGGTGCTGCTCCACATCACCTTATTGAACAGGGCTCCCACAAGAGGTACCGTGGTAATGACTAGCGGACACACAGTGAAACCCCCTAAAACAAATATGAAATTTAAGGCTGAAGTCAGATCTCACAAAGATCTCATAAAGGCTCCTCCTGGCCAAAAAGAACCTGTCTGAAGAAGGGTCTCGACCCGAAACCTTCAAGGTCGGCAGAGGAGCGGCAGGTGAAGGAGTGAGTGCAGGGATTGGCTGAGGAAATGAATTAGCAAATGAGTAAGTTAGTGAATTAGTCAATTTATCAGCTAATATAAGCAAGGTTTGCTCTAGGGGAGTGGCCTGTCGGGGAGCAGCCTTGTCGATGGAAGTGCCTTGTGTGAAAAGTACGAGTCTTTGGCTCGTGTGTCGTGAAAAAAGTGCGAGTCTTTGGCACGAGAGTCTTCGGCGAGGAGGCTGAGGTGAGGAGACTACGCCAAAAGTTGGAGAGGGTAAGACGCAGTGAAGAAATGACAGGTAAGCTGATTCAGTGTGATGCTTGCAGGATGTGGGAGGTCAGGGACACTGGTGGTGCCTCTGGCTGCTACAACTATGGAAAGTGTGTCCAGGTTCAGTTCCTGAAGGACCGTGTTTGGGCACTGGAGAGGCAACTGGATGACCTCAGGATCATCCGGGAAAATGAGAGTTTCCTGGACAGGGCCTACAGCGAGATCGTTACATCGGAGGTACCGGAAGAGAGAAGGTGGGTGACGATGAGGAAGGGAAGGAAGCTTGGAGTACAGGAGATCCCGGGGGATGTACCTCTTGAAAACAGGTCCACCCTCTTGGAAGCTGTCAGGACAGAAGACACTGCCATTCTGAGCGGGGGACAGGTCTGCGAGTCAAAACGTGGCGCTGAAGCAAAGCCGAAGAGACAGACGTCAGGCAGAGCCGTGGTATTCAGGGACTCCATCGTGAAAGGTACAGTCAAGGGTTTCTGCAGCAACAGGCGGGATTCAAGGATGATGTGTTGCCTCCCTGGTGCCAGGATCCAGGGCGTCATGGACCGATTGCAGAGCATCCTCAAGGGTGAAGGTGAGCAGCCGCAAGTGGTAGTGCATGTCAGCACGAATGACATTGGGAAGAAGAGGAAAGAGATTCTGTGGCGTGACTTTAGAGAGCACGGAAGAAGGCTGAAAAGCAGGACCTCCAGGGTGGTTATATCCGGTTTGCTTCCAGTTCCTCATGCTGGTGAGGGCAGGAAGAGGGAGATAGGGGATCTGAATGTGTGGATGAGGAGCTGGTGTGGGATGCAGGGATTTAGATTCTTAGACCACTGGGATCTGTTTTGGGGTAAGGGTGAATTGTACAAAAGGGACGGGTTCCACCTTAACAGGCGGGGGACCAGCATTCTGGCAGGCAGGTTTGCCACTGCTACACGGGTGGGTTTAAACTAAATAGTGGGGGGTTGGAGACAAATTGGAAATACAAGGATGGAGTTAAAGGGAAAAAGAGTATAGGAAAAGTTAAGAAAGACACCAGAATTAACGAGACAGAAAGTTCACGAAGGGATAGGAGAGTAAGGACAAGTGAAATAGGAATCAATGTGAAAGGTGAGGTGAGTAATGGATTAAAAGTATTATATATGAATGCGCGAAGTATAAGAAGTAAAGTGGATGAGCTTGAGGCTCAGATAGAGATTGGTAGATATGAAATTGTGGGGATTACAAAGACATGGCTGCATGAGGATCGGGACTGGGAACTGAATATTCAGGGTTATACCTCCTGTAGAAATGACAGGCAAGTGGGCAGAGGAGGTGGGGTAGCTCTGTTGGTGAGGGATGAAATCCAGTCCCTTGCGAGGGGTGACATAGGGACTGGCGATGTAGAAACACAGAAACAGGTGAAATTATTATGGGGAACAAGGAAATGGCAGAAGAGTTGAACAGGTACTTTGGTTCCGTCTTCACTAAAAAAGACACAAACAATCTCCCAGATGTACTAGAGTATCTAGGGAGACAGAGGAACTGAAAGAAATTTGCATTATGTGAGAAATATTATTGGGTAGAGTCAATTGGTTGAGTCAATTATTAAAGAAGTAATAATGGCACATTTGGATAGCTGTAAAAGGATTGGTCCAAGTCAGCAAGGATTTAAGAAGGGGAAATCCTGCTTGACTAATCTTCTGGAATTTTTTGAGGATGTGACAAGTAAATTGGATGAAGGAGAGCCAGTGGATGAGGTGTATCTGGACTTTCAGAAAGACTTTGATAAGGTCCCACACAGGAGATTAGTGGGCAAAATTAGAGCACATGGTATTGGGGGTAGGGTATTGATATGGATAGAGAATTGGTTGGCAGACAGGAAACAAAGAGTGGGAATAAACGGGTCCCTGTCAGAATGGCAGGCAGTGGCGAGTGGAGTGCCGCAAGGCTCAGTACTGGGGCCGCAACTATTTACAATATATATTAATGATTTAGATGATGGGATTGAAAGTAAAACTAGCAAATTTGCAGATGACAGAAAGCTGGGTGGCAATGTGAACTGCGAAGAGGATGCTAGGAGTTTGCAGGGTGACTTGGACAGGTTGAGTGAGTGGGCAGATGCATGGCAGATGCAGTATAATGTAGATAAATGTGAGGATATCCACTCTGGCGGCAAGAACAAGGAGGCAGATTATTATCTCAATGATGTCAGATTAGGTAAAAGGGAAGTGCAAAGGGACCTGGGTGTCCTTGTACACCAGTCACTGAAAATAAACATGCAGATACAGCAGGCAGTGAAGAAAGCTAATGGCATGTTGGCCTTCATAACGAGAGGATTTGAGTATAGGAGTAAAGAGGTCCTTCTGCAGTTGTACAGGGCCATGGTGAGACGGCATCTGGAGTATTGTGTGCAGTTTTGGTCTCCTAATTTGAGGAAGGACATCCTTGCTATTGAAGCAGTGCAACATAGGTTCACAAGGTTAATCCCCGGGATGGCGGGACTGTCATATGTGGACAGATTGGAAAGACTGGGCTTGTATTCACTGGAATTTAGGATGAGAGGGGATCTTATAGAAACATATAAAATTATAAAAGGACTGGACAAGCCAGATGCAGGAAAAATGTTCCCAATGTTGGGGGAGACCAGAACCAGGGGCCACAGTCTAAGAATAAAGGGGAGGCCATTTAAAACTGAGATGCGAAAAAACTTTTTTCATCCAGAGAGTTGTGAATTTGTGGAATTCCCTGCCACAGAAAGTAGTAGAGGCCAATTCACTGGATGAATTTAAAAGAGTGTTAGATAGAGCTCTAGAGGCCAGCAGAATCAAGGGGTATGGGGAGAAGGCAGGCACGGGTTACTGATTGTGGATGAGTGAATGGTGGTGCAGGCTCGAAGGGCCAAATGCCCCCTCCTGCATCTATTTTCTATGTTTCTATGTTTCTATGAAATAGAAACATAGAAAATAGATGCAGGAGGAGGCCATTTGAAACATTATCCATCCCGTCTCTCCAGAGATGCTGCCTGTCCAGCTGAGTTACTCCAGCATTTTGTGTCGATCTTTGGTTTAAACCAGCATCTGCAGTTCCTACCTACAACAAAAAAAACCTTCCCAGATCCCTCTAATAATGACGCCGATTACAAAGCTCGTAGTATCTACACTGCAGCCCCCAGGACAGGCTCAGCTGATTTACATCATACTCATATCATGTTAGATGTCAGTAATTCATTCACTGTTAATTCAGTGGAAAAATCCTGTGAAAATCTAAATAAAGCAATCTTGCATCTTACACTGGTAATGTCCATGTTTGCTGACAGCACCAGAATTGTTTAAGCCAATAGGAAGGTATAACATTCATTTGGAGGTTCTGCATTGTTGTTCATTTCTTCACATGCATTTCTGAAGCCAGCCTAGCTTTGGTGCTGGAATATGTGTCATATTCTAAATATGGATAGAACTTTTCTACCCTTGCCCTTTCTTCCACAGCAGGAGCCAGGGTTCATCCAAAAAGAATTAGGAAGTTTTATCTTTGCTACTACCCGAGTCATTTATTAAGTCAATGGGCAGCACGATGGCACAGCTTGTGGAGCTGTGGCCTCACAGCTCCAGAGACCCAGGCACTAGAGGCCCGTATTTGATCCTGATCTCGGGTGCGGTCTGTGTGGAGTTTGCATGTTCTTCCTGTGACTGCTTGGCTTTCCTCTGGGTGCTCTGATTTTCTCCCACAACCCAAAGATGTGTGGATTTGTAGGTTAATTGGCCATTGTAAATCACCTCTAATGTGTGTGAAGTGGGAATGTGGCATAATAATGAACTAGTGTGAAGGGGTGATCGATGGTCGGCATAGACTTGATGGGCCGAAGGTCCTGTTTCCTTGCTGTATCTCTATACTAAAGGAAACTAAACTAAACTAAACTATTCTTGGTAATGATGAACACACCAAGAACAGTTGATTCTCATGAAAACCCAACTGGCCCATAAATTTCCTTCAGGAATTTAAATTGTACTTTCTTATATTTAATATCTAGTTCAATCCTGAACCTAATGAGTTGTGATAAAGCTAGGCAAAACTTGAAAATTATTTTTAAAAGTTGGATGAAGCTAAGGGGCTGGTGGAAGAGACAGGGCTGTGGAAATGTGTTTTGCTAGATAATCAATCAAAAACACGAAGGGAAACAGAAATCAATGATGGTGAGGAATGTAAAAGATAAAATCAGTAATCTTCCTCATGAGAGCACCAGAGCTCAATAATCTTGCATGTCCTTTATGACCAAATACAGATTTCTCCTCTTGAAAAGGATGCGGCACTAACTCAATTTTCCCAGAAGTTCAATGTATCCACATTTCTATTCATTTTATTAATTCCCAACCATCTTTGATTTCTTTTCATCACCGTTTTTGATGTTATCTGATTATGATTTCACACCGCAAGGGACAACCCCCCCCAAAAGATGCAATATTCATTTATATTTTAACAAAAAATAATTTTTGCCACTGTGACATTTAGATAATATTGATGACTTTATGAATCCTCTTTTTTTTAAAAATCAGAATAGACAGGACAAATTCCCGGGACAGACTCTTGAGTATTTATAAAACAGTTCTATGCCTTTTTACTTCATTTATCTTGATTTTGCAGGTTGCTGATTCAAGTATGTTTCATTCTAGTTTTTTCTCCTCAACTTTCACGCTCTTTTATTTTGTGATTGCTCTTCTTTGTTACGTAGGTTTTCCAATTTCCTAAAATAGTTGATGGAGCTTATTTCATCTTTGAAGACATCAAAGTGCTGTCTTAAGGGCCTGTCCCACTTTCACGACCTAATTCACTGCCTTTTTTACTCGTGGACATTTTTCATCATGTTGAAAAAATGCCCCGACCTACTTGATGCCACGAGTACCTACGACTAGCATCACGACCTGCTACGACCTACCTACGACCTCCTTCGACCTCGTGACGACCATGCTGCGAGGGCAAACTCGGCAGAGGTCGTGAATTAGGTCGTGAAAGTGGGACAGGCCCTTTAGAATACCCAATAATTGACTACAATCTGCTGTGCCTCCTTCCCCTCCTTTGTTGAGTTCTGCAGTTCATGTAGGGCTTCAGTTTGCCATTCTGCTTTTCCCCTTCAGAGTGGCTGACTCAGCTGTTCTAGTATTTCAACTTCCTAGCAGATACAGCGCCTTTGTTTTCCTTCTATTCTGGCCTGGACAACACTGGAGGAAGACATCCGGGGTCGGAAACCTCCCTGCAAATCAGTCAACATGTTTGTGGAGCGAAATGTAACAATTTAAATTCAAGTTGAATAACTCTTCATTATTACTGTTGTAAAAGTATTTTAGAATTGCATTGTAGCTACTGTTAATATTGATTGGTAAACCAGAGCCAGATTGAATCGCTCATCTGGGCTATGTTTCAGGAGCTACTTTGCCGCGGGTGCAGATCCAAGTTGGATGACCTTTTCAGCACGTAATTATATATGTATATTCATTAAGCGGATAATATACACTTTAAGGAGATAGCTGATTAGTGGTTCCTTGCTACAAACAAGACTCGAACCTTAGAAACTGTCCCTTTCAAAATCACAATTTGCTTCAGGCTCTTAATAGGATTCTGTTCTTTCCCACCCATCAGTTGCAGTCATATAAAAAAAGATTGCTTGGAGACATAGACTTTTCCAGCAAAATTTCCCCTGTCTTGATTCCTCTCCAAGCACATTTAAATTTAAAGCTTGAAATTTGTAACAGCAATCATATATTGGCATTTGCCCAGCTGTTTGCACAGACTTGGCAGAATTCAATATGCGCACAGATTTATCAGGACAATTTATATTAATGAGCGAGCTGTGAAATGCACATTTTTATTAATGCAAATTGAGACCATTTGCTTTGTTTAAAAACTTTACATTGTTAAAAAAAAATTGAACCTATCCACATGGCTTTTCATGCACCCAATCATTTTAGAAACCCTTTGTCTGATGTAGGAGATATATGTCACTTTGGGGAAATCAAAGGATGCCTTGTAACATAGAGAATAGATAGTTTCAAATTATAGACTGCTTGTGGTTATTCTCTGTGGGATTCAAATCATAAATGCATGTCATCAATACAATTGTTCTAAATGTATGTTTATCACTGCTTCTATACATAGAAGTGATCAAAAGCATTAGGTATTTGGTCGTATATCATTTTCAATATTTTCAAAGTTTCTTTAATAGCAGGTAAAAACAGAGTAAAATTATTTCATCTGCTATTTTGCTGGTTGGAAAAAAAACGGCATAATCCTAAGGTGACTAAAAGCTGGTTATATTTGCTGAAAGACAATCCAGAACAAATTTCCTTCAGAATGCATTTGTCATGCTGAAAGTACAAAAGACCTTGAACCTTGAATTTATAAAGTTTGATTTAAAAGTAGAAATATGCAGCCACAACATTTTTAGGGGTTGAAGTTTATTTTCATACAGGAGCAAACCATCTTTTAAAAAGGAAGACTTGCAATTGTTTAATACTTTTCATGACCTCTAACTTCCAAACCTCTCACCGCCATCCCCCCCCCCCCCCCCCCACCCACCCCACCGCCAATTCTCCAGAGCATGTCACAGCTAATGGAGCATTTTTGAAGTATCCCTAATGTGTTTTAATATTAAAAGCAGAATATTACCTAGTAGATCTAGCAGAAAATATGTTAACATTCCAGGTCAATGATGCCCTAAAGAACGTAACCCTGACAATTACCCTTCTAAACCTGGAGGGACACAATGGGAAATTAGTCCTCTATTGTTTGCAAAGTGGAGGATGCAATAACATAAGTGCACTGAACACTTCTGAAGTTTAGATCCATCAAGTTAGTAAAGGGCCTGTCCCACTTGGGCGTCATTTGCGTGTAATTTACGCAACATCATTTATGCATCACGACGTGGAGTATGGGAGGATACCGGAGCACCCAAAGAAAGCCCACGCTGTCAGAGGGAGAAGGTACAATCTCCGTACTTTTAGGATCGAACCCTGGTCCCTAGCGCTGTAAGGCAGCAACTCTATTGCTGCGCTACCGTGTCGTCCCATATATTTGGCTTAAGATTAGGGAGAATCCCAGGACATTCCAACAGTATATCTGATCTTTATGTTTGTCGGGCAAAATGTTCCAATTTAAAATCAAGTTAAATAACTCTTCAAAATTACTGATGTAAAAGTATTTTAGAATTGCATTGTAGCTACTGCTAATATTGATTGGTAAACCAGAGCCAGATTGAATCGCTCATCTCGGCTATGTTTCAGGAGCTACTTTGCTGTGTGTGCAGATCCCAGTCAGTTGACCTTTTCAGCACATAATTATATATGTATATTCGTTATGCGGATAATATATACTCCAAGGAAATGGCTGATTAGCATTTCCTTGCAACAAACAAGACTGGAACCTGAGAAAGTGTACCAATGTTCCTTTCAAAATTACAATTTGTTTCAAACCTTTAATAGGATTCTGTTCTTTCCCACTCACTTCTTTACTCCCTTTAAACCAGCTACATAGCTGGCTCCATGTGTGCAAAGGCCCTTCTTGCTTCATTTGATAGGCATCTGTTGATGTGGGGATTAAGGACCGATGAGGTAAATGGGATCTCAGTTGTCATTTTGAATCTGAAGTGATCAGAGCTGCAACATGTTGGGTCCATTTGCCTTGGCAAGAGAATCAAAAAGGTTCACCAAACAGCGATGCATAATTATTTTTGTGAACCCCAAAGGAGTTCAAACCCGTATCACATTGGGTCCCCACTCCTTTAGATTCTTCTTTCCTTCCCCTCTTCCATTTTACAATGCTTCATCATCTTAAAGATGTTGGATTGAATAGTCTGGGGATCTGTACTATAATCTCTTGGTGATGTTACTCTTGGCTTCAGTGGCCTTAAATGGAAAATAATTGTGGGAACGGATAAAAATGCGGACAGATTTTTGAATATTATTTTTTCAAAATATCAGATATCAAACTGCAAAATGACAAAAAGATGCTTCTCTACAAACCTTGCTCCCTTTGGGATTGCACACATTATTCAACGGTACGGAAAGACTCTTTAAAGTGAGAGCAGATGTGAAGTTCGACGTGAAGAAAGAAAAGGCACGATAAAGAGCCAAAGTCAAGATTGTTGGAGGAGAAATAATGTAGAATTTAGTGAAATGTGGAAAAACTGGACTCAAAATAAAAGAGAGAAAAGTGAGAGAGCCGGTGAACAAATATACAAAGGATAATGGATAATGATATTCCCACATGGCAGAAGCCTGGAAATCAAAGGAAAGAGGGTTATAAAGTCTTATAACGTAAACAATAGGCATATTGATACCTCATAAAATCTACTGTTACATTACAAATGCTAAAGTGAGTGTAAAAATCTTGCCAGCAATTTCAAAGGGCTTTAATAAACAGATACTCCAAAGAAGATGCTGGACAATGGTGGTATAAAGAAAAGTAGTTGATTCCAGTGATAGACACAAAATGCTGGAGTAACTCATCGGGACAGGCAGCATCTCTGGAGAGAAGGAATGAGTGACATTTCAGGTCGAGTCCCAAGGGTCGTTCTCTCCATATATACTGCCAGTCTGCTGAGTTACTCCAGCATTTTGTGTCTATCACCCGAATCAACTACTTTTCTTTATACCACCATTGTCCTATATTTCGGTTTAAACCAGCATCTACAGTTCCTTCCTACACATAGCTGATTCTGATGATACATCTGGAAAGGGAATGCTGGCTGATCTTGTATCAGTGTCCCTGAATTTAAGGTTTAACTTACAAGGACTTAAGCTATTGATTGTGCTGCGATGACAATAGATGTAATTTAAAGGGTAATGGTTTGCAATGGTGGAGATGAGATTAGTTTTTAAAGAGAGAGAGAGTGATACAGTGTGGAAACAGGCCCTTTGGCCCAACTTTCCCACACTAGCCAATATGTTCCATCTATACTAGTCCCACCTACCCGCGTTTGGTCCATATCCCTCCAAACCTGTCCTCCATATTCCTCCAAACTTAAAAAAAATATATATATATTTAATTTTTTATTTTTTTAAAAAATCTTTTTATTTGAATTTCACGGCAATTTACATACATACAATAGTAACAGACAGTAATAATCAAGGCATAATTGTACAACAGTATGTAAGCGATCCTCAAAACCCTTACCCTTACCCACCTTCAACCCACCCAAGTCAGGTCGGAGCCAAACGGGGACAAACAACACTCACATACGTACACATCCACACACAAATGGTAGAATAGACGAAACAAAATGTGCTATATAAAAATAAAAATAGAAAAAATAAAAAATAAAAAAATATATATATATACATATATATCTAAATAAACAATTGTAGGGAGGGGGGGTTTAAGGGGAAAGCAGCTGCTGCAGAACAAAACGATGATGGAGTCCTCTTCCGAGTCCGGGGACAAGGTAAGAGAGTTAACCAGTTCAAAGAAAGGGTTCCACATATCTAGGAATGTCTTGGTAGAGCCTTTGAGAGAGAACCTATGTTTTTCAAGTTTCAGATAGTAAAGCACCTCCTTAATCCAATGGGCGTGTGTCGGGGGACAGGTGAGCTTCCAACTAAGCAAGATCAGTCTCCGGGCTAACAAGGTTGTAAAAGCTAGGACCCGTTTCACCGCAACAGAGAGGTTGGTATTGGGAGGGGTACCGAAAATGGCTGACATTGGATTTGGAAGAATAGTCTGGTCGTAAGCTCTGCTTATCAATTCAAAAGCACTCCTCCAAAAGGCTGCTAGCTTAGGGCAAGACCAAAACATGTGGCTATGGTTGGCAGGAGATTGACTACATCTGTTACAGGTGTCATTGACAGCTGGGTACATTCTAGCTAATCTTGCATTTGTATAGTGGACTTTGTAAAGGACTTTGCATTGGATTAGGCCATGACGAGCGCATATGGAAGAAGAGTGAAACTTTTATAGGGTTCCATTGAACCCACAAACATAATTTGAGATTTATCTTTCATGGCATTGTCCAAGACATTTGTTTACGTCTGAAGAAGGGTCTGGACCCAAAACGTCACCTATTCCTTTTCTCCAGAGATGCTGCCTGACACGCTAAGTTACTCAAGCTTTTTGTTTCTATCATTTGTTTGTAAAATTGTTTATATTTTCCCGATTCAAAATAGCAGTTAGAACTTCCTTACATCACAGGGTCCCAATTATCACATTAAACGGGGCAATTCTCTTTTTATTTTAATTCATTTTACAGGATTTATTAATCACTGGCAAACCTAGCATTTATTGCCCGATCCTTAATTTATTGCCCATCTCTAATTAGTTCAGCAGTTTTATAAAATGAAGGCAGTAAAGTCACCAACCCCATTTTAAAACTGTTACTATATCATTACTGCCATCTGAGGTTAGTGGAAATAAACCCCAGGGAGTCTCTAAAATAAGCTTTGCAGAGATACAGTATATTACATTCTTTGCATTCCCTTTAAATTGATGGTGGACGTAAGCATGTGCAGATACCATAGAAAGAGATGGGGCAATTGTTACAGACGGATAAGGAAAATAAGTGATCCCAGAATAAACAGGTATTTACTACATGCAGTCTTAACTGTGAGTTGAAAGTATGCACTAAATCATAAAAAAATAATCAAGTTATAGATTCAAGGGTATTAAATTTAATTAGGATAATCAAGACTGATGCTTACAGCCTCCAGACCTCCCATAATCTCTTTCATTTTGAATGTCACAAGTACGTTCAACCAAAGTGTGTCAGGTTTGGGTCAACACATGAAATAAAATGCATAAAACTCAACAGAAACTGCAACTATATGAAGTAATGGCCTATGTTTGTGTTTCCTCAGCATCTTATAGACCGCTACAATTGGAATAATGCTGCATCCTTAAACCACCTTCTTTTTCTCCATCCTTGTCAACTTGAATTCAAATTTTCAGGCATACAACTGGAAGTGTTTCAAATGTCCCCAAGATAGATTTGTAATTATTAAAGATCAATGCCTGAATAGTTTGTAAAAATATTTTGCTTTGTTTCAATGGACTCCTTCTGCTTGAAGCCATGTAGTTGTATAGATTAACAAAGACACAAAGTGCTGGTGTAACTCAGTGTGTCAGGCAGCATCTCTGGAGAACATGGATAAGTGACATTTCAGGTCAGAACCCTTTTCCAGAGACATATATTGTAATATATTGTCAATGCCACTTGCAAATGGCAAAGCCATTACACTTCTTGTGCTTGAAGAGAGTACTTCACAACATTTTAACATCATTGGTAGACAAAAATGCTGGAGAAACTCAACGCGTGAGGCAGCATCTACGGAGCGAAGGAAATAGGCAATGTTTCGGGTCGAAACCCTTCTTCAGACTCAATTTCGACCCGAAACTTTGCCTATTTCATTCGCTCCATAGATGCTACCTCACCCGCTGAGTTTCTCCAGCATTTTTGTCTACCTTCAATTTTCCAGCATCTGCAGTTCCTTCTTAAACATTTTAATATCATTAATAGAACTTGCCATCTTACCAAAAGAAAAAATGATAATTGCGAAATGTGGTAGTTATAGCCAATATACAGTAGCATAGGTACTTAGATTTATTGCAAAGTTTTTCTTTCCACAAACACAAATTTTGCAGCCCTCTAAATTGAAACTTTAGAAAATCTGAATCGTTCTTCCTCTCCCCCCACTGTAATTGCAAACTTCATTCCAAATATCCACCATTAAATTCAGCCTTAAATATATATTCCTCATGCTTCAATGTGACATTTCTGTTCACTGCACCAGACTTCCTTATGTCCCCTCAGAGTGAAATTGCCCAATCATTGCCAAATTATTAGAAATGTAATATTGATTCTCTTCTAATGAGAGGGAGGTTGAGACTATGCCAACTTGTAAAAACAATGAAAGGGAAATGACTTTTATCCCAGCAATCTGGTACACTCCAACCCAAAAAATGAATGGACAGTGCGTTAGCTCTCAGTCTTGCAGAGTTCAGCATTTTCATGTGTTATTAAGAGGAGCCATGGGATCACCTTTCCATTTTTTATTCATTACTGCTGGAAGATTAGAGTCAGTTCCTATAGAAAATGCTTCAGATCAGCACATCTACATCCACAGAATGCATATAATATGCACACAATTCCTTGTAACATAATAGTGTTGAACAACCATGATTTAATTATCTGATTACATTGCAAAGCACTCCAAATTTATAGTGAATTAGGAACTTGCAAATTTCTTTCCAGAAGACATCTGTTTATTGAAAACCTGTATTTTATATTTCTCTTAAATAGTGCTGTAATTTATTCCCTTGAAAATAATGCTTTTCCATGGACTGCCCTTTACTGCCTGCTTCAGATATACAATAATCATTTCCTTCCTGGTAAGTAATAAAATAATGTTTTTAAATTATTAATGTTAATTACTCATTATAAACCATTGACTATAATCATGTGCCATTTCTTCATCATTAGGCCTGTCCCACTTGGGAAACCTAATCCGCGAGTTCTGGCGAGTTTGCCCTTGGCTCATACTCGCAGCATGGTCGACCCGAGGTCGTAGGAGGTCTTCGTTAAAGGGCTGTCTCACTGTGCGAGTTGACCGACGAGTGACCCCGAGTTTAAAACAAATTTAACTCGTGGTAATCACGTACAATTAACGTAGCGGGAACGTCGGAACTCGTGGATGCAACTTAGCGACTCTTGGCGCTAACGGCAGGTACCCGTGAAACTTGTTAACTCTTGCAAAAGTTCAAACATGTTTGAACTTTTCCACGAGTAAAATGTACTCTTGTGGTTAAAAATTGAAACATTTAAACTCGTTGTAAGAACGTAGTGGCCCGTGCGTTTAACTTTGTGACTCGTGATTCTACCGTGGGAACGCTTTTTAGAAACAATAATCAGGGACAGAAATATCAGTTACTTAGACTTTTTAAAGACAAATTCTGCTTAACAAAGTTAAGCAAGTTATTGATAAGGTGACAGAGTGGGTTGAAAAGAAAAAATTGCTTGAAGTTTATATATAAATTTGTGTTGTGTTGTGTTGTGTTGAAAAGCTTTTTGCTGATCCATTTGATTCTCACTGTTTGTTTACTTCATTGCACAATAAAAGAGAGTTCTTTGCTATCAATATCAAGTTGATGTCTGGAAGTCTTCATTTTAACATCACTACAAAGTCTCATGACTTGAATGTAATATTCCTTTCATCATAAAACATAAAATAGAGGAAGGCAAAATATATTCACATCTTGATTCTCACAATCATTTGTGAGATTTAAGGACTCAACTGCCTCATATGCTGTGCTTTTTAAATGTTTAAAATTGTCACCTCTCAGTAGATCAGAAAATAAGACAAAGTCTTATGTGAAACAAATGTCTTGAATGTGAAACAAAGTCTTTATTCTTGTTCAATATAAAAAACGCATTTTTGCGCATATTGAGAAATATGCGTAATTTCCTGCAAACCCATATCACGGTGAAGCACCACAGCAAACAACACAGTGGTCTGAAAAAGGGCTTCTCATACATGAAAATCAACAAATGAAGCACAAATAAAAGTATTTCCACTATATACTAATTCAGCTGAGAAATGCACGTCTAAATTCAGGCAATAAAAGATACAATGCAATGCGCTAAATGACAAGTTTTGAGATCTACAATCAAATAAGCAGATGCATGATAACCACGTTTTAAAGGAAAGACAGATGCAATGAAATTACTTTTACACCACAATAAAAAATAAAATCCACACTTAAAGTTAAACAATGAAAAGTCAGCAGGATTTAAACTAAACATGAAATTAACTGGATTTTTCTGCATGTGGGCTCTCCTCATGCAGTGATGTACCTGTGGTCGGCAGCCGCTCAAAATAAGCTGTCCTGCCACGGCACACTGCCCAATTCTGAATTATAGTAGGAGCAGAGATGGTCTCTCTGCTCTTTTGCACTGTTGGTCCCCGTGTTACCTCGAAAACACTGCAGTGGCACCAAAGTCTCGTCGTTTGCACCACTCCTCCACGCACCTAGTGTTATTCTCCCTGTTTGACTGTCCACTAAGTCACCGTCCTGCATGGCTGTTGCTGATCCTGAAGCTGCACCTCTGATACGGATCAGGTTGTGCAGAACACATGCAGCAAACACAATAGTCTCTACGTTCTTTGGCTGGCATGACATCATTTTTTGAAC
The DNA here is from genome assembly GCA_038087875.1 of Malacoraja senta. NCBI lineage: Eukaryota > Metazoa > Chordata > Chondrichthyes > Rajiformes > Rajidae > Malacoraja > Malacoraja senta. The sequence continues at coordinate 58,605,359 of CM075979.1, forward strand.
ATGTGATGATTTTTCAACACTTCGATATACATTGTTGCCTCAAGATTAACAGGAGAGGAACTTGGTACACTCGGGAGACGAACTTGGAACATCGCAGAAATGAGAAGTAAACGGGAAACTTAGACATACCCGTGGGAACTCGGTTAAACTCTGGTTCATAAACTTGTAGTCTCGTACGCAACCACGAGTCTTTCACTCGGGGTCACTCGTGGGTCAACTCGCACAGTGAGACAGACCTTTAACTCTCCTTCATAACGAGGTCATAGGAGGTCTTCGTAACTCTCGACCACTCACTCAAGAGTGGTCTCCGCGTACTTGAGGCCTCAGCCAGGTCGCGGTGTTTTCTCAATATGTTAAAAAATGCCCACGAGTAAAAAAAGGTCGCCATGGAAAAAATCGATACTTTTTTTACTCTTAGGTTTAGCGGTAGTAGGTCGTAGTAGGTCGGCATGTAAGTCGTAGGTAATCAAGGGTAATCGAAGGTAGTCGAAGGTAGTCATAGATAGTCTTCATCATAGTCGAAGGGAGGTCGAAGGGAAGTCGAAGGAGGTCGTCTTCAATCTCCACTATTCGGTGTCCAATTTTCCCGAAGTTAGTCGTAGCTAGTCGAAGCTAGTCTTCAACATAGTCGAAGGAGGTCTTCAACATTACATTTTTTCAAACTCTCCTAAACTCTTCTAAACTCGTCAATTAGGCCGCCCAAGTGGGACAGCCCCTTAATAGAAACATAGAAACATAGAAAACATAGAAACATAGAAAATAGGTGCAGGAGTACGCCATTCGGCCCTTCGAGCCAGCACCGCAAATTTAATATGATCAAGGCTGATCATCCCAAATCAGTATCCCATTCCGGCTTCCTCCCCATATCCCTTGATTCTGTTAGCCCTAAGTGCTAAATCTAACTCTCTCTTGAAAACATCCAGTGAATTGGCCTCCACTGCCTTCTGTGGCAGAGAATTCCACAGATTCACAACTCTCTGGGTGAAAAGGTTTTTCCTCATCTCAGTCCTAAATGGCCTTAATTCTTAAATTGTGACCCCTGGTTCTGGACTCCCCCAACATCGGGAACATTTTTTGCCTGTCCAATCCCTTAGGAATTTTATATGTTTCTATAAGAACCCCTCTCATCCTTCTTGTTTCTTGGCACAGCTGGTAATTAGTAATGCAACTCCAACCCCATTAGTCAGCCCTAAATCTCTAAACATGCCCATCGCTGGTCATCATACAACTACTAGACGGCACCATGGCGTCCTTGCTTGCCATATCCCTGTTACTCTGCCTGCCCCTTTCACATTCCCTACTACAAAATACACTCCATGCAATCATGAAACAAACTATTAAGGCAGATTATCCGAATTCATTGAGTGCATTGATAAAATTCTAAGGGCTACCTGGATGGAAGATGTGATACAATTTAACAAGCTGACATTAGGCTTCTTTGGAATAATGTAAAATGTTCAGACTGAAAGGTCAGAGAAGGGGTGGGATGGAGAAATACATTTCCAGTCATCTGGGAGCTTGATATGTTTTTTTTTAATATATATTTTTTTAATTTATATTTTTATTAGAAGCAGTGAACAAAAGTATAAACCGGGGCATATGACATAATACATTTATTGTACAGCTTCAATTTTAATTTTAGCAAAGATGAAATAGAAAAAGAGAGAAAGAGCAAGAAAGAATAAGAAAATGAAAGAGAAAGTGAATGTGTAAGAAAAGAACCCGATAACTACCAAATGAGTGTAGTCGAAGAGTGAGTAAGTAAAAGAAATAGGAAAAACGTAAAGAAATAAAAAGACAAACAGAAGAAACAAAAGTGTTGATATACCTGCTTCATTTCTCTCCCCACCCATCCACCAGTCCGTAAATCGGTTTAATGCCGAAGTTGTGTTGCACCATACTATCCTTGTAATGAATCATAGAAACATAGAAAATAGGTGCAGGAGTAGGCCATTCGGCCCTTCGAGCCTGCACCGCCATTCAATATGATCATGGCTGATCATCCAACAGTATCCTGTACCTGCCTTCTCTCCATACCCCCTGATCCCTTTAGCCACAAGGGCCGCATCTAACTCCCTCTTAAATATAGCCAATGAACTGGCCTCAACTACCTTCTGTGGCAGAGAATTCCACAGATTCACCACACTCTGTGTAAAAAATGATTTTCTCATCTCGGTCCTAAAAGACTTCCCCCTTATCCTTAAACTGTGACCCCTTGTTCTGGACTTCCCCAACATCGGGAATAATCTTCCTGCATCTAGCCTGTCCAACCCCTTAAGAATTTTGTAAGTTTCTATAAGATCCCCCCTCAATCTTCTAAATTCTAGCGAGTACAAGCTGAGTCTATCCAGTCTTTCTTCATATGAAAGTCCTGCCATCCCAGGAATCAGTCTGGTGAACCTTCTCTGTACTCCCTCTATGGCAAGAATGTCTTTCCTCAGATAAGGAGACCAAAACTGTATGCAATACTCCAGGTGTGGTCTCACCAAGACCCTATACAACTGCAGTAGAACCTTCCAGCTCTTATACTCAAATCCTTTTGCTATGAATGCTAACATACCATTCACTTTCTTCACTGCCTGCTGCACCTGCATGCCTACTTTCAATGACTGGTGTACCATGACACCCAGGTCTCATTGCATCTCCTTACAATTGAATCCCCTATTACTATAGCCCTTCCACTCTTTTTCCTCCCCTCCTGTGCCGCAGAGCCACCCGGGCTGCACTTTCTACCTGTCCTCGCGGCCTACCAGCGGGCCTGGAGCGGCGTTTCCTGAGGGTACCGCCCAGAACCTCGGCTTCGGCGGCGGCACAGCGCTGGAGCGCTATCGCGGAGCGGAGCGGGCGATGCCTTGCCCGGGTCGCCGCGCTGGAACTCCGGTGAGCTGGGACCGCCGGTGAACATAGCGGAGCTGCGGGACTGTGGAGCGGTCAGCTGCGGGCGGCGGCGCTGAAACTTTACATCGGGAGCCTGGGATCTCGCGACGAGATCGCCAGTGGTAGAGCTCCATCGAGCGCGGCCTGTCGGCTTCGGAAGCCGCGGACTCCGGTAGGGAGACGCCCGTTCCAGGTGTCCCAAGCTGCTGAGAGGGTTCTCCCGATGCCGGAGCAACATCACCCGGCGAAGAAGGGCCTGTAACATCGGCCCCCGTAGCGGCGACTGTGGAGACCTATGTAGGCCAGACTATGGGTGGATAAGGGGATTATGGACTGGACTTTGTGCCTTCCCCCACAGTGGGATCCATTGTGGGGGGATGTTTTTATGTTTTATGTTAAATTTCTTTAATGTTGTGTCTATTTGTGCTGCATGGCAAGAACAAATTTCACTACACCATTTGGTGTATGTGACAATAAATGTCCTTTGTCCTTTGTACGACTGGCGGGGGTGCATGATGCTCCTACCAGCGGTCAGACCTGAAGGTAAGTTTTTAAAACTTTTTTCAGGTTATATCTTCTTGCAGGAACCCCAGTCACGGACTACAGGGAATCCCGGTCACAACCTCAGGGAATCCCACCCACGGACCAAGGGAACCCACTCGGAAGATCACGGAATGCGGGTAGCGGGCGGCGGTAAATTCGCCTTTTGAGCCGCTGGCGGTGGAGCCTCCGGCTTCATACTGGTGCCGGTGGCACCTGGACAAACACAGCGGGGATACCCCCCGACTATGTATATCGCGGCTTTCCCTTTTATAGGGACCGCGGGGATATCCCGGCTGCAGTTACTGCGGGGATACCCAGCTCGGGGTGGGGGGAAGCCCCGACTGTAAACATCGCGGAGAAGCCCTTCTATAAGGGACCGCGGAGGAAATCCAGGCTATAGCTACAACGGGAATACCAAGCTCGGGGAGAAAAAAACGACAAATAAACGTCGCGAAGAAGCCCTTCTACAAGGACCACGAGGGAATCCCGGCTGCAACGACAACGGGAATATCAAGCTCGGGTGAGAAAAACCCGACTATGAATATTGCGGGGAAGCCCTCTACAGGGACCATGAGACCAAGCTCGGTGGGGGGGGGGGAGGAGCATTGCCACCCCCAGCGGAAGGTTCAGGACCTGCAGGTAAAGTCTTTACTTTAAGGTCATTTTGTTCTATTTTCTGTGAGAATTGTGTTACAGGAAAGGAACCATGGACTAAGTCCAAATGGACCGCATCCAGACTGACTGCGGAGGACCGTGGAAGTGCGGGCAATCAGCAGCGGTCGGCTGCACCAGGATCGCTATTCGATCAGCAGTCTCCGACCTGGCACCTGCACAGTCCGAATCAATATCACAGACTGGCGGGAAGGCCAAGCAGAAGTTGGACAGCCCCGAAGACGAGTCGGGCTGTGAAGACTCACCGCCGGCGGGCAGCGACTGTGAGCGCATATCCCGCAAGGAGCGGTTGATGGAGCAGATGCTCCAACGTGACATGCTCCGGTATATGGAGTCTAGTCACCATGGGGTCCTAGGACGCCCATGGCAGCACCTTATAGAGGGCTGCATAATGCATCTCCGTCGACAGAGGGGAGCATTAGGAGTCACTTCTGGGCTGACTCTGAAGACAGGGGTTTGGCTGAAGATACCACAAGCGTGCTGGGGGTGCAGGAACGAAACAACCAACAGCAGGAGCAGGCTCTGAATGACTACTACCAAATACCTACCACCAGGGAAGTGTGTTTCTGTTAAGTGTCCCTGCGGTGAACAACTATCTGGGGACCCCAAATTTGCAGGACTGTGCAAGACCAGTAACCACTGATACTGCCATTTGGGGGCAACCTGTTGAAACAGGTCAAGAAGCTCGACGAGGGCCGTCGGGCTCATGAAGGCACATCATCAGGCAAGACCTCACATCTCCGGCGGCAGCGCCCCTACGCACCCACCAGCAAACGACGATGCCCTGAAGCTGGTGAAAGCTCGAAGGCCGTACAACCAGGACAAAGGTCTTTTCAGGCCACGGCCCAGAACGGCCTTCCTGGAAGATGTGCCAACCCTGTACTCGAGCTCCTCTACCTCCCAAGGAGCAGATGGTGCAAAATCATGCACACATGGTTGAGGCAGCTCCTGGGTCGGGTTGCATAAGTCCTCCCATTCGGATGTGGAAGGATGAAGCTGATTGAGGCAACTCCTGGAAGTTCCCCATCCAGCGGTGTGAAGGTATGGAGCCACATTGATGATGCTTCCTGTCACGGATACAAGTTGATAATATTTACACTGGTTTGAATATTTTCACTGGTTTCGGATAACATGAGATTAGTTTATACTGCACAGCAGGTATGGTTGGAGTTGCCTTTCAAGACAGGCTCACAATTATGGGGATGTAGACTGTTCATTGTCAACAGGTTCAACCCGCATGTGCAGTATAGACATTTCTGAATAACTTCCATGTGATCATTTCCGCTCACAGGCTTCGGAGATATTTGAAATTTAGCTGGATGAGGCAAGGATACACTCAGAAGTGTTGCAAAATGGGCTAACTTCAGCTCCCAGGTTATTTACCAAATCACTTCAATCAGTGCTTCGACTGCACAGAGCTAACAAACAAGTGTTATAGCCAATCAGGATGATATTGAACATACTGTATTTTGCTAAATTAGCCTTATCAGCCACATAGCTATATTTGAGAAATTGGGTTTCTCATCCATCCAGTTAAATTTAAATTGTTGATACCAACTGAAACTATTGATTATTGGGATACAATTAATCCATTAATTTGTCTGGGACTCCGCTCTGAGACAAAAGATTAAACCTCTGCTATTCCCAGCTGAAACTATTAAAGTCACAATGGTGGACGAACAGTATTCAGCGTTGCTCCATTAAACCTTTCATCCGTAAATCTTCAGTCAATTCCAAACTGATGCTATTACTCAGAGATGGAAAATTACTAATACCATCTCTAGGTACGGAGGCAGATGGGATAGCATGAGTTATCAATTGTTCAGTTATGGTATCAACTGCCAATGGACACCAAGTGCATTCTGTGCATTAAAGGGTGTGTGAATATGCATAATCTGCATGCACAAGTCCAAGGTGATACACTTTGGTGGTGAGGTATTGTATAGGAGGTATTGTATTATACTTATTTACGTTTAACTCGGCACGGATGACTGACGCCTTGAAATTCAGTTTATATGGAATTTTATAGCATAATCTGCATGCACAAGTCCAAGGTGATACACTTTGGTGGTGGTATATGTTAATCACAAGGGTGCAATCAAATCAAAGTATCCGGTGATAGTTTACCTACCCTCATTTAGCACTGGTGTATTATCATGTAAAATCAATGACAACACAGAATGGATGTGCGGTCACAAAGTATTTAGTGACATTGTGGCTCGATGGAACACTAACGATCGAGATGTTTGCATCCAGGGTCAATCACCAGTTGCAGAAAAATACAAGGCATATCAATGGCGATGGGTGCATTCTCGCTACACTCGGGAGGAATGTTCTTTTATGTCTTCCTCCATTTGGCCTCATTGGACGGGTCTTGCAAAATTCAGCAAGTTACCGCTTCCGGCATTTTCATACTGCCTGCATGGTTTATATACCCATGGTTCCCGCTGATGTGGGGAATGATCATAAAACCTCACATGGTTGGTTCTGGACACAAAAACTTGCTGGTTCAGCTGTGATGTGGAAACCATCCTCTGCATGATATAATCAATTCATTGACTTGCAGACTCTGAGAGACCGTTCCTGCGGCTCTGGTTGTTAAACCAAAAACCTTGGAAGTGCTCACTGCAGATTGCAGGGTTAGCAATAAATAGCAGCATTCCTCATAAGGAGATGGGGGGTATTGTATTATACCTATTTACATTTAACTCGGCACGGATGACTGACGCCTTGAAATTCAGTTTATATGGGATTTTATAGCATAAGTTAAAGTTCCATTTACTGTGCCTGAAGTACCTCCTCATCATTTGGCTGCGGGGAACAGAAACCACTCTGTCGGGTCTCACCCTCTGACATCTAGATTATGAAGGGTATCGTCAACTAAAAACCTCCTAGGCCTAGGGACGCAGAGATATGGGTTGTTAACATTGTGCTACGTCACTTCGCCGATGGGCTCCAGCAACATCCCTGTCCTTGGTCAAACTCGCTTACTAGTGGTTATGCCATGGCGCTGAATACAGCGCAACGGGTCCAGTCGTTGCATAAGCTACACTGGATAGGATGATCATATCTGCGGGCAATAATAACATGTTATGTTTATGACTAAGTCAAGCAGAGTAGACAGGGACATAAGACTAAACTAGATGTTTGCATATCCCATGGACCTTGGGTTGAGTGTGATCACGCATCTACACCAATATGTTAAGGTCCCTTCGAGCCTTATAGACTCTGACTAGCAATATTGTTAGTTACATAAACCTCGTTAGAAGGTATCACTACAGACCTTCTCCAGGGGGTTAAATGGGTCTGGCTTATACAGGAGTGAACATTGATATTTTAAGTCTCACTCCACCAGGGCTGCACCAGGGTTATGGACCACATCCTAGCAGCTGCTGGATGGTCAAACTAACGATCTGTCCAAATATTCAGAATAAAGCCATTGCCAGATCGGGGGTATTCGCCAACTCTATGTTAGGTCTGTTTCATAGCTTCCTCCCGATTGAGGGAGGTTACTATTGCCATTATTGTTCAATAAAAGCATCAACATGTGTATATCTATGTCATGTCTGAATGCATTATTAATGTTCACTCATCATTGGCTACTGATGCAGTGTATGACGCCTGGACTCGTTTCCACGGCATGAAATCACAGAGCTTTAAAATCTTCACGTAGTCACTCACGTGACTCCGAAGTAAAATAGTAAGATTAAATGAGAACTTACCAGTTTGAAGTTTGATCTTTATTTTATGAGGAGTAACGTTGAGGGATTACGTGCCCTCCACGCCCACCCTCTATCATAAAGTTCAACTGGTATTCTAGTTTCACTTATCTTACTATGTTTAGTTTAATAACTATTGTCGGTGATTTCACACCGCTGCTTTGAAGATTGACACGCATGCGTGCTGGCGGGGTCTTCACGTAATCCCTCAACGTTACTCCTCATAAAATAAAGATCAAACTTCAAACTGATAAGTTCTCGTTTAATCTTACTATTAAATCAACTCACTCACACTATAAAAATCTTAATCCTTTAAACTGTACCTTTACTAAAAAGCACTGTACCCTTAACTCGCTGTACCCTTAACTCACTGTACCCTCAACTCACTGTACCCTTAAATCACTGTACCCTCAACTCACTGTACCCTTAACTCACTGTACCCTTAACTCACTATACCCAGCTCACTGTACCCTTAACTCACTGTACCCTTAACTCACTGTACCCTTAACTCACTGTACCCTTAACTCACTATACCCAGCTCACTGTACCCTTAACTCACTGTACCCTCAGCTCACTGTACCCTCAACTCAATGTACCCTTAGCTCACTGTACCCGTAACTCACTGTACCCTTAACTCACTGTACCCTTAACTCACTGTACCCTTAACTCACTGTACCCTTAAATCACTGTACCCTTAACTCACTGTACCCTTAACTCACTGTACCCTTAACTCACTGTACCCTTAACTCACTGTACCCTTAGCTCACTGTACCCTTAACCTGAAAGCAGAAATGCAAACCTGGGGTTGCTCCCAATCAGCTGCTCCCTCTAGTCCGCTTCCACCAATCAGCGGCTTCCACCAGACCACTTCCTTGGAAGTGCGATGGAACGTTGCAGATTGGGTTCCTCCTCTCGCTCCAACGGCTCCCGGGCCTCTCAATGAAAGGAATCCATGTCTTTGAAAATTGCTCTGATTTTCCTGCTAAGACAAGTCTCATATTTTTGAGATGTAGCGTCTCAATAGATTGATATGGTAAACCGACTGTATTGTTGGGGATACGGGAAAGGGAGAATTTAGAGTAGGTAAGGGGAGTGGAAAAGTTGAGATGGTTGATGTCACGTCATCTGAAATCAGTCTGAAGAAGGGTCTGGACCCGAAACGTCACCCATTCCTTCTCTCCAAAGATGCTGCCTGTCCCGCTGAGTTACTCCAGCATTTTGTGTCTAGATTCAAGATTCAAGATTCAAGAGGGTTTATTGTCATGTGTCCCAGATAAGACAATGAAATTCTTGCTTTGCTTCAGCACAGCAGAATTTAGTAGGCATGAATACAAGTAGGCATCTATCTTGTATTGTTGGAGACTGCAGTTTCAATGAGACCATATTTTCTTACAACACAGAAGTTTTCCATTCAGCCGATTGAATTCAAATGGACTCCTAAATTATTCCTGCAAGTCTCACATGCCCGTTCCTTTCCTTCCAACCTATTTATTTTCTTGTGGCGATCAACTCCCACCAATTCTCCTACCACCCACCCACTCCAGTCGGCAATCTACCATGGTCGATTAACTTGCACTTTGGGAAGTGGCAGAAAAATGGAGCACCTGGGGAAAACCCACGCAATCATGGGGAAAATGTGAAAATTCAGCACAGATGATACTCAAGGCCATAACCGAGCATGCAAAGCAGCAGCACCATCTGCTGAAACATAGTGCCACCCATGAGGCCACCGACTGGAGGGCAAGAGCTGTTTCCATGAACATATTCATGAAAGTAATTTAAGATGCAACAGGTGTGAAGCTTGAAAACTGAAGTAATTATGGACTGTGAGAAGTCACATTTATATTTTGACAATGACAAATGAACAATCAATTAAATCCGTGGTTTTGAATTCTCTTGCAATATTTGACTGGGTTCTGTCTGCTGCTTATGGAAATCGATATGGCTGCAGTGTACAATAGCAATAACTGGCTGCAATACACAAGATTATTCACAATATGCTGCAGAGAATTAAAATACCCTGTAATAGTTGGACTTGAGAACGAGTGTGTGGGAAGTGATGGATGTCATTGAGAATCATTCCAGGATTAAGCACCATGCAGCATATTCAGGTAGGTGATCTCTTTGAGGAAGCCTGGTGCGGTGCTGCTTTTGGACTGTCTGGTCCTTTGCCCTTGGTTTCCTTGTCTTCCTCCTGCCCCTAATGTCCTTGATCTTGACGTCAGGATGCTGAGAGTGAGGGGTATTCCAACCATGGATGCTATGACACGTGTATGAGATCGCACTTGAGGTTCTACAATGTGCAGGTTTCAATGAAGACAACTTTTGTGGAAGCATAGCCGACAGACATTTCTCCTCCAAGAAGTCTAGAAAAGACTGTGCCTTGTTTATAAACCCTGGCTATGAATTTATGATAGATTGCGTGTGACCCATGACATAATTTTGAATCTAGCCAGTCAACGTGAGCAAACGCTGGTTCAACTTTGAATGCATGATTATTGTCATTGATAATTTTCTGCGATGAATTTTATGTGTTTTGTTACTTTTCTTGTTTTTTTGGCAAGTTTGACAATAGAAATCAGAAATGACAAACTCATCTTGAATTGAGAATGCAATCATAGTGATTGGCAGCAAGAAATCTAGAAATGCGGACAGCATCACAAAGCTGTTTGCTTTTGATAGAGCTGATATTTTCCCACAAGGTGAAATCAATTATTCACTGGAATAAGCCAAAACTGTTTCTATTTTTAATAATAATATTCAGAAGTACAGTTCAATCCCAATAATGGTATTTAATGCGTAGGAAGGAACTACAGGTGCTGGTTGAAACCGAAGATAGATTCAAAAAGCTGGAGTGACTCAGCGGGTCAGACAGCATCTCTGGAGAGAAGGAATAGGTGACGTTTTGGATCGAGACCCTTCTTCTCCAATTTGCCATTTCCAGGGATGGAACCTTCTCCACAACCTCGCAACAATACTGTTCCATCATTTGTTGAAAGAAGGTGAATCATACAAGGCTGTGCTTTCCTTTTCCCCTCCCTCTACCACCACGCACCACTTCACTCTACTTAATCTGACAGGATTCAACAGAATTTCACATATCTAACATCTGGTGCGAGGCTCAAGCTTTGGTTTGCAGTAAAATCAATTTACTGTGTGGTGAAATTAAACTCTTATCCCCTGCAAAATTCTGATTCAGATTCGGGTTGGAGGTCAAGTGCCCAGGCATTTGTGCAGCTCTGTAATTTCATCCTTTCAGCAGTCAGCATTAGAAATTCGTAAGGCACGGTTCTGTAAAGACTAATGCTTACGATAGAAAATACATTTGCTTTGCAAGCATCAAAGGCCGTTCAATACTCTGGAGGTTATACTAATAACAGACTGAAATCTGATTAATGACGACAACATCAAAAGAACGCTGACCAGTCCAGATTAAAGCATGTGGCTGTAATGCATTTGTATTTGAAAATGGAAATACTGTACATCTTGATAAAGAACATGTACAACTTGCATAGGATACAAGTGAAAGTGGTTCTATGATGAATTCAACAATCAAGTCAAGAGGCCTGTTTCTAATCAACCAGAAATCTGTGCAGTATGATACTCAGTGTTTTTTTTTAATTTGCTGAACTTAAGTATACTTGGGTATACTAAGTATACTATTGATTCAGTATCGATCAAACTTGGCATAACAAAGTACAAAATTAATGTCCAGTATTGTAAATCAAATAAAATCTGAAGAGACATGACCTGAAATGTCACCTATCCATGTTCTCCGGGGATGCTGCTTGATCCACTGAGTTACTCGAGCACTTTGTGTCCTTTAATGAATTTTAACTTTGTGAAGAAAAGCAGCTTTTATGTTGAAAGTATTATAAACATTCAAAAGAAATAAACAAAAGTCAAAACCATCACCCTGCTTGTTACTACTTGACATATCATTCCTGATCTAAAATATGAATTTACAATACAGAATCAGATCATTCACCCTGACTGCTCTAACTGAGGCTTCTCTATTATTACTTTATTCACCCTTTCAATGGTACCCGGATGTGGCGTCGAAGGACGAGAAGCCGAAGCAAAGAAGTGGAAGCCAAATAACCGAACGGAAACAAAGCCGAAAAGCCAAATAACCGAAAGCGTAAGAAGCCGAAAAGCCAACTAACCGAAGGGGCGGACGCCCTAAAAGCCAACTAACAGAAAGGCCTCGTCGCCTAGAAGCCAACTCACTGAAAGGCCGCTGTGCCGAAAACCCAAATAAAAGGACATGACGTCGCCGGGCGGGACTAGTCAGCGATTAGTCCAGACGCACGTGTCCATCACATCACTGGCCAGGGGAGACGGGAGAGTGGGGGTCATTTTCCTATACAAGAACGCCCTGGGCTGGAGGGTGACTGGGCCCTCTGAACCCGAGCACCAAGTTGTAAGCGGCCGAAGGAGCACATCCCTCAGGAAAGCCCCCACTCTCCCACGGCCACGGCCGCCCTCCGCCTCGTCTCCCCGTGTGGCCGCACTGTGACGGGCTGTGGGTCGGCAGAGCACACACACACACGGAGCCGGGTGGAGCAGAGTTGGGGACAGTCTGGTCACTCTGCCCACCCAGAGTCACTGACCGCGATGCACTGCCACCAGACCCCAACCCCCACACCAGGGTGATTCCACCCTCCCGACATAGTTAGGACAGGGAAATAATCCCACCATTTCCATGTGAAAGATCAGCACCTACTAACAATGAAGGCACTATGAAACCAGCTGCCGCAAGCGCTTCCACAGGCTTGACTATGTCCTAACTATGCCTATGCTTTAGCCGGTGGTTACATCCATTCCATCCCTCCCTCGCAAAGATGTGAGATTTCATTAAGAGCACACTTGGATGAATAGACGCAAGCGGCCTGTAAACGTCTAGCGTCTCTTCATGCGCGCAATACATGAAGCCGATGAAATGAGACAACTGTCACACCAAAGATAGACACAAAATGCTGGAGTGACTCAGTGGGACAGACAGCATCTCTGGAGAGAAGGAATGGGTGGCGTTTCGGGTCGAGACACTTCAGACTCAGTCTTCAGGTCTGAAGAATGGTCTCGACCCGAAACGTCACCCATTGCTTCTCTCCAGAGATGCTGCTGTTCCGCTGAGTATCTCCAGCTTTTTGTGTCCATCTTCGATTAAAACAAATTACAGATTATCTGGTGTTTTGTGCATGGGAGCTTGTTGTGTGCATTACGCAGGCAACCAGACGGTATTACTGTGGTTAAACAACAAATAAAATGTGCTTCTTGTTGTCAAGGGGGGGGGGGGGGGGAGTGGGAGGAGATAAAATTGTTTGTTGTCATGCACACTTGTCATCAGCCAGCCAGGGAATTTGTGTCCCCACCCCCATGTTTTAAAAGCGATTTACTATGGCTGCCAATGCTCTGAGCCGTCTGTCCCCGTGGTCGGGGTGGGAGTGAATCACCCAGTATGGGTGTCAGGGGGTAAATCACCCCTTGTGTGGGTCAGGGTCTGTTGGTCGAGGGGGTGAATTATTCTGTTGTGGGGGTTGGGGTCCGGTGGCGGTGCATCTGGGTGGGCGGAGGGACCAAACTGTCCCCAACTCTGCTCCACCCCGCACCATGTGTGTGTGTGTGCTGCCGACCCACAGCCCGTCACAGTGCGGCCGCACGGGGGAGACGAGGTGGAGGACGGCCTTGGCCGTGAGAGAGTGGGGGCTGTCCTGAAGGATGCACTCCTTCGGCTGCTTACAACTTGGTGCTCGGGTTCAGAGTGCCCAGTCACCCTCCAGCCCAGAGCGGTCTTGTGTAGGAAAATGACCCACACCCTCCCGTCTCCCCCGGCCAATGATGTGATGGACGCGGGGGTCTGGACCAATCGCTGACAAGTCCGGCCCCCTGGGTACGTCATGTCCGTTATTTGGTTTTTCGGCAGCGGCCTTTTGGTGAGTTGGCTTTTAGGCAGCCCGCCCTTTCGGTTAGTTGGCTTTTCGGCTTCGTACGCTTTCGGTTATTTTGGCTTTACGGCTTCGTTTCCGTTCGGTTATTTGGCTTCCACTTCTTTGCTTCGGCTTCTCGTCCTTCGACGCCACGTCCGCACATGCTTTCAATATCTTCTACCGTCTCATTTTAATATAATTCCCTCTTAAAAGGCATATATATACTTACATACATATATATATATATACTTACATACATATATATATATATTTATATATACACACACACTGAACTTTTTTCATTTATTATATTGTTTACAGAGTACTAAGTTTACATATTCTGTTGCGCTGCTGCAAGTAAGAATGTCATTGTTCTGTCTGGGACATATGACAATAAAACACTTGAATCTTGACTCTTGGGCTACCCTCTTATCTTAGAAAAATACATTTTTATCATTCTCTGAATGAACAAGTATATCCCTTAAACTCCTTGATTGGGTTTATTAGCAATGTATATTTATGACAGAACTCCCAGGTGTGGAACTTTTTTATGTCTACCCTGTTAAATTCCTACACGGTGTTAAAGATCACTGTTATGTTGACCTCAGTCTTCCTTTCAATACAAAAAACAAGTTTCTCTGCCCAAAAAATCCATACTGGAGTTTGTCACCCACGTAAGTTAGGTGAATGGATCTTCAATCTGTTCAGTTTTTCCTGAAACTTATAATGAATTGACGCCGCAATTAGATTTGGAAACAAATTATTTTCTCTGAATGGTGTAAAATGAATACAGGTCATAAAGAAATTGCAATTTCTGTTTTCAAGATTAGTGGTGATTTTGTCTTCCAATTGTCCCATCCCTAGAAAAATTAGTGGGCAAATGATTTCCTATCATCCAATGGTGCTTGAGGGTAACTCATCTTCTCTGAACATGTTTTAACATGGATTCTCAGTGCTCTGGACAAAATAGCTGACAGAGACACAAGGAAACTGCAGATGTTGGAGTCTTGAGTGAAACACAAAGTGCTGGATTAACTCAGTGGATCAGGCTTTATTCACCCCCAACCTTTTCCACCTTTCTCTCCCAAACTACAATCAGTCTGAAGAAGGTTCCAACCCGAAACGTCACCTATCCATATCCTCCAGAGACACTGCCTAACCTGTTGAGTTACTTCAGCATTTTGTGTTCTAGATTCCAGCATCTGCAGTTTCTTGTGTCTACCAGTGGGCAGAGTCTGTGAAGTGCATGTTCTCCATGTTGCCAATGGTGAAAGAATAAACTAAAAATTGGGCATCAAGGTAATTGTCTCTGTTTTACTACTCTGGAATCACCATCAACATTTAAGGTATTGGTTCTAATTTTTGTGCTCCTCAAAAAATCTGTACCCTAGTTACATCGTTGTATGCACCTCCCCTGGTAAAGACCCTTCCCTTTTGTATCTCTGTTCCTGAAACCATCGTATTTCTCCTTCCCCGTCAGCAAGCAGCTTGTCAGGATTGACCGATGATGTGAAATGGCCTTTTACAACCCATTCAAATCTGGTAGAATTAGGGAAATCAAGGGTTATGAGGGTCAGAGAAAGCATTGCAAAGGTCAAAAATCAGATCAGCCATAAAAGATTTGTGGGATTTAATGGGCTTGCTGCTTCTCTTATTTCTTACGTTCTTATGTTCTAATGCTACACAACTCTCATATTTCTCTATGTACCCATCAACTCTCCCCCGATTCTACCATTCACTTGCACAATATGAGTAATATACAATAAACCGAACCAGCTGCACATTCTTGGTTGTGGGGGAAAACAGAGCACACGGGGCAAAACCATCAGGACACAGAGAGAACGTGAAACCTCTGCAGAGGCAGCCAACCGGAAGTCAGGATTGAACCCAGGTCACTGAAGCCTTGAGGCAGCATCTCTACTAACTGCAAAAGTGTGCCATCCTTGCATGGTGTTATTAGAGCCATTTAAAGAGACAAATAAAAATGTATTGAAGCCATTGCCATAGGAAAGAAAACCTGACTTTTGTTTTAAAAATATTTTGATCTTATGAAGTAAAAGATGTTTTTCTAAACGTTGTTCCAAATCAATAGGTGGATGCCTCCTTTTCACCTTTAAGAACAATAATGAATTCCATTCCAAATGACTAGAAAAGCAAAGAGCTTTGTCTAATCAATCTTTAAATATATCCCAGTCCATGTAAAACATTAATCTTGCAAGATGCGGGTTATTAGAGGAAAACTGGGTTATTTGTTCCATATCCTGATATTTTAATATTATATATAATATTAATAAAGGGACAGAACAATTATTGTCATCGACTTTCAACCTACATGATATTACTAATAATAGCAGTAGTTATTGCCATTTTCATTCCAAGAAACACATCATAGCAGTCCGAGTAAATGCAAATATCTAATGGGGTGTTTGGTCTATGTTGTATGTTCATGCTTAAAACCACTTTGCTCGTTTTCATTCCAAACCAGGCATCTTGAATTTTATTTACAGTCTTGGCTAAGAGAGAAAGTAATGCACAGGTAAGGTTTTTGTACTGACACAGTATAATGATGCAAGGTATCAGTTTCAGAAAAGGTCATGACTTTTTGTAAGATAAAATTATTTTTCAATACATTCAGCCAAATCCATTAAAAAAAATATTGACTAAAAGCCAGACAAAATGCATGTATTCAGGAGCATTGAGTCTACACCAATTGCAAAATGGAACAAGAAAATGTTTTCCATTTTACTCTCACCGGTGATTCACCATGTAAAATGTAGGTCAAGACTTTCATATGTACAGTATTCAAGAGGGACTCATAAAGAACATGAACGGGTTGAGTCATTGCATTTACGGAATGAATAAAAACCTGAGACACATGTTTCTTTCAGCCCAATCATTTGTTGGTTAAGATATCCTTGCTGAAACAATGAATACAAAAGGGTTTGTGTTATCAATGCCTTTTGTTTTATAGGCATGATTGTCAGTCCAGCCCAGACTGATCTGCCAAATATAGACACAAAGAGCTGGAGTAACTCAGCAGGTCAGGCAGCGTCTCTGGAGAAAAGGGATGGGTGATATATCAGGTCACAGGTGACAAACTGGATACCTCCCCCACCCACCCCCACCCCCTCTACTTTCAGTCTGAAAAGGATTCCGACCTGAAACATTACCCATCCTTTTTCTCCGGAGATGCTGCCTGACCTGCTGAGTTACTCCAGCACTTTGTGTCTATCTTCGGTCTAAACCAGCATCTGCAGTTCCTTTCTACACATACTGATCGGCTGAAGGTCTACTCCATATTCAGCTGAGACGAAGGTTCTCTGTTATATTTTCCAATTTTATTTTGAAGTCTCGTGATGAGACTACGTGAAGAACCCACCAGCCCGCATGCGCATCAATACGTCGTCGCATGGATTCCGAAATGCTCCGTCAGGTAAGTTTTTTTTTACAGGAACGGTGCAGCTGGCTCGGAGATGCTGACAGGCATGACCTGTACAGCAACCACTGTTTAAAGCTCCGAAAGGGAGCAGTTTGTCAAGCGTGGGGCCGAAGAGGTGAACAGGCGCGGCCCGCACAAGTAACTGCGCTGAAGCTCTGATAAGGAGCAGCTGTTCGACCCAGGCTCGGAGACGCTGGCAGGTAAGGTCTGCATACATACCTCCGCGAAAGCTCCAAAATGGAGCAGCTTACGACCCGGACTCGGAGACACTGGCAGCATACCCTGTACAGTAACCTCCGCTAGCTCTGAAAAATAGCAGGTTGGCGACCTGGGCTTAGAGACGCTGGCAGGGTGGCCTGCACTACAACCTCTGAAAGCTCCGAAAGGGAGCAACTTGTGGAACCCGGTTCAGGGAAGACCAACTCAGAACTGGCTGTCCAAAAGGGCCATATTGTCCAGGGAAGAACTGCCTCAACATCGAGAATGAGGTTATCAGGCTGCTCACAAGAGTGAGGATAACTGAGTGAGAGGGGGAGGTGCACTGCATTGATACAGGCAGTTAAATTCAGATATTTTAGGATATCCAGCTCAGAGGCAGGGAGTTTGATGATTCCCTCAACATGCAAAATACTTTCAGCTCATGGCTAAAAAAGAGCTGCCAGCACTCTGGAACATAATTTGCCATCCTCTTGGGGATAGGTAAACGAGTAAAGGCCAAACTGGCAAGTAGCATTATTACCTGACTTGCAGGTTTGTGATGTAAATAAATAAATAAATAAATGGAAATAAAAAGCAAAAGCTCCAAAAGGGAGCAGTTTGGCGACCAGAGTTCGGGGAAGGCCAAGGCAAAACGGCAAAATATGTCCAAAAGGACAATACTAGGCAGGAAGGTACTGCCTCAACATCCATTGTAATATTATCTGTCGGCTCTCAAAACTGGAAAAGTTTAATAAAATTTCCTTATATGCAGATGATGTATTAATATATATTACAAAGTTAGAAACTAGTATTCCAAATCTATTAAATCTAAAAACACAATTTGGTCAGTTCTCAGGATATAGGATTAATTGGAATAAAAGTGAAATCATGCCAATAACAAAACTCAACTTAAATACAATACAACAATCCCCTTTTAAAATAGTTAAAGATAAACTTAAATATTTAGGAATCTATGTAACTAAGACATATACCTCTTTATTTAAACAAAATTTTCCATCCTTACTCAATAAATTACACAAACATATTCAGTACTGGAAAACACTTCCTATTTCAATGCTTGGTAGAATTAATGCTATAAAAATGATTTTCTTACCGCAACTACTATATTTATTTCAATTAATTCCGATATATATTCCAAAAAACGTTTTCAAAAAAGTCGACTCCATTGTTTCAAGCTTTATTTGGGATTATAAGAATCATAGAATAAGTAAAAAACATTTATGTAAGTCAAAGAACAACAGAGGTTTGGCCTTGCCAAATTTCTTATTTTATTTTTGGGCAGTCCATATTAAAAACATGAATTTCTGGCTGGAAGAAATGGACCAACAACCAGAATGGTTAAGGATGGAAAAGGAAGACTGTTTACCTTTTGAAATAGGTTCGATTATATTTGCTACCACAAAATTGCATTAAAAAACCTATAAGGAAAACCCTATAATATATAGTGGAATACGAATTTGGAAACAATTAAAAAAGGCTTTAAAACTGAATAATATACCACTATGTCTTCCCATTGTAAATAATCCTCTGTTCAAGCCATCCATATTGGAGAGAGGTTTTATACAATGGAAAAATCATGGAATTAAAAGGATTGGACATCTTTATAGGGAAGGCATCTTTCTGTCATTTCAAGAGTTACAACAGAATCATGGACTACACTCAAATAACTTTTCCAGATATTTACAAATTAGAGATTTTGTTAAATCCAATACACAAGTTTATAGGACTAGGGAACCAGAAATTCTTGATGAATGTTTGAATAAGCATCCTAACACTGAAAAATTAATAGCTTATATTTATAACATTCTCCTAAATAACGAGGTACCACCGATGGAACTATATAGACATAAATGGGAAAATGAGTTAGGTTATCCTATTACGAAAGATATTTGGGACGAAAGTTTACATCATATACATCAATGTTCGTTAAATGCCAGACATGCTTTAATACAATTTAAAGTCTTACACAGATTACATTACTCCAAAATAAAACTAAATAGAATTTTCCCACATATCTCTCCTATATGTGATAAATGCCTGCATCTAGAGGCCAATTTAACACATACCTTTGCAAATTGTATAAAAATTAAAAATTACTGGACTGATATTTTTCAAATAATCTCTGAAGTTGTTAATACCAAATTGGCTCCAGACTCAAAATTAATAATACTTGGGATATCAGAACAAAGTTTAACACTCACAACAAGCCAAAGAAACTTCCTTGACTACAGTATAATAACTGGGAAAAAATTAATATTAAAATTCTGGAAAGGCCCTACAACCCCCACAATTAAAATGTGGATTGTGGAAATGTCGGAGACCCTACATCTAGAAAGAATTAGACTTGTCTTAATGGACAAGCAAGAACTTTTTGTTAAAATATGGGCTCCATTCATTGCCTATTTGAAGGGATAGAGTGGCCCAGCGCGAAAGCCCGACTGAAGCTTGAACTCAGGATTAGATGTAATTATATTTCATAACCTACGAACTTATCTCCTATGACGTATTATAAGTAATTCATTCCACCTCTTTTTCTTTTTTGATATTGTAATTCTTCTTTCTCTCTCTTTCTTCTTTCTTCTTTCTCTCTATTTTTCTTTTTCTATCTATATTTAAAAAAAACACTAGAAGCAGAATTAACTGACAATTGACAAATTTAATAATGTATGAGTGATTGATGTATATGAAAAGTTTTTTCTTATATTATAATATGTTACTCTACATTGTAATATGTTTGCTTCTAATAAAAATTTATATCACAAAAAAAAAACCTGGAAAACCTGATTGAGGGGCTGATCGAAGGGAATGTGCTCCGCAAACTGGCGACTGATACAGGTAGTTCCAGTCAGATGTCTGCGGCAGCAATACCTGGTTCAGGGTTGCATTATGATATCTCCCGCTCAGAGGAGGGGTGTTTTGAGAAGTATTACGTGGTAGACTCTGACTGTGGGGAATTCGACAGTGAACTCAAATTCCCTCAACAAGTGGATGATATGCTTCAACTCAAGTCTAATATGGAGCTGCCGGCATTTGTGACTAAATTTGCCATCCCCTCGGGTATAGGAGAACCGTTAGAGAAGAACTGGCAAGTAGCATTGGTTACTTGACCTCATCAGTTGAATGAGAAGAACATGCAGGACACTGCTGGATATTATGCTAGTCCTGATAACTGCCAGACACTGGAGGTTCCGAAGGTTCATGCCACCATTTGGGGCAATCTGAATGGCAAAACAAAATCAAAAGACTAAAAACACCAGCGAGTTCAGAGATTTCTCTCAAGAGGAATTATGGCCTTTGCAAATTCAGTGGAGGGAATTCAGCTGTCTGATTTGCAGTAGACGCCTTAGCACTTCTGTGTAATGCACAGTTTGAGCTCAATTGTGTTGCTAAGGATGGTATAAGGCCTGAGATCAAGTTCAAGTTCAAGTTCAAGTGAGTTCAAGTTCAAGTGAGTTTATTGTCATGTGTCCCTGATAGGACAATGAAATTCTTGCTTTGCTTCAGCACAACAGAACATAGTAGGCATTGACTACAAAACAGATCAGTGTGTCCATATACCATTCTATAAATATATACACACATGAATCAATATACTGATAAAGTGCAAATAACAGTTAATTGGCTAATAAAGGTCAGTGTTTTGTCCGAGCCAGGTTTAATAGCCTGATGGCTGTGAGGAAGTAGCTATTCCTGAACCTGGTCATTGGAGTCTTCAGGCTCCTGTACCTTCTACCTGAAGGTAGTAGGGAGATGAGTGTGTGGCCAGGATGGTGTGGGTCCTTGATGATACTGCCAGCCTTTTTGAGGCAGCGACTGTGATAGATCCCCTCGATGGAAGGGAGGTCAGAGCCGATGATGGACTGGGCAGTGTTTACTACTTGTTGTAGTCTTTTCCTCTCCAGGGCGCTCAAGTTGCCAAACCAAGCCACGATGCAACCGGTCAGCATGCTCTCTACTGTGCACCTGTAGAAGTTAGAGAGAGTCCTCCTTGACAAACCAACCCAATATATGCTCATTTGTGCAAGGCAAGTATGTGCAGTCTGCAAGTATATCTTTGGAGAAGATTTGGGCAAGCAAGTAAAAGACTTGCAAAAGGAATTCAAGGCTGTGGTGGGTGTGGTAAAGACACCCTTTGTGGGTAAGACTCCCGGCTACCGGCATGCATATCATCACAACCAAGCTAGCGGCAGATACCGCTACACTGAAGCTGATTGGAGCACCAGGCCCACACAATTAAAACCAAGCTAGAGGCTTTTTTTATGCGCAGGTTCACAGTGCTCACCATGGAGTCAGCGCACTCCACATACTCAGTATCGTTCCCCAGCAGGCCACGATGCCAGAGCCAAAGGGACAGAGCAAAATCTAGACTCTATTGATCAAACGCCTAAGGCCATTTTGGTGGTGTCAGTCTCAGGGTTGCTGGATCTTGGTGGCGGGTGGTGATAATCACCTCTTGCCTATTATTTTATTGGCAGCCTTGGTGGTTTTTATAGCAAGTTCTTTCTTAGAAACTGCCTTGATCACATCTACAGCCACCGTCTGTCTCATCGTGGACAGCAAATCGACAAAGAGGTGGAGGCCGTTGAGGTATGCAAATATTATTCCATCAGTCGCATGAGATGTGCTGACGATATTCAAATCGGAGATAGATTGAGTGTTCAAAAACAGGTGGGGACAGATAACCTCAGATCCTTTCAGTTTACAAATCATAAATGGTTGTAAGATTGAGTTTCTGGCTGATCAATTTCCACTGCGACAAGAGAAGCCAAGACTCCCGTACATACGGTCTAAAGAGGAAACTATGGCTATCCAAGTTGAAATAGAGAAACTACACAAAAAGGGTGTGATTGAGCAGTCTGCCCATGAACAAGAGGGGTATATTTCTAGTATCTTCTCAAGGTTGAAGAAAAATGGAGGATACCGAATCATTCTAGGATTTGGCAATCCTGAACACGTGCTTGGAATATACATTCAATTTAATTTTTATCAATTTATGAAGGATATTTTTCATTCAGCAAAATAGCTGATTATAGAGGATTGATTTATGGCCTCAATCGATTTTGAAGAGGCATACTATTCAGTACACGAGAGTCACAGGATATATCTGAGGTTTATCTGGCAAGGCCAGTTGTGGCAATTTTAGGCTCTACCTAAGGGGTTGAGTTCAGCCCCAGGCTATTTACAAAGATTCTAAAGCCAATGTTGCCCTACTCAGATCTAAAGGGCATATTGTCATGGGGTTATAGATGACATGGTCATTGTAGGGAAGAGATCATGTGTCAGAGAGTTAGCTGTTTCAGCAACCAAGGCACTCCTAGAATATTTAGGGTTTGTTATTCATCCAGGAAAGTCCGTACTGGAGCCGACAAAATCTATTGCATATCTAGGTTTCGTCATAAACACTGCAGATATGTCTGTGACCCTACCCACAGAGAAGAAACAGAATATTGTAGAGGCAAGCACAGGGTATAAATATCGGAAGATGCCTCCAAAGATAATTCAAGACGAGGCAACATGAATTAGCCTACTCAACCATGGTTTCCATTGTAAATAGGTCTGCTGAAAGAAGCTCCTATATTTGCTCACAGACACGAGCAGTGGTTAGTTCAACCTATCACTCATGCACCTATCACTGCATGGTTGTATGGAAAGGTTTTGTGAAGAGACACATGTGAGCTACTTTTAAACAGAAGTAGCAGAGGTTTGTGGGTTTCTTTCATTTTGGTTTTATGAGAAGTGACTAAGTTATAGCGCAATTAACACTGCTCGTAGTGCTTTGTCATCATATCTAGTACTAGAAGCGGGACAATAAACGATTGGATCTCACCCACTGGTGACAAAGGTTATGGAAGGTGTCTTTAATATGAACCCCCTAAAGCCTAGATACAAAGTAGTGTGGAATGTGTAATCAGCACAATTTTTTTTAAAGCAAATTGACATCAGCTATATCCCGAACGTTGGAGCAGTTGCTCTTAAGTTAGTGTTTAAGAAGGAACTGCAGATGCTTGAAAATCTAAGGTAGACAAAAGTGCTGGAGAGACTCAGTGGGTGCAGCAGCATCTATGATCATCCAGCACTTTTGTCTACCTTGTCTACTCTGAAGTTAGTCATGCTTATGACACTGATTTCAGCACAAAGATCACAGTCTTTACGTAATCTCCGTTTGGATACTCGGTCATATCTGACAAGAGGGTAGCATTTTATGTGAATGTGAACTCATAAAGCAGAGCAGGAACAGTTGGGTACAAGTTGGAGTTGACTGCATACTCACCAGATCGGAGATTGTGGGTGCTTATTATGTGACAAGGTACATTGAGGTTACTAAGAACCTATGAGATGAAGGAATAGTTTCTTCATGGTTATAAAATAGTCTCACAAGAGATTGTTGGTGCAGACTATTTCAAGATGGATAGAATGTAAGCAGCTGAAAGTGGGAATGAATACTAATAATTTCAAGTCACACTCTACTAGGGCTGCAGGCACATCAGCAGCCAATAGAATGGATGTTCCTCTTGATCACATTCTTGCAACAGCAGGAGGCTCAGATGAACACACTTTCAGAAGTTATAAAATATCGTTGAACATGTCTGGACTATTGCAGATAGAATTCTGGACAGTGCTACCTGAGCTGTTGTCTAAACTCAAAGGCAATTGGGACTGTGGTCCAAATAAGGGTGATGTACATATATGTAAAGTTAGCATCATGTTGTTAATGGCCCATTTCTTTTCTACCATTTAGGGTTTATCTGTGTAGTGTGTTCACATACAGATTGGTTTACTGCAAGAAACCACAGAGCTTCAAAGGCTTCATGTAGTCTCATCACGAGACTTCAAAATAAAATAGAAAGATTAAACGGGAACTTGCCGTTTGAAGTTTGATATTGATTTGATGAGAAGTGAGAGTGAGAGACTGCGTGCCCTCCACTCCCAACCCTGAATCTCATAAATTTATTTTCGGTAAGTCAAGGGTTATTAATCTTTCTATAGCTTGATTCTGGTTTAAGTGGATTGTGGTTTCATACAGTGGCTCTGAAGATTGATGCGCATGCGGGCTGGCGGGTTCTTCACGTAGTCTCTCAATCCAATTTCTCATAAAATCCAGATCAAACTTCAAACGGTAAGTTCTCGTTTAATCTTTCTATTAACCTTCACTGTCTCAGTTGCTAAATCCACAAACAGACAAGGAAAACTTAACATGGAGCAGGCAGAATTAAGCAATTTTTATATACATGGAGATATGGCAGTCTTGTTGCAAAGAAATGGGTGTTATAACACTTGTAAGCGAAGTAGAGGAGGCAGGAGATTGTACAACACACTCATTGTCTGATGCTTTGGTCATCTACCCTTGATGCAGACTGACCAGGTTAGCTCACAGGTTCTGATAAAGAGCTGTAAACTGAAAAGTTAACTCTCTTCCTGCAGGTGCTGTCCAACCCGCTGAGTGTTTCCAGCATTTTTGATTATTTGCTCCACAATCTTCCTGTCCTATGACTTTGGGAATTTGCTTCTCCTTAAAGTGCAATGGTTGTGCTCTATAATGATTGGTCTTGAGCCAGAACATAGTGGTATAATTTGACACCCAAGTTTACAACAAGTTGACTAATGCCTGGACCATTTATATAAACTTTGTGGTGCACATATTACAATAAATTGTTAGTTATATGTCTCCTGATGTAGCTAAGTGATGTTCAATTTCCCACATATCTAATTTCTCCATTTTATGGTTCTGCAGAAACTATAGAGACGTTCATAGTTTTGATGACCTTTGTCAAATGTTTACATTATTTTTATTGTTAGATCAGTATTTTTTTCTCTCCAAAGGCAAGCACATGTGGGAGCTGTGACTTTGGCCACATGACTTTTCCAAGTTTCTTTCTACACTTTTTTTTACAAAAGGTGCCTCCACAGGAACTAAAATAGTACAAATTCCAAGTCACAGGAAAATAAACTCGCATTAGAGTTCACATTGGCAATTCTTTGCTTTTGTCTGGATTTCTCTAAATAGTTAGTTAACATGCCACAACATGCCAAATTTAAGCAGTTTGTTTTGGTGGATGTAATCCACCTGGTCTGAAATAAACCAATACTCCCGTCACCACACTTATCGCCTTTAATTTCAGCTTTTGATTCTACCTACTGAAATTTCCATTCCCAAATATTTAAGACAACCGGCTCCCAGTCTGAAGAAGGGTCTCGACCCAAAACATCACCTATTCCTTTTCTCCAGAAATGCTGCCTAACTCGCTGAGTTACTCCAGCATTTTGTGTCTATATCAGTGTAAAGCAGCATCTGCGGTTCTTTCCTACACGTCAAAGTCTGTTTTTTTGGGGGGTAGGTAAAGATGCCCTTGGTAAATGTGAAATATTAAATTAAATCATGTTAAATGTCTTCCTATCACTCACTGTCAGAGCTAATTCAGCCAAGTAATGCTGGCTGTCAATTTATAACAAATGTATCAAAACTGGTAGGAAATATGTTTCTTCAATATTATCTCTTACATTATTTCAGTTAAGATAAACTAACAGCATTATCACATATAACTAAATAGTTAAATAATGCAAATAAAAGCATAATATGCATTTATTTATGAATACATTCTCCTCTCCAAGGTTTAAAGGTTTGTATCATTATAGGACTAGGATTGATACACCTATTCTAGGAATATAGACTGTTATAAAATCATAATAATTGGAGATACAGCACTAGAAGGTAAGTAATTATTTTTAAAACCACAGAGCTTAGTGCATTTATTACTTGACAGGATTTCTGCCTCTATCTCAGTTTTAGTTTAATGAGTGGACCTATTTACCTATTTGTTCCAGGTTATATTCGCTGAGTGCCTTCTAGGGGCTATCCCTCTACAATCTCTGTTTTCTTTCACACGCTGCATTTTCCTGCTGTTGTCATCCCCAATGTATGCTTGGTAAATCCACAGTGCATAGCACAATCAGGCACTGAAATGTGTAGGAAGGAACTGCAGTTGTTGGTTTAAACCGAAGATAGAAACAAAAAGCTTGAGTAGCTCAGGGGGACAGGCTGCATCTCTGGTGAGAAGGAATGGGTGACATTTTGGAACGAGACCCTTCTTCAGACCCAGACACTGAAAACTACCTAGTTCAACACTTGGACCTCTTCGCTTTTGTACAAATGCCTTTGTCCACATCTAGATCACCATTTTCTTCCACCTCTTCCTCTCCCCATCTCTGCCAATATATAATCGAATTTTTCATACTTCGGGATTCAATATTCTAATGGATTGGTCGCTTCTTTCATCCAGCTCTCAACCCCCACGGGTCACACATTATTTAAAGTACATGAGCCTAGTTTCCCAGTGTAAGTCCTGCGGTGCTGGCTCGAAGGGCCAAATGGTCGCCTCCTGCACCTATTTTCTAATACCATTGTCTTCTGCTCTCTCCAATCTCCGCAGATTCCTTTACCCCAGTTAATTGACTTCAACATTATTTTCCTTACTTTAACTTTCATCTTGCATTTGCTTTCCACCCTGTGTTGATCCTCTGAGAGGCTGACAATCTCAATCTCATCTACAATACTGGTTTCGTCTTTCTACTGAACTGTATACAGTTCATGCTTGTGTGACCATTTTATTAGTTGTTACATCTGCCAAAAACAACTGTACGGCTCTCTCTTTTCATTGCATTATTTTCCCTGCTAACAAAGATTCGTTGTAATATTACTCATCGATTCTGATAATGCCGCTTTCGCTTAGTGAAGCAGTTCCATTTTTCTTTTCCCTTTGACATCTTTTCCCCTTTTTTCAGTCTTTAATCGCTTGCTGTTAGCTTTCCTAAGTACAGAGTGTAATATAAATGAAAGTTGTTATTTGTAAGTGAAGTAACTCACAAACACCATGGCTGTAAACTGCACTGACTTTATTCCAGTATTATTAAGCCTGTTTTTGAGTTTTCTTGTAATTCACATTCTTCCATCCCTGTTTAGGTTTATTATTGTCACATGTACAGATGTCATGAAAACTTTGTTCTGCACGCTATCCGACCAAATCAGATACTACCATACATAAATACAATCAAGACAGATCAAGTACAATAGGTAGAGCAAAGGAGATGATACAGAGTGCAGAATATAGTTCTCAGCCTTGTAGCACCCAGTTCCATAGACAAAGCCCAATGTCCGCAATGGGGCAGAAGTGAATCAAACTGTACCTAGCTTATGGAAGTACTATTCAGAAGCCTGAAAACAGAGGGGAAGAGGATGCTTCTGAGTCTGGTGGCAAGTATTTTCAAGCTTCTGAATCTTCTGTCCAATGGGAAAAGGGCGAAGAAAGAATGACATGGGTGGGGCAAGCCTTTGATTATGTTGGCTGCTATCCTGAGGCAATGTGAAGTATAGATGGAGTCAATAGTGAGGAGTCTTGTCTATGTGACGGTGTGGTCTACATCCACCAACCTCAGCAATTTTTTTGCAGGCTTGGGCTGTTCCCAAACCAAGCTGTGATGCAACCGAACAGTTTGCTTTCTGTGCTGCACCTGTAGAAGTTGCAAGAGTCATGGAAGACATGTTGAACTTCCTCAATCTCCTCGGGATGTAGAGGTTGTTGGGG
>CM075979.1:58633537-58747039 GCA_038087875.1 Malacoraja senta
GAAGCTTTTGTCATTCATTGAAGTATTGTAAAATAGTTTGGGACCCATAAACTACCTAGTATAAACGGCCATTTTAAGTCACATGAGGGATATTAAACTTGATAGCTCAGAAATTACTGTTTGTGATTCTGGCATCTGAGTACTAGTCTGGCATTCCTGTGTCATGTCATATAATCTGTTTTAAATTATGCCTGATTTATTTTTGAGGACATACAGAGATAGGAAATATCTTATGCAAATGCAATCAATGTTTGGCCATTAATATGCACAGTGCAATCTCCGGGGCTAATAACTTTAACAATAAATTTCAACAATTATCTTTTTTAATAATATAGCAATTACTTCATGATGAGATGAAACTGGTGAATTGCTTTCAGTGATTAAACTGGAAACCATGGAAGAAGGAAGATTGTATTTAGTTAAAGTACATTTTCATTATTAGTAACAAACGGGAAGTCATCTGCAACATTTACCAGCTTTAAAAAACACTCAATTCATCTCTCGCAAAACTTGCTGTTAATTACTGAGTGATGCAGTGACGGAGCAACATTCAAAGTAGAAGAAGTTCCTGAAAAATGGGACAGATTCTTAAGGGTTCATTGCATGAAAGAGAGTCTAATGATTTGTAGGAAATTTCCTGAGTGAAAGTTGACAGCTTCAGCGTTATGAAATTGTGCCTTTAGCAATGAATTGAACAGGCACATGGCAGGTTTGCGCAGTAGTGCAACTAGTAGAACCACTGACTCACAGTTACAGAGGCCCGTGTTCAATCCTGACCTCGAGTGTGTCTGTTCCATTTGCATGCTTTGCCTATGACTGCGTGGGTTTACTCTGGGTGCTTCAGCTTCCTCCCACACCCCAAGGATGTGAGGGTTGGTAAGTTAATTGGTCACAATAAATGATCGCAATGTATAGAATAGTGGTAGGATCTGGGGTAGTTGATGATAAATGGATTAATTGTAGGATTATTGGAAATGGGTGGTTGATAGTTGACTCATCTCGATGGGCTGAGGGGCTGGTTTCCATACTGTATCTCCCTATGACTTCCAAGGCATTGTATACATACATTAAAATCAAGAGGGGAGATATGGAGAGGGTAGGACCACACAAGGACCAACGAGGGAATTAAATCTTGGAGACAGAGGAAGTGGGCGAGATACAAAAGGAATTTGTATTCATGATGGAAAAGGACATGAGAAATGGTGAGATCAGGAAAGGGTATGTTGAGGAAAAGGAATAGGTGTTGGGTCTTTTGAAGAACATTAAGGTGGATAAATCCAGATGGAGGGTTCCCATAGATCAGATGGAATCTATCCCAGATTATTGAGGGAGGCAAGGGAAGGACAACTTTGTATCCTCATTAGCCACAGACAAGGTCCCAAAGATTTGAGAGTAGACTTTGTTGAAGAAGCGCAATAGGGACAAACTTGCCTCTATCGGTCAGGACACTGAGTAAAGAAGTCAAGGACTTCTATTGCAGCTGGATACAACTTTGGTGGGGCCGCATTTGGAGTATTGTCTGCTGTTCTGGTCACCACATTATGGGTAGGATGTTGAGGCATTTGGAGAGGCTGCAAAAGAGGTTCACCAGGATATTGCCTGGATTTGAGAGATATAGCTCTAAGGAGACATTGGACACACTGCACTGTTTTCACTGAAGGATCAAGGGTGACGGGCAACCTGATAGAAGTATATAAAATAATAAGAGGCATGGATATGGTGGATAGTCAGAGTCTTTTTCTTAGGGTAGGAATGTCAACTACCAAAGGACATAATTGAGAGGGGGGAAATTTAAAGGAGATATGCGAGCCATGTTTTCTACATGAGTGTGGTAACTGCCTGAAATATGCTGCCATATGAGGTGATCGAAACAGTTGTGACCATAATATTCACGAGGAATTTAGACAAGCACATGCACAGGCACAAGGAAAGAAGGGATACAGGTCATGTGCAGGAAGATGGAATTAGTTTAAATCAGCATCTTGGTCCGCACAAGGATCATGGGCTAAAGGGCTCCTGTACTGTTCTTTGTTCTATTTTTTAATATAACTCTCTGTACAGGGTACACTGGTGATACAGAGGCAGGGTCTAAAAATACAGATATCCAAATTCAAAAAGCAGTTGTGGAATTTAAATTTACTTATTAACCTGGAATAGATCCTAGTAGCCTCTATATTCTCCAATGTACTGAAACATCATCTAGTGTCCTATATGCTTCAAAAACATTACTTCTCATTCTTGTAAAGTCCATTGAGTGAAGGCTGTTCTTCCCGGCATAGCACTATTACATCTGGAGTTGAAATATGCCACCCTGACTACACGGCAGGGCAAGAAAATATTTATTTCCTTATGTAGAGGCAAACGTTGTGCACTATACTGTACTTGAGCTGATGTCTCATGAAACCTTCACAAGATCTCTGCAAACTTTCATTATAATTATACTGCAAACCCATTGCAGTAAAGGCCAACATACTCATTGTATCTGCACTTTTACTTTTGTGCTTCGACAGGGATTTGAAATACAGGGCCCCAGTGAGACCACACCTGGAGTATTGTGTGCAGTTTTGGTCTCCCAATTTGAGGAAGGACATTCTTGTTATTGAGGGAGTGCAGCATAGGTTCACCAGGTTAATTCCCGGGATGGCGGGACTGTCATATGTTGATACAATGGAGCGGCGGGGCTTGTATACTCTGGAATTTAGAAGGATGAGAGGATATCTTATTGAAACATATAAGATTATTAAGGGATTGGACATGCTAGAGGCAGGAAACATGTTCCCAATGTTCGGGGAGTCCAGAACCAGGGGCCACAGTTTAAGAATAAGGGGTAAGCCATTTAGACCGGAGATGAGGAAATTTTTTTTCACGCAGAGAGTTGTGACTCTGTGGAATTCTGTGCCTCAGAGGGTGGTGGAGGCTGGTTCTCTGGATGCTTTCAAGAGAGAGCTAGACAGAGCTCTCAACGATAGCAGAGTCAAGGGATATGGGGAGAAGGCAGGAACGGGGTACTGATTGTGGATGATCAGCCATGATCACATTGAATGGTGGTGCTGCCACGAAAGGTCTACTCATGCGCCTATTGTCCATTGTCTATTGTGTATTGAAATGATTTCTCACCGTTTAAGAAATATTGGCCTAAAATATGTGTAATTCTGGTAATAATTGGTTGGTTAATTAATATTTTTCCTCAAGGATATAGCATAACTAAACTCTACAATACACGAGGGTCAAGGTACTGTGCGCTTATAGATTAAGCTTTGCACACTTCAGGATGCCTTTTTTTTGCCCTGTTCAATATTGTGGAACAGGTGATCACAATGGAGTCAGGCCTGGTCGTGGTTCAGGTAAATGGGGCTCAGAGTATTACAATGAGAGTCCCAGGAAGGCAGGATGTCGCAGGGGAGATGGGAAGATCAGAGCACCACCTTGTTGGAGAGGGGAAGGAATTAGAAATCAGGACTTTGAGGACGTTATCGTAGGACCCACTAACTCAGAAAATCCTGGGAATACACAACTTTGTCAGGAAGAATCTGGAAAGAGAGAAACTGATTTAATACTTCAGGATAGCAATCCTTCTTCTGGAAAAGTGAGAAGACAAGGATGTTTTACATAGCAGCGAAGGGGAGGGGCAGAGAGAGAGATGAAATGTCTGTTTTAGTTTGGAGATGAAGATTGGTCCAAATGACACAATTCTGTCAGGTGCTTCCATGAGGCCTTGTGGAGTACATGCCCCAATCAGCATCAATCCTGCCGAAGTTGAAATTACTGAGAACTTCAAGTTCCTTGCTGTTAATGTTACCAATGATCTGGCATAGACCAATCACATTGAAGCAACAGCCAAGAACGCTGAGGAAATAGGACATGTCTCCAAGGAGTTTTACAAACTTCTACAGATGCACACAGAACACATGCCATTGGGTTGCATCACAGCTTGGTTTGGGAACAGCTCTGACCAAGAATGCAAGAATTTGCAGAGAGTTGTGGATGTAACCCAGTCTATTAGGCTTTTGAATGGCCCTTGCATAAGACACGGTATTATCTGATTCACCTCTACCCTATTGTGGACTTTGGGCTTTGCCTAAGGAACTGCCGCACTACAATGCTGAGAATTATATTCTGTGATCCATACTCTTCTCTTTGCTCTACCTATTATTGAGTCTATTTCAAAAGGCGATGGATTGGTTGAATGAGTTTATTTCAGTGTTAGAGCAGCTGCGGGATATTTTCAAAAGGCTGGTTGAGTGATCAAGGTTGGTTGAGTGATCAAGGTTGGTTGAGTGATCAAATTTGGCTAATTGAGCAGTCAATAAAAAGAAGGCATTAGTTCCCCATTACACTACTTTTCATGCAGTCTGATAGTGGAACAGCTTCTTACTGAGATTCTGCAACAATCATACCAGCA
This sequence comes from Malacoraja senta, assembly GCA_038087875.1. Lineage (NCBI taxonomy): Eukaryota > Metazoa > Chordata > Chondrichthyes > Rajiformes > Rajidae > Malacoraja > Malacoraja senta. Next base: position 58,637,940 of record CM075979.1, read on the forward strand.
ATCTGCTCTCAGAAACTTCTTTAATGGTGAGTCCTGCCACAAGATCTACCAACTCATTGATTTCTGTGGTCTAAAGGGAAGACTAGTTTCCTCCTTAAGAAACAATTTATTTTCATTTACATTTTTCTTTAAAGATGTTTTAGTTATTTTTTCTTGAAAAATAATTTTGAATCATTCTCAAAATTCCTTATAATTTTGAGAGCTGCCACATTTATCACTAGGGTTTCACTGGTGGTCAACATCTTCTGGAGAAGTTTCATAGGTTGTGTTGGTTTTGCCCAATACATCGCTCCAATGAATCATGAAAGATCATGAGGACCATTGGCATAACACTACTCAGTGTGGACATCAGAACAAGCAAGTTTGATCTTCTGAGTTTAACTAAATGTTTAGGTTTAAGTTTATTATTGTCATGTACATCAAGCTACAATGAAAAGATTTATTTTGCGTTATTCGATCAGATCAGATAATTCTATACATAAATACAGTGAAAGCAAACTCAAGTACAATGGATAGAACAAGTAAGGTTGGAGAGAAGAGACTGTTGAGCATGAACCAGCATCAACAAAATCTGGATTAGTACTTCTAGAGCATATTGATAACATGAAAATTATTAACCTGTGGAATCCATCCCATTTATTCACATTGTTACTTTTGTATGGAGTATGATGTTTCCCTGTTGCTTTGAAATACAAGAATGCCAAGATGCTATAGCCCATGAAATTAAAGGAGGGGAAAATCTGCCAGAGGAAATTACACCGACACATCTTCAGAATAAACCATTCAGTATGTATATATTTATCTAGAATAGAGCCAGTAGCATGGAGTGAGAATGAAAAATACTATAAGAAATGGAGTCCTTCACAGATCTGGAGGAAGTCATTCAGCCCTTTCCAGCTGAACGAAAACCTGATGGGACATGCTTCAATGGGGTATCTTGGTCAGATTGGATGCGTTGGGCCAATGGCCCTGTTTTTGTGCTGTTAGACACTATGACTCTCTGATCCCACTTTGCAGCTCCTTATCCAAAGTCTATTAGAATACGGTAATGTTAGTGGAAATCCAAGGGCTTTTAAATTGCAATGAATGTGACCCTGCAAAAGAGGACACCAACTTCCAGTCACTCATAATCTTCTGAGTGAAAATAAATTCCCATGTTCATTATAACTTTTTATACTAGCAGCACGGTAGCGCAATGGTAGAGTTGCTGCCTTATCACGCCAGAGACCCGAGTTCGATCCTGACTGCAGGTGCTGTCTATATAGAGTTTGCACGTTCTCCCTGTGACTGCATTGATTTTCTCTGGCTGCTCTGATTTCCTCCCACACTCCAAAGATGTACAAGTTTGTAGGTTAATTGGCTTTGTAAAATGGTAAATTGACCCCAGTGTACAGGATACAGCTGGTGTACGGGGTGATTGCTGGTCGGCACACACTCGGTGGGCTGACGGGCCTGTTTCCACGGTGTATCTCTTGTCTATATATATACTAGTTACTTTCTCCCTGGACTCAGTTGCAACCATGAGAAGCAGAAGATTTTTTTTACTATATTTCAATTTCATAGTTCTATGTATTCATATCTTATTTTCACTGCATAACCTGGTGGCATTAAATGAACCAGATGCTGGAAACAAGAGCAATAAAAGCAGAGCTGCTGGAGGAAATCAGTAGGTCAGACAGCATCCATAGAGGGAAATAAACAGTCAATGTTTTGGATCAAAACACCTCATCTGGATTGAAATAATAGAGGGGAAATGGCCATTAGAAAGAGGAGGGAGAGAGTGATATGGTAAGGACTAGCAAGTGATAAGTGGATGCAGGAGAGGAGGAGATGATTAACAGATATGGGTCAGGTTGGGGAGGGAAGGGTGGAGATAGTGAGACAGAAGAGAATGTAAATGCTGGAAGGTATAACAAAATACCAATGTGCTGAAGGAATCTGGCAGACTACACACCATCTATGGAGGGAAAAGGACAGACAATGTTTCAGATCAGGATGTTTCCAGTCTGGAGTCCCCAACTGAAATGCCATCCTTCCTTGTTTTTTGCTCCTGATTGGAGATAATGATTGGTAGGTAATAAATGTAGTCCATAATAGATTCTGGAATTTGATAAGCCAGGACACTGAAAACCAGTTAAGGGAGGGATGTGTCTGGTGGGAACAAGGGAGGGACGGTTGTGTGAGAAGCGGGTGGTAGTTGGAGGGGGGTTGGGAGAGGTGGAGGAGGTTGGGGAGGTTATCCAGTGGGATGACTGCATGAGTAATAGACAGCTGGGATAGATAGGAGAGAGGAATGTACTATAGTGTCGGGGGCAGGGGTTATTGTGGGATGAAGGGTGCGTGTGAGAGGACCATGGGTAAAGATGAGGAGAGAGAAAGGGACAGACAGGATGTCGACTACCTGAAATTGGAGAATTCAACGTTCATGATATTGGATAGTAAAATATCCGAGCAGAATAAGAGGTGTTGCTCCAAATGTTCCTGGTCCCATGCAAGTTAAATTTCTGCAAATATATACCAACTGCCAACTTCCTCACCAACAGCCAGTAAAATCACAAAATTGACAATATGGTGTCCAAGTGTCTCCCATGGCTATCTGGACTACACTTCTTCCCACCCTGCTTCCTGTAAGGACTCTATCCCCTACTCCCAATTCCTCCGTCTACGCTGCATCTGCACCCAGGATGAGGTTTCCAAAACAGGGCATCGGAGATGTCCTCATTCTTTAGGGAATTCTTCGACTATAGATGAGGCTCTCACCAGGGTCTCCTCTATATCCCGCAGCTCCGCTCTCACTCCCCATCCCCCAACTCATAACAAGGACAGAGTCCCCCTTGTCCTCACCTTCCACCCTACCAGCCGTCACATACAACAGATAATCTTCCGACATTATTGCCACCTCCAACAGGACACCACCACTGGCCACATCTTACCATCTCCTCCCCTTTCGGCTTTCCGCATAGACCGTTCCCTCCGTAACTCCCTGGTCAATTTATCCCTTTCCACCCAACCCACCGCCTCCCCTGGTACTTTCCCTTGCAGCCGCAGGAAATGTTACACTTGTTGCTTTACCTCCCCCTCGACTCCATCCAAGGACCCAAGCAGCCTTTCCAGGTGAGGCAGAGGATCACCTGCACCTCCTCCAACCTCATCTATTGCATCCGCTGTTCTAGGTGTCAACTGCTCTACATTGGTGAGACCAAGCTTAGGTTTGGCGATCGCTTCGCCCAACACCTCCGCTCGGTCCGCATTAACCAACCAGATCTCCCGGTGGCTCTGCACTTCAACTCCCCCTCCCATTCAAAGTCCGACCTTTCTGTCCTGGGCCTCCTTCATAGCCAGAGTGAGTCCCACCGCAAATTGGAGGAGCAGCACCTCATATTTCGCTTGGGTAGTTTACACCCCAGTGGTATGAACATTGACTTCTCCAATTTCAGGGAGTCCTTGCTTTCTCCCTCCTTCCCCTTCCCTTCCCAGCTCTCCCACAGCCTACTGTCTCCGCCTCTTCCTTTCTTTTTCCTTCCCCCCCCCCCGCTTCAGTCTGAAGAAGGGTCTTGATTTGAAACGTCGCCTATTCCTTCGCTCCATAGATGCTGCCTCACCCACTGAGTTTCTCCAGCATTTTTGTCTACCTGCGATTTTTCCAGCATCTGCACTTCTTTCTTAAACATTAAAGAAATATTAATTGCTGACCTCTGTGCATTTCTGGAAACTCGTCCACGATTTTATATTGAGAAGTTGGATAAAAATAATAATTTGATGTAATTTCTTTGTAGGTGGCACAGTAAAGCAATGGGCAGAGCTGTTACTTTACAGCATCAGAGACTTGGGTCCGAATTTGGGTGCTGTCTGTGTGGAGTTGGCGTGTTCCCCCTGTGACTGCATTTGATCCTGCATGATCATCCCACATCCCAAACGAACACAGGTTTGTAGGTTAATTGGCCTCTATAAAATTGCCCAAAATGTGTAGACAGCAGATGCAAAAGTGGGATAACATGAAACTGGTGATGGTCGACATGGACCCCAGGGGCCAAAGGACCTGTTTCCATGCTGTATTCCTAAAACTGTGGTTACTAAACTTAAATGGAGATACTCTGGAATCTATCCAAATAGATTCAATCTAAGGTCTGGCTTTGTGCAAAGTCACCATTTAAAATAATTATTCTAACTTTAGAAACAATATAACTCTTGCTGTTGGTCTTTATTTAATGAAGTTACAAAGTGTGATTTGGATTCACTTCATGAAATGTACCTCTCCTGGCGCAGCAGTAAAGAAACTTTACTGCTTAGTGTTATGAAGTCAATTATATTTATGTAAATTCACAGAAGGTTTTGATAAATCAACGAGAAAAACGTGTTTCAAAATGAATTAGATTTATTAGACCATGCTTGTGATTTGTTTGTGCATGGTTTGGATTGGGTTATTCACTGAGATACGCACATTCTCTAGGGCAGCACAGAGGCGCAGTAGTAGAGTTGCTGCCATAAGGGCCTGTCCCACTTTGGCGTCTTTTGCGCGTCATTTACGTGACATCACTTATGCGTCACGATGCACGACGCGCGCATGGAGCGTTGTGAGGCATGGTGGCGTAGGCAGTGACGCGCGGTAGCGTGCTGTGCCCCAGCATTTTGGGATTCACAAAATCTTTGCTCGCCACCTACGTGATGTGCAAATGACGCCCAAGTGGGACAGGCCCTTTACAGTGCCAGAGACCTGATTTCGATCCTGACCATGGGTGCTGTCTGTACAGAGTTTGCACATTCTCCCTGCAACTGCATGGGTTTTCTTCGGGTGCTCTGGTTCCCTCCCACATACCAAAGACATAAGGGGTTGTAGGTTAATTGACTTCTGTAAATTGTTCCTAGTGTGTAAGATAGAATGAATGTATATGTGATCGCTGGTCAGCGCCGACTTGGTGGGCCAAAGACCTGTTTCCACGCTGTATCTCTAAACTAAAAACTAAGGTCGGGAAAACTAGTGCCATATTAAAATTCATATTTTATGTGTGTGTGAAAGTGTTTTCTTGACAAGATATTTTCCACATAAAAGATGGTCATGAATGTTAACAGAAAAGCCAATGTTTATAAATAATTCTCGTTACTTCATCTGATGCCAATGTCACATATTTTTCTTACAGTGTGCAGAAGATATCCACTTTGTTCCTTACAAAACCAAACTGCTAACAAGAAGGTGACAGATGGGTGCTCTATGAAAAAAAAAAAGATTTGTACTTCCTAGGGAACTTTTCACATCCTCTTTCTGGATGTCTGTAAGCTTTCTGAAAATGATATCACTCTTGCATTTAAGATCTGAGACAGCTTATTTGTGCACAGTAAGCTGTCACCATAATGCAATAATGGCCAGATAATATTGATCAATTGAGGGATAAATACCATTCAGAATACTTAGCGCCCCTGATTTTCAAAACAGTCACCTTCTGAGGGGAACGACTATTTAACAAGATGTAAAATGTGTCGGTAATTAGTCCGTTTCCTTGCAGTAAGGAACTGTTTAAACTGATCAAAACACAAAGTGCTGGAGGAACTCAACAGGTCAGGCAGCAGCTGGGGAGAAATGGATTGGTAATGTTTCAGGTCGGGAGCCTTCTTCAGAGGGGTGGAAGCTGGAAATGGGAGGTGGGGGCGAGATAAAGCCTGGAAAATGATGTAGGATCTGCAATCTCTTTTGTCTCCTTTAAAACTAATCCTTGATGCTTGCAGTTAGAATGTTAAATGGACATAACCCAGTGCAACATCAAATAGTACATCCTTGAATTGCATTGTTGTTGGCATAGGTGTAAAGAAAGAAGCGGTTAAAAGTAGCAAATGATACTTGGTAATTGCAAAAGGACTTCTGAAGTACTGGAAGAAAAGTGAGGCTGAATTGTTAACAAATGCCCTCAATCAGAAGGTAATGCCTCAGATATTCACTGGCAATATCCACCTCAGTGGAGTTGATGATGATCTCAGGTTAGCAAGACAGAGAAGAAAACTACAAGTTTCAACGTAAATTATAGTCATAGAGTGATACAGTGTGGAAACAGGCCCTTCAGCCCAACTTGCCCACACCAATCAACATGTCCCACCAACGCTAGTTCCATCTACCTGTGTTTGGTCCATATCCTTGCAAACCTGTCCTTTCCATGTACCTGTCTAACTGTTTCTTAAGCGTTGGGATAGTCCCTGCCTCAACTACCTCCTCTGTCAGCTTGTTCCATACACCCACCACCCTTTGTGTGAAAAAGTTACCCCTCAGATTCCTATTAAATCTTTTCCCATTCACCTTAAATCTACTGTATGTCCTCTGGTCCTCGATTCACCTACTCTGGGCAAGATACTAAATTAGTTACAGTGAGTAAAGTAACGGAGCAGTTATGGGATCTCCCGGTTGCCAGCCATTTCAACTGCCCTTCCCATTCCAATACTGACCTTTCCGTCCTGGGCCTCCTCCATTGGCAAAGTGAGGCCAACACTAATTGGAGGAACAGCCACCTCATATTTAGCTTGGGTAGCTTACAACCCAGCAGTATGAATATTGAATTCTCTAATTCTAAGTAACTTCTACTAACACTCCCATCCCCTCTCTCCTTGCCCCCTTCCTCCACCCTAGTTGTTTACCAGTTCCACAGCTCACCACATTGTATCCCCCTTGAGATCACACTTTCCCCAGCCAAAAATGCCCCTACCAAGGCACCACCATGCCTGAGGTCATTTGTTGCCAGACCTGATTGGTTCCTGGTCTTTTCTTGCCTGCAATTCTTCACCCCCCCCCTCCCACCCCTTAATTTCAAACTGAAGAAGGGACCCGACCCAATACGTCACCTATCCTTTTTCTCCTGAGATGCTGCCTAACCTGCTAAGTTACCAGCATGGATTATTCGACAGCCAGTATTGTGTGTCTATCAATGGAGAAGTTCTGATCAGCATCATGGTGGTAATAGTCCTGCATGGATAGAACAAGACAGTGCAAAAGAGTGGCAGCTAGAAATCAGGTAGAAATTCAATACAGAGCGATTATTTTATGGTACATTCAGAAGTTGTTTTATTCCCACAAAATTGAGTTCACTCATCAAGAGATGGCATCATCTCAGTTTCCCAATATTTCCTCTCCATTCCTTTACAAATTCCAGTTCATACAGTCCTTCTGAACAAATTTAACCTGGTTATACTCTTTCATTACCCCCAATTGCCATCAAATTGCTATAAGAAAGCAATTGTTTCACTAGTTTTGGATTGTGCTTGGTTCTGCTATAAAGTGGTTTGTCAAGTTCAAAAATATTTAATATTTCTCCATCTAAAAGCATTGTTCATTGTCATACAGTACATACAAGTGCAACTGTGGAGAGGTACAGACCATGGCCCACCTACTGACTTGCAGCGGAGAGGCATGCACTGCGGACGATCACCGCAGAGGCACAGATATGGCACTGGCTGTGGGAAAGCGATGGCAGAACGTTGTCTGACACACGAGCGAGCGAGTACATACATATTTGAAAGTACCATGTGTCATATAAAAAATCCCTCAATGTCACTTTCCTGAACCTTACAAAGGCCTGCACACTATAAATCCTACAAAAATGCTTTCATCGTTTGACTGAGCCTCTACCAGTGAAGGATATTTTTACAATAGACAAGAAGTAAGTTTATGCCTTGAAATGAGAATGAATACTGAATATGCAGCATCTCTAGCCTGGAGTGTTTCCAATGATTCATTGCCTGACAATGATCTTCCCTTGTTGAGTAGGATGTGCTGTCTTGATGGGCTTTATTATCTGTCGAATGGGAACATTGGCCAATTTCACTTTCACGTAATACTACACCTCCTTCATGCAATAAAATTGAAGATATTGCAGATTTCTTTCCAAAAGTCTCTCAATATATATATATATATAAATGCCTTCCCTTTTATAGTGGGTAGACAAAAATGCTGGAGAAACTCAGCGGGTGAGGCAGCATTTATGGAGCGAAGGAATATGTGACATTTCGGATCAAGACCCTTCTTCAGACTGATGTGAGGGTTGGGGGGGGGGCAGGAAGAAGAAAGGAAGAGGCAGAGACAGTAGGCTGTGGGAGAGTTGGGAAGGGGAGGGGAATGAAGGAGAAAGCAAGGACTACCTGAAATTGGAGATGTCAATGTTCATACCGCTGGGGTGTAAACTATCCAAACGAAATATGAGGTGCTGCTCCTCCAATTTGCGGTGGGACTCACTCTGGCCATGGAGGAGGCCAGGACAGAAAGGTCGGATTCGGAATGGGAGGGGTAGTTGAAGTGCTGAGCCACCGGGAGATCAGGTTGGTTATTGCGAACTGAGCGGAGGTTTTTTTATTCTCTTTTATTCCCTTTTATAGTTCTCGTTTGTTGAATGCTGGCTGAGAAATGACTTTAATCTAAATTTCACTGCTATAAGTTGCCGACTAATCCTTTGGAATTGACAATAGCAAGGTACTTGCAACTGCTCATTAAAATAAATCAGTGGATATTCCACTGTAATGTTACTTATTTCAGATTGAAATCAATTGCATGGAAGTTGCCTCACATTTTGATCGTGTATCAGCAAAGTCTGAAGAAGGATCCCGACCCAAAACGTTGCTTACCCATGTTCTCCTGAGATGCTGCCTGACCCTCTGCGCTATTCCAGAACCGTGTCTTCTTTTGTACACCAGATTCTGCAGTTCTTTGTTTCTCTCACTCAGTCTACATGGATTATTCAACGGCCATTTATTTTCCTGTGTGAAAAAAATAACATCAACAAATATATTTACTTCAAGAAGTGGCTTTTGCTTAAATATTTATTCCTTTAAAGCAAGTTATTTTGCCACGTATTTACGGGAACTACTTCCAATTTCATACTGTTTTGGCCCAATTTTACAAATATTATATAAACATCTTGCAAATAAGCAAAATGTATGTAATTCAGCCACAGTACCAGGTGACACCTTGTTATAGAATATACCACCTATTGCTTTGGCTGTTAAAAGACAACGACTAAGGCTGCATTACATCATCATAAAAATGTCTTGGGCTTAACCGATAATTGATCGCCAGGATATAATTCATTGATCATTGATCGCCAGGATATAATTCATTGATCATTGATCGCCAGGATATAATTAGCTCCAACTGCAAATTATATTGCTAAATAGTGAATCAAAAGAGGCAGCCATTTATAACTTAGATTTAAATTTACTTAACTGCAAAGAGCAAAATATTGTAGTCTTTCCAGTACTATATGCCTTGATAATTTGAGCAGCATATAAGAGAGTAGTACAAATAACTTGATAGACACATAGTGATTTTTCAACAAAGCTACTTATGGTACTTCCTAATCACATTCTTCCTTTTCCCAAGGTAGACACAAAAAGCTGAAATAACTCAGCAGGACAGGCAGCATTTCTGGAGAGAAGGAATGAGTGACGTCTCGGGTCGAGACCCTTCTTCAGACTAGTCATGGAAAAGGGAAATGGGAGGTATAGATGATGATGTAGAGAGATAAAGAACAATGAATGAAAGAAATGCGAAAAAAGTAACAATGATAAAGGAAACTGGCCATTGTTATCTGTTTGTTGGGTGAAAATGAGAAGCTGATGTGACCTGGGTGAAGGAGAGATAGAGAGAGAGGGAATGACTTAGGGGGAGGGCTAGAGAGAAAGAGAGGGAATTGCAGGAGGGGGAGGATAGAGAGAGAGGGAATGGTGGGAGGGGGAGGAATAGAGAGAGGGGAAATGTATTTTAAAGGGAGAACCCTTTTCCCTCTTGTGTTTTCACAATCGGGCAGCAGGAGATGCAACCCTGTGGCGTGAAATACATTCTGTTCATCTTTCCCTCCCTTGGGATAAGCAGAGATCCCAGCTGTGTTCACCCCACTGTCAAAATATTTAAAAAAAATATACAAGTATTTAAAATTATACCAGAAATTATGAATAGTTACTGTATATTTGACCACACACTCCTTTTACTTCTGTCAAATGGTCCTCATTTATTGCATTGGTGATGGGATAATATTCTTGAGATGCATTTTTCATTGAACTATTTTTGTTCCTCATTTCATTGCCATTTTTTTCTAATCTGTTAAAAGCATTTTTGTTTTAAATCTATGTTCAAGTATATTTGCCATGCATTTCAATAGATACTATTTTGGTACTGCAGCTGGACTTAATATTGCAAAACTAATCTACATCACAACTGTAAATGCACTGAAAAGATAATGTATTGTGTAAATATGCTGAGAGAGTTTGATGTGGTAAGGCAGGGAAGAATTTCAATTATTTATGGACTCTGGACTCTTATTAATCATGTACATGTATCTGCAAATTAAAGATCAAGAGGGATTTGTTTTGTTGTATAGTTAAGGGCTAAAGAAATATCCTTAATTTGGTATTCACCTAAAATGTTAATACAGTCCAATGCAAAATTCTGTCTTGTTAAAGTCGTTGAAGACAACAATAGGAATGACCACATTGAAAGTTGGTTAAAAGATACCCGCATATTGCCTTCTAGCATTCATTATAGATCTTGCATCTCATTTTTAGATGCTTAAAAGTTCAATTTTGTTTTCAAGAAAGAAGAAGACTCCCCCACCCTGCATCAGTCTGAAGAAGGGTTTCGGCCCGAAACGTTGCCTATTTCCTTCGTTCCATAGATGCTGCCGCACCCGCTGAGTTTCTCCAGCATTTTTATCTACCTCTGATTTTCCAGCATCTGCAGTTCCTTCTTGAACACCAGTACTTCTATGATTATTCGACATTTGTGACATTTTACAAAACCTATCCCACTGCAGGTTTACGCATTAGCATTCATTCATCAGAAGGGGGCAACGTCAGAGATCACTATCCACCAGCTGAAGCCAACTACCACTCAATGGAAGGTTTGACTGCTCCACTTAAAGGGGAGGCACTCTGGATGCTATCCCACAGCTTCCAATGGTGGTTTGAAATTGTGGCAGAATAGGCACACCAGCAATGATCAATGTCATACAATCATAGTCACACCACAGAAACAGGCCCAGTGTCATCTTGAGCCAGTTGCATTTGCTTGCCTTTGCCGCACATCCATCTGAACCTTTCCTATCCATGGACCTGTTCAAATGCCTTTTGAACACTGTAATTCCATATACCCACTACCTTCTGTGTGAAAAAAAATGCATCTCAGGTCCCCTTTAAATCTTTCCCCTCTCACCTTAAGACCTTGGCCTCTTTTTTCAGATTCCCCTACGCTGAGAAAAAAAAACGTCCATCCACCTTAGCAATGCCCATCCTGATTTTATTAACGCCTAAAAGGTCACTCTTCAATCTGTCCAGGTTTTCCTCATAATTCAAGCCAGTCAGTCCTTGTGACCCTTTTCTGCAATATCTAGCTTAATCATATTCTTCCTCTTGTATGTCAATGAGAACTACAATAATATTCCAGGCGCAGTCTCACCAAAGTCCTCAATAGCATTCACATGCACTCACAATAGCCTTTATGTGGCGACTATTTGCTTACCTTGGGTATGCAAGCAAAGAATTTCACTGTGACTTGTCATATGTAACAATAAAGTATTCAATTCAATTCAACATGACATCCCAACTCTTGCCCTCAGTATTCCATCTGATGAAGGTAAACACCCCCTAGGCATTCTTCACAACCTTATCTCTCGGTGTTGCCACTTTCAGGAAACTATGCACGTACCTCTAGGTCTTATTGTTCTACAACATACCCCAGATGTCTGTCATTTACTGTGTAAAACCAGCCTTGGTTTAACTTCCCGGGTTGATCTAGATTCTGTTGTAGCCTTCGTCAAAACTCTTCACTACACCACCAATTTTGGTGTCATTATGTTGTGTACATTCTCAAAAAATCATTAATATATATGACAAACAGCAGGAGACCCATCATCAATCTCTGTGGCCACCACTGGCCACAGAGCTCCAAACCCCAAAAATAACCTTCCACTATCATCCTTTGACTCCTTCCACCAAGCCAATTTTGGATCCCATCAGCTGGATCCCATGATGTTACGTCCAACACTGTGGTCAGTTGGAGGAAGTGGGGTGGCCGTTACTGGAGCAATCACCACAGAGACCAAGGCATGGAGAAAATAAATGTTTGCATGCAACCAAATCTATTTTTTGTAACTCACTTATTCTTACAATCTATATCCTACAATCTTCCCTGATTCCCAAAAGGCTGGTTGTGCATCTATCAACGAGATAGATAGTTTATCAGAGACTCAAGTTCCACCCCACCATTATAACACTGAGCCTTTTTGCTTTCAACTCCAACTTATGGAGTCATACCGCATGGAAACAAGCCCTTCAGCTCAACTTGCCCTCACCGACCAACATGTTCCATCTACACTAGGCCCACCTGTCTACATTTGGCCCATATCCCTAGAAACCTGTCCTATCCATGTACCTTTCTAAATGTATCTCAAATGTTGCGGCAGCTCGTTCCATACACCCACCACCCTTTGTGTGAAAAAGTTACCCCTCAGGTCCCTATTAAATCTTTTGCCCCCCTCACCTTAAACCTATGTCCTCTGGTTCGCGATTCCCCTACTCTGGGCAAGAGACTCTCTGCATCTACCTGATCTACCTATCTACATCTTTGAAGACCCTTGGACCATAGCAGACTCACCTTCACTGATGTCATGACATTAGTAACTAAATTCCTCATCCAGTTATGAAATGGCCGGTAGCAACTGTGTTCAATGTTCTGTTGCACACCTTGATGTTATTTTATGTTCACGTGAAATATATGTGTGTTTGCTTGTTTTACTCCTGATGTAGGCAACATCTCCTAGATAGACACAAAATGATGGAGTAACTCTGTGGGACAGGCAGCATCTCTGGAGAGAAGGAATGGATAACATTTTGCATCAAGACTCTTCTTCAGACTGAAGTAATCAGTCTGAGAAGGGTCTTGACCCGAAACGTCACAGTCTGAAGAAGGGGCTCGAACTGAAACGTCACCCATTCCGTCTCTCCAGAGATGCTGCCTGTCACGCTGAGTTACTCCAGCATTTTGAGTCTATCCGGTTTAAACCCACATCTGCATTTCCTTCAACACATGAACCATCTCCTGCCTGGCTCCTCTAAAGGAAAATTGTGTCTGCTCTCCTGCCTCCAGCACATACCCCAGCAATGAAAAATTCCTCCTCTCTTGCATCAAAGTTCAACTTCATACTACCACCAAGGGCGCTGCACAGTCTGTTTGTTTTTTTGTCTTTTTTTATTTTTAGTGTGTGTTTAAAGTTTGTGCAAATGTTCTCCGGAAATATTTTTTTCAGATTTTTACCTTGCCGGACATGCGATTAATTTTCGGATCGCATTCTCTTGTCACTCTGCGGCCTACCATCGATGGAGCTAGATGCCTCCTTGGACTGACCTTGCACCCCACCGCAGGGCATGTGGACTTATATCGGAGTCGATCCTTTGCCTGGGATCGCTCCAACCGCGGCCTGCGGGCTTTATATCGGGAGCTCGCAGTCTTGGGAGAGACCGTGGATGTCGAGAGCTCCGACGTTGCAGAAGTTTTGACCAGCCCCGAAGAGGGGTTCGATCGTCCAGCGCGGGGGAGCTGACCTCTCCCCCCCCCCCCCCGATGCAGGAGCTGATCGCCTCGACGTGGGGGGGCTCGCTGCCAGCTACGGGAGTCAAGATCATCCCGTCAATAGAGGGCTCGAGGCCCCCGACCACGGGAGAGCAAAGGGAAGAGATTTAACTTTTTTTCGCCTTCCATCACAGTGAGGAATATGGAGGACTCACTGTGATGGATGTTTATGTTAAAATGTGTTTTGTGTGTTCCGTTGCTTTTTATTTGTATGACTGACTTGGCAAATGAAATTTCTCATATGTTCCAAAACATACTTGGCTAAGAAAGTATTATTGTGATTGTGATTGTGATTGTGATTGTGATTATTGCATAAATTCTGGTGCTCTCTCTCTTTCTGCAAACTCTCTCCCCTCTGTAGCAGCCACGGTTTGGCTGCTGATGCCAAGCTCTTAAGGGGACTGTGTCTTCAAGGCTCTTCTGTGATTGCTTTTAAACAAAGTGTTGTTGGCAACTGCTAAATGGAACCTAATCCCATCTGGATTTATTGCAGGTCCTGTTTTAGACAATTCTGGGTGTAAAGCAACTGACACCATTTCAAATGTTTATTTTGGCTAATTCCACAATATTTTATGGGGAACCTGAATAGGCATTCATACCGAGTGCAACAAATGTTCAGTGCGACAAAGAAAAGACAAATCCAATTTCTAGGCAATGAAGACTTTAAATTGTAAGCTGGGGACTCAAGACTGCAGATGCTGGAGTCTGAAGCAATAAACAAATAGCTGGATGGGTCAGGCAACATGTGTGGAGAGAAACAGACAGTCAATAGAAAATAGGTGCAGGAGGAGGCCATTCTGCCCTTAGAGCCAGCACCGACATTCATTGTGATCATGGCTGATCGTCCCCAATCAATAACCCGTGCCTGCCTTCTCCCCATATCCCTTGACATCACTAGCCCCTAGAGCTCCATCTAACTCTATAGAAACATAGCACAATGTTTAGAATTGAGGCCCATCACCTGGACTGAAAGACTTCCAGTATAAAGTGGACAAAGAAGGAAGATATCTGCAATGTCTAGAATGAAAGACCTTACCTCAGTAGCAGATGTGGCAGAGGTTGTGAAACTGAGAGAAAGGGATGCAATTCTTACTGGAGATAGAATGGAAGGAGACGTAACCTCGGTGGGTGTGGGAGTCAGTGTAGTAAATGTCAGTGGATAGTTGCTTCCTGAGATGGAGGCAGCGAGCTCAAAAAGGGGAGAGAGGTGTCAGAAATGTTCCAAGTGAATTTGAAAGCATGGTGGAAGTTAGTAGCGGTTGATGAAATTGACATGTTCTGCACGGGTGCAGAAGGCAGCACCAATGCTGTTGTCAGTGTAACAGAGCAATAGTTGGGGACTGGTGCCAGAGGAGGTTTGGAACAAAGATTGCTCCAAGTGGGGCGGCACAGTGACAAAGTGGTAGAGTTGCTACTTTACAGCACCAGGGTTCAATCATGACTACAGGTGCTGTAAGTACGGAGGTTGTACGTTCTCCCTGTGACCGTATGGTTTTGCCCGGGTGCCCCGGTTTCCTCCCTCACTCAAGATTCACAAATTTGTCTGTTAATTGGCTTCGGTAAAGGTTGTAAATTGTCCATAGTATGTAGAATAGTGTTAGTGTATGGAGTGATTGCTGTGTCAAAGACTTGGTGAGATGAAGAGCCTGTTTGTGCACTGTATCTCTAAACTAAATAAACTCAGTTAACAAAGAAGTGTCGTATCTGAATGAATGAATGAATGAATTAGTTTATTGGCCAAGTATTCACATACAAGGAATTTGGATTGGTGCTCTGCCCGCAAGTGACAACGACATTAGGAATGACACACAACATTAAACATTAATAATAAAACATTATTGATTAAACATGTGAATTAAGTAAAATACCAGAGCAAAAGAAGGCTACAGATTTTTGATTACTGAGTAGAGCTACTACTGTGGCTGTGGCAGCTTTGACAGTCTGAAGTCACCTTCCAGAGGGAAGTGATTCAAAGAGTTTGTGGCCAGGGTGAGAGGGGTCAGAGATAATCTTACCCGCTCGCTTCCTGGCCCTTGCAGTGTACAGTTCGTCAATGGGGGGAAGGTTGCAGCCAATAACTTTCTCAGTTGAACAAACGATTCGCTGCAGCCTCCAGGTGTCGTGCTTGGTGGCTGAGCCAAACCAGACCATGATGGAGAAGGTGAGGACAGACTCTACGATGGCCGTATAGAATTGGACCATCATTGCCTGTGGCAGATTGTGCTTCCTCAGCTGCCGCAGGAAGTACATCCTCTGTTGTGCCTTTTTGACTGTGGAGTCGATGGTAGCCCCCAATTTAAGGTCCTTGGAGATGATGGTTCCCAAGAACTTTAAAGACTCCACAGATGTGACTGTGGTGTTGTTGATGGTGAGTGGCGTGAGGGGAGGGGGAGCTCTCCTAAAGTCTACAATCAATTCCACTGTCTTAAGAGCATTGAGCTCCTGGTTGTTGCGATGGCACCAGGCCGCCAGCTGTGTCACTTCCTGTCTGTAGGCAGATTCTTCCCCATCCTGGATCAGTCCAATCAGGGTTGTGTCATCCGCAAACTTGAGAAGCTTGACAGAGGAGTCAGTGGAGGTGCAGTCATTGGTGTAGAGAGAGTAGAGGAGAGGGGAGAGTACGCAGCCTTGCGGTGCTCCTATACTGAGGGTTTGCGGGTCTGAGATGTACTTTCCCAGCCTCACATGCTGCTTCCTGTCTGTCAGGAAGCTGGTGATCCATCTAGGGCCCATTTGAGTGCCACCGACTAAACCTCTGATTTGTAGAAAGTGGGAAGAGTTGAAAGAGAAGTTGTTCAAGATTATTACAAGTTCTGTCAGGCATAGGGGAATGTTTGTAGAGAGGATCTGGTTAGATCACTGCTCTAGCAAGAAACTGAGAATCTTAAAGCCTTCTGATCGAGTGTGGCAGCAGTGGAGGCCAGGCAATTGGAAGTTGTTGAAATGATTGAAAGCATGTAAGGTGTCCTGGATATTGCTGGGATGGAACTGGACAAGGGTGGACAACCGAATGTGGACCTATGCGGGGTTAAGTTCAGTTGGGCCAGAGCAAGTGGATACAATGGGCCTGCAAGCGCTGTCCAGTTTGTGAATCATGGGTAGGAGAGAGGAAGGGAAAGTACAGATTTGGTAAATTATATGGTTGGAGGATGTATAAGGAGGATCTCCTGAAATTATGAGATCTGTGATGGCGTGGTCAAGGGTAGGAATGAGGTTTCCAAGAGCTGCCGCCTAGTCTCAGCAAAGCAGAGGTCAGTTCACCAGAATACTCATTGGTGGAGTTTTGGTCAAGGAGTGGATATGAGGAGGTGTCTGAAACAAACTCGATATTGGTGACGCTAGGCAACAGCTGATGGATACTTCCTCATAACTGTGTCCACAGCCTCCAACCTTACAGTTCACTCACTAACTTTATACTGTCAGTTTCTGTCTCCTACCCAAGATTCACAACCAGAACCTGCTTAGCAGGCCCGTTATTTCCACTGGCTCTTGCCCCGGTGAAATCATTTCCTCACATCTTAACTCTATCTTCTCCCCCTTTGTCTCATCCATTCTCACTACATAAGAGATACCTGCTGTCCCCCATTTCAACAACTTTAAATTCCCAGGCCCTCACCACCTCATCTTCATCATAGACACCAAGTACTTATACAATTCCATTTTCTATCAGAAAGACATTAGGGCTCTCCATTTCTTTTTAGAATATGGATCAACCCTGTTCCCCACTGCTAATAATCCTCTACGCCTGGCAGAATTTTTACTTTCACTAAACAACTTCGCTTTCAAACCCTGCCATTTTCTACAAATCAAAGGCGTAGCTTTGGCACTCACAAGGGTCTCAGCTGCCCCTGCCTCTTTGTTGGCTATGAGGAGCAGTCAGTATTGAAAACCTACTCTGGCACCACTCCCCAAATCCTTCTTCACTACATTGACATCTGCATTGGTGCTGCCTCCTGCTCCCATGCAGAATTTCATCAACTTTGTCACTAACTTGCAGCCTGCCCTCAAATGCACTTGGTCCATTTCTTATTTCTTGGTCTCCCAGCCTCCATCTCAACAGGCAAGCTATCCGCTGACATTTACTACAAACCCACCGACCTCGAGCTGCTAAGACCACATCTCCTCCCATCCTCCATAGTGTAAGGACAGCATTCCTTTCTCTCAACCTCTCTGCCTCCACCACATCTGTTCCCAAGATGAGGCGTTTTACTCCAGGACATCAGACATCCTTCTTCAGGAATCAAGACTTGCTCCTCACCCACATCTTTTCCATTTACCACACACCTGTTCTCATCCCATCTCTCCCTAGATAGAATAAGGAGGGGGTTTCATGAGGCCCATTGTTTCCACTGGCTCTTGCCCCAGTGAAATCATTCCCTCTTATCTTCTCCCCTGATGACAGAATGGGTCGGCTGGGCTTGTATTCACTGGAATTTAGAAGGATGAGAGGATATCTTATAGAAACATGTAAAATTCTTAACGGATTGGACAGGCTAGATGCAGGAAATTGTTCCCGATGTTGGGGGAGTGCAGAACTAGGGGTCACAGTTTAAGAATAAGGGGAAGGCCATTTAGGACTGAGATGAGGAAAATCTTTTTCACCCAGAGAGTTGTGAATCTGTGGAATTCTCTGACTCAGAAGGCAGTGGAGGCCAATTCATTGGATGTTTTCAAGAGAGTTAGATTTAGCTCTGAGAGCTAAGGAAATCTAGAGATATGGGGAAAAAGCAGGCACGGGGTACTGATTTTGGATGATCAGCCATGATCATATTAAATGGCGGGTGCGACCTCAAAGAGCCAAATGGACTACTCCTGCACCTATTTTACTTCGGAGTCACGTGAGTGACTACGTGAAGAACCCCGCCAGTGCGCCTGCGCGTCATTACATCAGACGCCTTGACGCAAACGGACGTGAGGAGCAGAGCTCCTCCAGTGGATTTGTAGTTTTCCAACTACAAGGTAAGTAGAAACATTTTTCAGGTTTTCCAGGTCCGTATACTGTGGGTCTGTGGGGATTTTTTCCACAGACGCCATGGAAAAAAACGGACAGGGGGAAGAAGCGAGCGACACAGCCGACAGAAGTCGGGAAAGTCGGGAGTCTGCGGTTAGAGACCAACTGCCTCTAAACCCCGGTACAGTCGCCAGCGGTGAGCATAGCGACTGTGGACCTGGGGCTGGTGAAAACACAGTCAGCGCCTGTCGGGCAAAAGACAAAGTTTAAATCCCAACGGCCCACGGAGGGAGTCCCAGGCAATGGAAGTAGCTCCAGGGCTAAATACTGCTTTCGAGCGTATTGCCCAAATAGAAAGCCTTTTACATAGGCTGTTGGAGCAAAGTTCACTCAGGGAGGAGTGTACTGAAAGCCAAGCTGCTGGAAGCAGCTCAAACAGCTCCTGGTACAGGGCTAGATACTGCTTTCGAGTGTATTGCCCAAATAGAAAGCCTTTTCCATAGGCTGTTGGAGCAAAGTTCACTCAGGAAGGAGTGTACTGTAATCCAAGCTGCAGGAAGCAGCTTAACAGCACCTGGCTCAGGGCTGATGGAATGCACCCTCAGGAATGAGGAGCATGCTACGGGTCATGAGATTTCAGACCCCGACTCTGACGGTGAGGCTGTACAAGGCAATGAACGGCAGCTGCCATTTGTTACACCCTGGCAGTAGGATTCGCTGCCCCGTCAGGGTCAGTAGAGCAATTAGGAGAAGAACTGGCCTCCTTAATAAATTACTTGGTTTACCATCAGCTGGAACAGCAGGAGATGGATGAGACTGCAAGAAAGCAGGAGACCCCAAGTAACTGTGGGTTGCTGAAAGCAGCAGCAGTGAACCAAATTATCTGGAATCAGTTGCAGAGAATATTAAAGCTGCTGGGTTCTGGAATAACTGCTTTTACCAGAATAGCAGGTAACAGCCAAGAGATGACGAAGTTGCATCAGGAAGCACTGGGGTTGCTATGCAGCACCCACTTCGAGATCAATTATCTGAGGAAAGTGCTATATGGCCTACTATGAATCCGAAATTCGCAGCACTCTGCAAACCAAGTAACATACAATTATCCAACTTACTCTTTGGAGAGGATCTCGGGAGACTATTAAAGAGTTGGAAGATGAAGCGAAAACAGGATTGATAAAAACATCATTGGTTGCAAAGTCTGTAAAGAGGAAGTATCCTTTCAGACGTCATACGGATCCTAGACCAGGACCAAGTCGCTCATTAACGCAGGGACGTAGCTGGCGGCCTGCAGCGGGAGTAAGGACCAGTGGTGGTGCTTCCGGGAGAATCTAGGGATCTCAGAATACTCAAATGACTCAAGAGGTAGGTGGACCTGGTTCTCAGGGGAACATACTAACTGGATTAAGTCCAAAAGTTGGAGGCAGATACGTCTCTTCTATAAACATTGGAAGAAGATTACTTCAGATGTGGTAATTCTGAATAATATAGAAGGATTTCGAATTGAATTCAATCCAAATTATGATTTGCCTGTCCAGCATGTTCCTAGCAGAACTCTCCACTTTGCGAAGTAATGGAGGTTCAAGTTGCGCTTCAAAACCCTATATATAAAAGGTGTTATTGAAGAATCAGTCTACCAAATTCACCAATTTGGGTCAAATATATTCCCTCGATCCAAAAAGGATGGAGGATGTAGGATTATTATAGACTTGACAAGTCTGAATCCTTTTGTTCAGTGTCTGTTCACTTGCAAGATATGAAGTATCTTAAATTTACATGGATGAACCAATTAGGGCAGTTCAAAGCTCCGCTTAATGGGTTAACGTTCCCTCCCAGAATATTCACAAAATTGTTTAAATCAATTCTGGGGTTGCTGAGAGCCAGGGCATAATGGCCTACCTGAATGATGTCCTGATTATAGGAAGGACAAAACAGTCAACAGAAGCATCGGTTGCAGTAATAAAATCAAAGTTTGGGGGTTTCTAAATTCATCCAAAGAAATCAAGGTTAAAAACATGTACCTCGATTCATTATTTGGGGTTCACAATTGATTTAGCCCAAATGCAAATTACTTTGCCCAGTGAAAAAAGGGTGGAGTTGATTAAAGATTGCAGTAATCTGTTAAACGAGCAAAAACCTCTAATCAGACAGGTGGCTCGAGTACTGGGAAAAATTAGTAGATTCCCAGCAGTCCAGTATGGACCATTACATTATCAACAGCTGCAGAGAATCAAAGAACAGGCACTGAGAGTAAATGCTGGTCATTTTGATAGAACCATGCAAGTAACAACAAATGCTGTTTCTAATCTGCAGTGGTGGATTCTACATGTCTCAAGCAGTTCAGGCAAAGTGCTGATTGAACAACCTTCCATGATATTACAAACTGATGCCAGTGCACTAGGATGGGGTGCAACTGACTTAACATCGAGCTGCAGAGGCAGATGGAATCAGGAAAAGTTAGTGTTACTGCAGACACGGGGAATTACCTATTTGGAGCTTTTAGGAGGTTTCTATGGACTCCAAGCTTATGGTTCTAACACAACTAAAAGGAAGGTTCAAGTTCAAATTAATAAACACAACAGTAGTTGCCTATATTAATGATATGGGTGGAATTAAGTCGGTGTCATGTGACAAAATGGTTAAATCAACTTTGGTCTTGGTGTATTGAAAAGAACATTTGGATTTCAGCTATCTATCTACCAGGTAGAATGAACACGATAGCAGACACCAGGTCACGAAAAGTTCCATGATAATAAAGAATGGACGTTGAATCAAGAGGTATTCATTGATATAGTAATCAGATTTGGAATGACCGACATCGACTTGAATCATCAGCTATCGAGATATGTCTCATGGAAACCAGATCCAGGAGCAGTGGCGATTGATGCTTTCTCGCTACATTGGGGTGGTATGTTTTCATATATATTTCCACCTTTCTGCCTCATAAGCCAATGCTTGCTTAAAATCAGGCAAGATGCTGCTTCAAGGGTATTGGTAGTACCAGATTGGCCTACACAGCCATGGTATCCGTTGATATTAGAATTAACAACACAAATGTTGATGAAAGTCCCAAAAAAGAGTAATTTATTGCTGCACCCTGTACAGGGGAACAACATCCATTATATGATCGTTTGGATTTGTTGATTTGCAGGTTTTAAGAATGCCTTTTCTGGGACGAGGACTGTCTGAGCATACTGTGGACATGCTTACGGCAGCCTGGAGGAAGAGCACTCAAAAACAGTACCTTTCTTATATTAAGAAATGGGAAGAGTTCTGTGTACAAAAGAATGTGCAATAAAGTACTGCAGATATTTCAAATGTTTAGAATTTCTGTCAAAACTTTATTATGATGAAGGTCGGAGTTGTAGTGCAATTAATTCAGCCAGAAGTGCATTGTCCTCATATTTGGTTCTGGATTCAGAAAGAAACTCAATTGGGTCACACCCAATTGTTTCCAGACTAATGAAAGGAATCTTTAATTCCAAACCACCGAAACCTAGGTACGTGACAATCTGGGATGTAAGTGTGGTACTGAAACTTCGTGAATGGTCATTAAGTGTGTCTTTACCTTTGGTCAAGCTCAGTATGAAAGTATTCATGCTTATGGCATGAGTGACAGCACAACGAGTGCAAACACTTGGAAAATTACAAATAGACAGTATGGAAGTAACTGAAGACAAGGTTACATTCTATATCTATGACCTACTAAAGTAAATTAGGCCAGGTGTGACAGGATTTAAAATTATGCTAGCAGCATATCCAAATGATCCATGTCTCTGTATTAAGACATATTTATTACAATACATTGAGGTCACAAAGAATTTGAGAATACGGAAACTGGGTTGTTGATCACACACAAGAAACCACACAAGAGAGTTTCAATACAGACTATTTCCAGATGGATAAAAGAAGTCTTAACAGCTGCTGGTATTAACACTTATGTTTTTACGTCTCACTCGCCTAGGGCAGCAGAAATGTCGGCGGCCAGGGCAAAAGACGGCCCCGTCGACCATATCCTCGCAGCCGCCGGGTGGTCCAATGAGTTGATGTTTCAACATTTTTACCATCGGCCTATTGTTAATGCGGGGTTGTTTGTAGAAACTATTTTAAGTTCTGTGTAAATTCCTCTGGTTTAAAGGGGATCTGATTCATTTCATTATTGAAATGAATTACTGCATTTGTGGTACAAATGTTATTATGAATGCATGATTGATTATTCTCGTTCCGAGTCAATCTATGCAGTGAGAAGCCGGGATTGATCCACGGCATGAAATCACAAAGCTTTAAAATCTTCACGTAGTCACTCACGTGACTCCGAAGTAAAATAGTAAGATTAAACGAGAACTTACCTAAGTTTGAAGTTTGATCTTTATTTTATTAGGAGTTACGTAGGTGATTACGTGCCCACCACGACCCTACCCTCTATCATAAAGGTCAGATGGAAGTTCTTGTATTACTCGTTTTATTATGAGACTATATTACTTCGGTTGTTGTTTTTTGTGATTTCACACGCTGCTTTGAAGATTGACGCGCAGGCGCACTGGCGGGGTTCTTCACGTAATCACCTACATAACTCCTCATAAAATAAAGATCAAACTTCAAACTTAGGTAAGTTCTCGTTTAATCTTACTATTTTCTATGTTTCTATGTTGCTCTTATCCACACCTTTCACCGCACCAAGTTTCACATCCAGAACATAATTTTTCAACATTTGTGCCAGCTGTAACGTTACCCGACAACCTGTCACATCCTCCCTCTCTCAGCCCCCCCACCCCTTTCTGCCTTCCACGGGAAACACTCTCTCTGCGACTCCCTGCTTCACTTATCCCTCCCCACCTCCTACCCTTGGCCTTTTTCTCCTGCAACTGTAGCAGGTGCAACACTTGTCCCCACACCTCCAGCCTTACTATCCAAGGACCCAAACAGTATTTCCTGATGAGGCAGAGACATAATGAGACATGCACTCTCTCTAACCTCACTTCTTACATTACTTTACATTAGCCCACCCCTCTTCACCTGGATGCATCTATCGTTTGCCAGTTCTTGCCCGACCTCCCTCAACTCTTTATACTGGTTCTATCCCCTCCACCCTTTCAGTCAGGTTGAAGGGTCTCGGCCCAAAACGACAACTGTCAATTTCCCTCCACGTGTACTGTCTGACCTGTGGAGAACCTCCAGCAGTTTGCTTTTTGCTTTAGAGTTAAGCAGTTGGAGTACAGACAGTTCACAGCCGACTGAAGCTGCTTCAACTTTCCACACTGGTTATGTTTTTTTTTAATTTTAACAAAAGCTTCAAATGGTGCACTTGATGGTACAGGTGCAGTACATGACAACTCTACTTCCTGCATGTCTCAAACAATTATATTTGATCATATGTCTGTTCTTCAGGAGATTGAACCTCATACATAATAAATGTGAACTGTCATGTTTCAGATTGCAGGAGTTTTTCTTAACATTTTATCACGCTGATACGACATCAGATGCTGACAGAGAACTCCAAGTGTACAATTAAAGCTACAGTTTAACTGGGGAGAAGGTAACACATTGTTATAACCCTGTCATCTTCCCATCTCTTTCCCGGATTATAGCAAAGCTTTCAGCCAGCCAGAACCATTCCAACCCTCTTATCAATGTATTTTCTTATTGTTTCATTCTTCACTATGAATGGACCATAAAAGATATCGTTGCCAGTATTTTAAGCTTAAGAGTTTCAATCATGGATCATTATCGTCTAATTGTGGCATGCCTTTTCAAAATGAAATGTGCAGTTCGTGAATGTTGAATGTTATATATTGTTAAATGTCCCAGAAATGAACAGAGTCAGCAGCTGGTGACACCGAACTTCTTGAAATGCTCATAACACGCTTGGCCTGCCGAATTTGGCACATCGAACCAGGAAAAGCATGATTGGATGGTCCGTGCATGTGAAATGGTTTAACCAGCAGAAAGAAACCATCCCATCCTGGACTATTGAAATTAGTCCTTCATTATGATTTTTTAGTTTAGTTTAGAGATATGGCACGGAAACAGACCCTTCGGTTCACCGAGTCCACACCGACCAACGATCACCCCGTCCACTAGCACTATCCTGCACACTAGGGGCAAGTTACAATCTTTACCGAGGCCAATTAACTTACAAACCTGTACGTCTTTGAAGCGTGGGAGGAAACACCTGGAGAAAACCCAGACGGTCAGGGAGAGAACATACAAACTCCGCACAGATGGCACGTAGTCTCTGGCGGTGTAAGGGCCAGAGACTACAAGTGCTGTCTATCACTGCACCACCACTAAATCTTAGCTTCTTCTTCTTATCGAGTCCACACACAAGATTAGAAGTTGTTCAGCCAGAGCTGAACACACTTCTCGGCATTTGCATATAATGGTGTCAGTCTTGCGCTTCTTGTGCTTCTTGTGCGTGGTGGTGGAAAGATTGGTAGAACCCTCTTTCCTTGACTCCAATCTTAGCTTTGGAGCAGGAAATAAATCAAGTATTTGCTTCAATACTCCAGGTGATTGGATTACTAGTGACATTTGTCAAAGGTACTCTATGCATGACATTAGTAAAATAGAGGCAGGAACTTGTTATGAAGTCTCTAATTTCCTGTGCAGACAAAGTCTTTCTCCTCTGTTCATTTGGAAGATGAAGTTCTACATACTGAGCATGGACTTGTACTTCCAGCTCCTCTTGCTCCTTTGTGTTCTGCATCATGGCCCTTATGCTTTGGGTCTCCTTGCTGCTACTCCAGCACTGGCTTCTGCCTTTAGTTGGTTAGGCTGTGCTGCAGACACCACATCTTTGGTGAACTCTTTCTGTCGATTTGGCATCAAGTGCCTCCGTAGTCTGACTCAGGGAATGGAATTTCATTCTTTGAGATCCCAAGATGTTCTCTGCTACCACTCAGTGGATTTAGTGGGACGAAAGGCCTGTTTTCACACTCTATCTCTAAACTAAATTAAATTACATCAAACAATGTAATAACTAGGCCTACGATGCTCTCTCTCTCTCTCTAACCCTCCGTGTTACAATCTGAAACTCATATATTCAGAACTGTGTTTGGCTAACAATCTGATGAGCTACAACTCTGAAGATTCAACAGATCGTCATTGGCATTACCACTCTGGATTCAGTGAACAACCTGCTGATGTCTACTGGTGATCTATATTTCTTTGTATATTTGCAGATCATACCATAATTGGTGTTACAATGGACAGTGAGGATGGATATGTAAGTTTACAACAGGGTCCTGATCAATTGGGAAGGGGGGGGGAAGAAAGATTGGCAAATGGAATTTATCTCTGACAAGTGTGTGGTGTCCCACTTTTATATGCCAATCTAGGGCAAGACGTCCACAATAAATGGTAGGGGCCCAAAGAGTGTTGTACAACCGAAATATCTTGGAGTAGATACGAGGAGGACTGAGGTGGGCCATCAAGGAGCAAAGTGGGGCGTCAATAAGTGAGAAGGGGCATCGGGAAGATCCCGGCAGTGGGTGGCCAGTACGGGCCTGCTGTGAGGGCCAGAAATCGGATGGGCCCGCGGTGGGTGCCGGAGGTTGGTGGAGGACACGCCGCCAAGAACAAAGAGGGACTTGGCATTGGGGGGCTGCCAAAAACAAAGGGGGACCCGGCATGGGAGACCGCCAAAATCAAAGAGGGACCTGGCGTGGGGGGCGGCCGAGAACAAAGAGGGACCATTGGGGACTACTTTGTAACTTTGTTGGTGCCCCTTACTAATCATGCCTCTTTGCATATTTTGTGTATGAAATACAAAACAAAGAATTTTGCAGTGACAGGTCACCAGGTGATAACAATGTATCAATCAATCAACATGATTCCCTGAACACGGCGAGTCAAGTGGACAGTGTGATGAAGAAGGTGTTTGGCACATTTCTCTTCATTGGGAAAGGACATTGAGTACCAAATGCAGCTGTACAATTGTGTGTGCACACTTGGTGTGGCCACACTTGGAGTACCGTGTGCTGTGCTGTGCTGGTCACCCACCTGTACCAAGAATGTCATTAAATTTGAAAAAGAGACAGAAGGGATTCTCCAGGATGTTACCTGCACTTGTGGATTTGAGTTATAAGGAGCGGCTGGATAGGCTGCGACATTTTTCTCTGGACAGTAAGAGGCTGAGGGATGACCTCCTTAAAGAGTACAAAATCATGAGGGGCATGGATAGAGTCAGTCTTTCCCAATGTTGAGATTCCAAAACAAGAGGTTGTAGGCTTCAGATAAGAGGAGAGAGATTTAAGAGGGGCCTCAGGGCAACTTTTTCTCCCAGAGGAATGACCACATCTGGAACGAGCTGACCCAGGAATTTACATAGGCAGATTCAATTACTGTATGAGTTTCAAAAAATCTTTGGACAGATACCTGAATAGGAAGAGTTTAGAAGGATAAGGGCTGAATGCAGGCAAATGACACCAACCCAAAATGCTAACTTGGGCAACATGGACAAGTTAGGCAGTAAAGCCAGTTACTATGCCATTTGGTTCTATAACTTCACCAGCTTTGGCATTTGATAAGGTTCTGCATGGTAGGCAGCTCTGGAGGTTAAATTGCATGAGATTCAGAACGAGCTAGCCGACTGCATAGAGAATTAGCTTCATGGAAGGAAGCAGAGGGTGACGGTGGAAGTTTGCTTTTCAGACTGGAGGCATGTGATTAGTGGTGTGCCTCGGAGATCAGAGCTGGCCCCATTGTTGTTTGTTGTTATATCAACAATGTGGGTGAGAATGTATAAGGCATGATTAGTAAGTTTGCAGATGACATGACGGTATCATAGATAGCGGAGATAGTTATCAAAAATTACAGCACGATCTTCATCAATTGGCAGATAAGTGTGAGGTGTTACATTTGGGAAGTCAAACCAGGGCTGGACCCTAATAGGCTGGTTCTATGAGATAGAGATTCTATGATTAAGTAGGTAAAGATATGATCTTTAAACTTCAAGTAACCCCTACAATCCCTCACTGTATCCCTCCTCCACCCAAGTCACACCAGCTTCTCGATCTCACCCAGCAAACACCTAACAGTGGCCTGTTTCCTTTATCATTGTTGTCATTGCATATCTTTCAATTGTTTGTTCTATATCTCTCTATATCATCGTCTATATCTCTCATTTCCCTTTCCACTGATTCTAGTCTGAAGAAAGTTCTCGAGCCCATTCCTTCTCTCCAGAGATGCTGCCTGTCTCCTGAGTTACTCCAGCATTTTGTGTCTATCTTTGTGTTTAAAGACTATCTCTACTGGCTGTTCCCAACTTTCTTCACAGGTCTCTCTTTGATATTCAACAAAGAATCACACAGCATCATCTTCCTCCCACTAACGTCCAGCCCCTTCCTGTCTTTCTCTGTTTGGTGTCAGCTTTCTTTTGACAACTGCAATAGATCACATTAAGGGGCTGTCCCACTTGGGCGACATAATTGGCAAGTTTAGAAAAGTTTGAAAAAATGACATGTTGAAGACCTCCTTCGACTATGTAGAAGACCTCCTTCGACCTCCTTCGACTATGTTGAAGACCAGCTTCGACTAGCTACGACTAGCTACGGATAACTTCGGGAAAATTGGACACCGAATAGTGGAGAGTGAAGACGACCTCCTTCGATCTCCCTTCAACTACCCTCGACTACCCACGATTACCTACGACTAACATGCCGACCTACTATGACCTACTACGACCTACTCCGACTAAACCTACGAGTAAAAAAAGTATCGATTTTTTCCATGGCGACCTTTTTTTACTCACGGGCATTTTTTTAACATATTGAAAAAAACGCTGCGACCTAGCCGAGGCCTTGAGTACGTGGAGACCACTCGCGAGCATGAAGGAGAGTTACGAAAACCTCCTACGACCTTGTGTCGACCATGCTGCGAGTATGAGTCGAGGCAAACTCACCAGAACCCACGGATTAGGTCGCCCAAGTGGGACACACCCTTAAGGACTATTAAATTGTATGCCTTGCCTTAAAATACATGGGGTGACTCTGCAAGTATATCCGCAGACAACCATAATTACCGTGCTTGTTTATTGTAACTCCGAGTTAACCAGTCCATAGTCATGAGGAAATGCGTCTGTTTGACCAAATAATCCTCATCACACAATGATGGAAGAAACTTTGGCTTTGTCTGCATGTTTCATCTCAACAACAATCAACCATTAGCATTTTTTAATACCTTAGGGATGAATGCCAATGTTTTTGTGCCAAGGCTGTTACAGCCTTATCAATTTCAGATCTTGTAGATGGTCAGACCACAGTAGGCTCAGAGAATAAATTGGTTAATTTCAGTCAATATATGCCAGCCTCTTTACTCTCAACTTTGTGCATTTACAGCGGTCGCAGGGCATGCCAGGACATTAGGCATTGATCAATTTCTGTATACATAAGCCACAAACTGCCTTCACTGTATAGCTGCCTAGTTGAGTTCACCTGGGTATGGTTAAACATACTTTCCTGCAGAATAATGACAGAAAGTGTGTGCATTGATGTGAGGAGTGAGTGAAGTAGAAAAAGTCAAAAGAATCATCCCTCCAGACAGTGTTTGCCACTGAAAATATCTTCACCCTTTGGTGGTGTGTCCTTCCCAGGGTGAAGGTATCTTGCTCTGAGGAGGAATTTCTTTAGTCAGAGGGCGGTGAATCTGTGGAATTCATTGCCACAGAAGGCTGTGGAGGCAAGGTTAATGGATATTTTTGAGGCGAAGATTGACAGTTTCTTAGATCCAGGAGAATGGAGTTGAGTGGGAAAGATCAGTCAATATTGAATGGTGGAGTAGACTTGATGGGCGAATGTCCTAATTCTGCTCCTGTAACTTATGAACTGACGAACGTGTTTCTTAAAAACATGGGTATGAGGAAATTCTTCTGATGATCCACTTGAACACTGAGAGGTGGAAGCTTTTCTGTTGAAAAGATCTGTGTTATTAATAGGAGCCTTTAAACGTGCATGTGCGTGATCAGAAGCTGTCTGTAACCCTAGGAAACCAGCAATGTGGGCTGAATCCATTGCCAAACATCTCTCAAATTGGAGTAAAATAAGTCATTCCTCAGGCACAGATGGACTTGGTCAGCTCACCAATGAAAGCATGAACGGAAAGTTGAAGGACAAGACAGGGATCTGCAGCAGCCACTTGGAATGATCTCATGGCAAGGAATTTGAGAGTCAATGTGACCTTGACCTCCTCAGAAGAAACAGTCCAGGTATGCAAGTGTGGCTCAGAACTTCCTGCACAATGTCATATATTTTAGTGGTGGCGCCTTGGATAATCCGTCTCTGTGAATTTATCACTCATCTGAAAGGACTCTGTCTCTAAATAATCCGTAGGAATCCTGGATTTATAGAGAATAGTAAGATTAAACGAGAACTTACCAGTTTGAGGTTTGATCATTATTTTATGAGGAGTTACGTTGGTGATAACGTGAAGAAGACCCGTCAGGGCGCATGCGCGTCAATCTTCAAAGCAGCGGCATGAAATCACAGATAACACAATATTTGAAGTAACATATTAAGATGAGCAACATGAGAACTACCATATGACCTTTTTTATGAGAGAGGGTTGGGCGTGGCGGGCACGTAATCGCCAACGTAGCTCCTCATAAAATAATGATCAAACTTCAAACTGGTAAGTTCTCGTTTAATCTTATTATTTTACTTCGGAGTCACTTTAGTGATTCCGTGAAGAGTTCAAAGCTCTGTGATTTTATGCCGCAGATCCAAATCCCGGCTTCTCATTGCATTGATTGACTTTCGATGAGAAACAATCAATAATGCATTAAAAAAGAAATTTTAATATCATGCAATAACAATTGATTTGAATAATCAAAACAAACAGTAACCCCTCTATCCCAGGGGAACCTAAACAGGACTTAATCCTGAATTTGCAAACAGCCTCTCGCCGATCGGCAATCAGCCGATAGTAAATTTTTAAAAAACAATTCATTTGACCACCCGGCACCTGTAAGAATATGGCTGATGTGAACATCCATCGCCCTAACCGATGACGTTGCTGCTGCACTAGTGGAAAAGGATATATACACTTCAGTGTTAATACCTGCCTGAATCAACATTTGCTTTAAACCACCTTGAGATAGTCTGCATTGACATACTCCTGTGTGGCTACATGTAACTAATAAACAATGCTGTTTCCACATTTCTTAAGGTCTTTATAGCTTCAATATAATGAAAATAAATGTGCCATTACACATAAACATGGATCAGTAGGTTAGGCTGAAACACAATTTTAACAAACCTGTGACACCTGGCCTGCTCTGTTTGAGCAGGGCGCAAATATATAACATAACATTCTCTTCACCAACTTCCATCCTGTCTTAGCAGAAGCTTTTGCAAATCTGCACTTGCTATGCTGAACCAATGCCATGAGCATAACCACTTTCATGATTAGTTTGGCAAATTCAGAGATATGACAGGAACCTACTGTCGAAGCAACTTGGGGACCACACTTACATCCCAGATCGCCATATACTTGGGTTTAGGAGGTTTAGAGTTGAAATTCCTTTCATCAATCCAGCTATGATATGATGAAACCCAATAGGATCTTTCCTGACCCCATCAAAACCATACGAGGACAAAGCACTTAAAGCTGTATTAATGGTGCTATAACTGAGCCCCTCATCATCGTAGAGTCAACAGGAACTCTAAAATATCCATGATACCTGCAGTACTATAGTCATTATTTAGTACATAATATTGCTCCCCTTTTTTTACATAAGTAATATACCCCTTTTGAGTACTCTTTATCCAGGCTACAGTGAGCATGTCCACTGTTCACCCAGACAGTCCTTGCCCCAGGTACAGCATTCTTAAAACCTGCAAATTAACAAGTCAATACGGTCTCATAACAGATGACTTTCCCTTGTTAGCGGATGCTCCAGTCAATTCCTATGCTTGGGAACCACCAAAAAGAGGTTGCATCCCTAACTGTAACATCAAAGGGAACCATGCTTGATTCGGCCAATTAGGTATTACAAGCACCCCCAAAGCAGCATCCTGCTTGATTTCTTGCAGACTCCGACCTATTAGGCAAAATGGTAGGAAAATATATAAAACATACCACCCCAATGTAATATCAAAGTATCAATTGCAACTGCCACCTGGTCTGGTTCCCATGAAACCTATTTAGGCTGCTGATGGTTGAACCTTGATGCAAAACAAATCGATATCTGGCATTCATATACAAGTACTATATTATTGAACACCTCCTGGTTCAACATCCAATCTATGTTGTCATGGAACCTTCGTGACTTGGCGTCTGCTACTATGTAGAACTAACCTGGTAGATAAATAGCTGAAATATATTTTTTAATGCACCAGGCCCAAATTTGATTAGCCAATCTGTCACAAAATGCCGACTTGATTCCACCGATGTGATTAATATATATGCCACTTGCATAGTATTGTCAATCTGAAACTGAACATGCAGATTACATTTGTTAGAGCAATAAGCCTCTTAATAGTTCATTGCGCATGTCTGCAGAAGCCTGTTGCTCAGTCCATCTGCCTCCACAGCTGAAACTCGTATCCGTGACACCCCACCCGAGTGCACTGACATTCATCTGCAAAATCATGGAAGGCTGGTCAAGCATTACCTTGCTATAACTTCTGGACACATAGTGAATCCACCATTACAAATCAGAAATAGCCTTTACTGATAAATGCATAGGTCTATTATAATGACCCGAATGTATCCTTAATGCCTCAATTAGCTTGATATACCTGTCAATTAGCTCTACCCTTTTTTCCCCTGGGCAGAGTCACTTAATTGAATCAATTGTGACCATAATAGTCAGGTGTTAATTTGGATTCCTCTGGATGCATAATGCCCAATCTTTGAAAATTGGATTTAACAACTATCACCTGTTACTTCAGCTGTTCTCTTGGATACCCCTGTAATCAAGATATCATCGAGATAAGCCATGAGCACCTGACCCTGACCTCTCAGCATGCCTATTGTAGGTTTTAACAATTTTGTTGCCATAGTTGATCCATCCAGGTGAATTTCAAATATCCTTATCCTGCAAATAAACAGACATTGAGTAATGCGCATCTTTAAGCTCTATAGTCGCCATATAGCATCCTCTTGACCCAGTTGCTTGGCAGTGATAATTCCATCTTACAATGTCTATACTATATCCCCCATCCTTTTTTGGCCTGGGAAAATATTAGGCACAAATTGATGGGGTTGGTGAACCAACTTTACCATTACACCTTTATCACATAAGCTTGCAAGCGCAGTCTGAACATCCATCTGTTCTGTTAATGAAAACTGAATAGTTCTCCCAAGAACATGCTGAATGTGCAAATCACAATTTGGATTGAAATCCATTTGAAACCTTTGAATAACACTTTGTATAAACAGAGCTAAGGTAATTTGCTTCCATTCATCCCATAAACAGATGTAATGTACCCCAGATTTAAGTTGTGTCACATTTGATATGTGTACATGAGAACCAGGCCCACCTACCTCCTTGGTACCTGGTGGATGACGTTGTCCCCGTCTCCTTGGCAGGAAAGTCAATGTTTGACCATGTTCCCGCTTCATTTGTCGGGGTACTTTCATTTTTGGAAACTTGCCGACTGCCGGTGGCTTGATCAAGCCCACCTTCTTTGCCTCGTCATCCATGTCCTTGACACTCTTGGCGAGGTCCTCTCCGAAGAGTAGGTTGGCCGGCTGTATGTTGCTAGGCTGGAAAAATACTGCAATCTTGGAATTAATGGTGGGCCGAATGGCACTTTCCCTGAGACAATTTATCTAAAAAATGGGTGCTACAAAGCAACCCTAGTACCTCTTGCTGCGTCTCCGACACATGCCCTCCATCCACCGTTCTCGCGAATGCCGTGATTCCTGAGCCAATTAATTTCAGGATTCTCTGCAGCTTCATCTCCTGGGCACTGCACGCCCACGCCCATCTGGCTCCATATCACCCGGTTCACTGCTGGCACCTTCAGCAACTCGCAGTTACCCTGTCTCTTGGTGATTCCAGACTCTGACTGGACAGCGAAGCGTACTGCCAGAGATGGGAACTCTGACAACGGCCGTCTTCGCTTTCCCAGTGGCATTCCATAATCTGACGGGACAGCGAATCGTGCTGCCAGAGAATGGACCTCTGACAACGGCCGTTCTTCGCTAATTTCCAAGTCTCCGTCAGAGTCGGGGTCAGAACTTAGCTGACCCTCTGCACTCACCTCATGCATGAGGGTGCTTTAAGCAGCCCTCTACCAGGTGCTGCCGGCGTGGCCTTTCTGCAGCCTACCGCCCAAACGACTCCTCCCCGGAGTGTGCGTTTCTGGAGCAACCTCTGGATGAGGTGCTCCATTTGGGAGAACCGTTTAAAAACGTCTCCAGCCCCGTACAGGCTCGTTATGGCCCGACTCAGTTGAGTCCAAGGGCCTCCCAGCCTTCCCCATGCCTTACACCCGACTGGCGTTGGCTTTGGTGCTTTTTAGCACTCAGTCTGAAGTCGCCCCGCTCCCGGTCAGCGACTGTGCAGGGGTACGAGGCAGACGCTGACAGAGCCGTCCCCCTGCTCATCTTCACCATGGTGCTGCCTGTAAGAAAAACGCAGAGCACCACAATAAAGGCACTTTTCACTCCAGCTAAGTTTCCCACTTAGCTGGAGCTTTAAACTATAAAAGTACTGTAAAAGTACTTACCACAGGAGGAGCTCCGTCCTCCCGCTGATCCGTACGCCAATGAGACCGACGTAATGACACGCATGCGCCCTGACAGGTCTTCTTCACGGAATCACTAAAGTGACTCCGAAGTAAAATCATAGTCATACAGCATGAAAACAGGCCCTTTGGCCCAACAAGCCCATGCTGCCCTTTAAACATTCATTTACACTCATCCCACTTTATTCTCCCATATTCCCATCATCACCCCTCCTCCCTGCCCTATCCCTCATCTGATATGTTCTACCGCTCATCTATAAAGTCAAGCTACCGTACAGTGACCAACTAACCTACCAACCTACACATCTGAAACAATATCTCTAGAATTGGTGTATAACCAGTGATGTCACCATGGGGGCACCTGGTGGGTGTGAACCTCAGCAGCTAAATACTTGAAAAAAAAACTCTCTGTCAGTTGTAGGACATTCTGTTGAACAATGAAGGTATCTGGGGTGGAGCAGTACAACTCAGCAGTAGAGTTGCTGCCTTACAGCTCCAGATATCCAGGGTCGATCCTGACTATGGCTGCTGTCTTTACGGAGTTTGTATGTTCTCCTTGTGATCGCATGGGTTTTCTCCGGGTGCTCCGGTTTCCTCCCACACTCCAAAGACGTGCAGGCTTGTAGGTTAATTGGCTTTGGTAAAATTGTAAATTGTCCCTGGTGTGTAGGACAGTGCTCGTGTATGGGGTGATTGCGGATCGGTGTGGACTCGGTAGGCTATAGGGCCTGTTTCCATGCTGTATCACTAAAGACTCTAAAGTCTAAAATAATGTGTAAAAGTCTGAGCAGCCTGCAACACATTCTGATGCTGCCCCATCAGGCCTCCTGGTGTCAGCACATTGCGTTAAATAGCGGGAAGCACATTGCTTTTTATAAACAACGTGTTATAGAAAATGCCAAAAATAAGCACCAGGTTAGGCAGCATCTTTGGAGAGAGAAATAGGGTTAATCAGAGTTTCTGAATAATGACCATTCATCAGAACTAAGAAAAGTTAAAAATGAAACATGTAATAAGTTGCAGAGAAGGGGGAGGGATGGGGAGAACAAGGGAAATGTTTGTCATGCAGTGAGGAAGAGAGCCTGAATCTCACAAGTGGTGGTATTGATGGACGGCAAAAGTTTGTTCTATTTTTTGAGAAATCATAAATAAATACTGTAACTTTGAATTAGGCGGGATAAGAGAGAGAAAAGAAACACAGTGGAAATTGGATGACAGCTTTGGGGAATGCACCAAGGATATAACATTGAATTTAACAACTTCAAGTAACCAGCCCAACATTTGTTATTGGAACTTGAAATTGAGTGACATTTTTCTCTGCAAATATATAACTTGGCCAACTGGCATTTAATGCATTCACTTTAATTTCAAATACCCAGTATTTGTTGTGATTTGTAATTCAGCAGTTTTCCTCTGTTATTCTGTTTTATTTACACGATTTCCAGATAGATTAACTGTAATTAAGAAGCCTCCAAGCCTTCTTTCAGCTGGCACTACCACCTGTGTCATTCAGCTTTTCTTAAAGGTCTGTCTCACTGTGCGAGTTGACCCACGAGTGACCCCGAGTTTAAAACAAATTTAACTCGTGGTAATCACGTACAATTAACGTAGCGGAAACGTCTGAACTCGTGGATGCAACTTGGCAACTCTTGGTGCTAACGGGAGGTACACGTGAAACTTGTTAACTCTTGCAAAAGTTCAAACATGTTTGTACTTTTCCACGAGTAAAATGTACTCTTGTGGTTAAAATTTGAAACATTTTAAACTCGTTGTAAGAACGTAGTGGCCCGTGCGTTTAACTTTGTGACTCGTGAGTCTACCGTGGGAACTCTTTTTAGAAACAATAATCAGGGACAGAAATATCAGTTACTTAGACTTTTTAAAGACAAATTCTGCTTAACAAAGTTAAGCAAGTTATTGATAAGGTGACAGAGTGGGTTGAAAAGAAAAAATTGCTTGAAGTTTATATATAAATTTGTGTTGTGTTGTGTTGTGTTGAAAAGCTTTTTGCTGATCCGTTTGATTCTCACTGTTTGTTTACTTCATTGCACAATAAAAGAGAGTTCTTTGCTATCAAGATCAAATTGATGTCTGGAAGTCTTCATTTTAATATCACTACAAAGTCTCATGAATTGAATGTAATATTCCTTTCATCATAAAACACAAAATAGAGGAAGGCAAAATATATTCACATCTTGATTCTCACAATCATTTGTGAGATTTAAGGACAGCTGCCTCATATGCTGTGCTTTTTAAATGTTTAAAATTGTCACCTCTCAGTAGATCAGAAAATAAGACAAAGTCTTATGTGAAACAAATGTCTTGAATGTGGAACAAAGTCTTTATTCTTGTTCAATATAAAAAACGCGTTTTTGCGCATATTGAGAAAAGTAGCACTACAGCAAACACCACTGTCTGAAAAGGGCTTCTCATACATGAAAATCAACAAATGAAGCACAAATAAAAGTATTTCCACTATATACTAATTCAGCTGAGAAATGCACTAGTCTAAATTCAGGCAATAAAAGATACAATGCAATGCGCTAAATGACAAGTTTTGAGATCTGCAATCAAATAAGCAGATGCATGATAACCACGTTTTAAAGGAAAGACAGATGCAATGAAATTACTTTTACACCACAATAAAAAATAAAATCCACACTTAAAGTTAAACAATGAAAAGTCAGCAGGATTTAAACTAAACATGAAATTAACTGGATTTTTCTGCATGTGGGCTCTCCTCATGCAGTGATGTACCTGTGGTCAGCAGCCGCTCAAAATAAGCTGTCCTGCCACGGCACACTGCCTGATTCTGAATTATAGTAGGAGCAGAGATGGTCTCTCTGCTCTTTTGCACTGTTGGTCCCCGTGTTACCTCGAAAACACTGCAGTGGCACCAAAGTCTCGTCGTTTGTACCACTCCTCCACGCACCTAGTGTTATTCTCCCTGTTTGACTGTCCACTAAGTCACCGTCCTGCATGGCTGTTGCTGATCCTGAAGCTGCACCTCTGATACGGATCAGGTTGTGCAGAACACATGCAGCAAACACAATAGTCTCTACGTTCTTTGGCTGGCATGACATCATTTTTTAAACATGTGATGATTTTTCAACACTTCGATATACATTGTTGCCTCAAGATTAACGGGAGAGGAACTTGGTACACTCGGGAGACGAACGTGGAACATCGCAGAAATGAGAAGTAAACGGCAAACTTAGACATACCCGTGGGAACTCGGTTAAACTCTTGATCATACACTTGGAATCTCGTACACAACCACGAGTCTTTCGCTCGGGGTACCTCGTGGGTCAGCTCGCACAGTGTGACAAGGCTTTAAGTCTTTGACATTGCCAAAGCCACTGGACCTGATGATGTACTCGGTAAAGTACTTAAAGCTTGTGCAGACCAGCTATCAGGGGTCTTTACCAAGATCTTCAATCTTTCCCTGACACAAGCCACCATTCCACCTTGTCTGAAGTTGGCTACCATCATCCCTGTCCCTAAGAAGCCAGTCATAAACAGTCTCAATGACTACAGACCAATTGCATTAACATCAGTAGTCATGAAATGCTTTGAAAGACTAATTTCACAGCACATCAAAGCCAGCCTCCCTCCAAACCTTGACCCTCATCAGTTTGCTTATAGAGCAAACAGATCGACGGAGGACGCCATCGCCACTGCCCTCCACACTGCACTGAGCCATCTGGAACACCCGGGGAACCATGTAAGGATTATTGTTATTGACTATAGCTCAGCTTTTAATACAATCATCCCTGACATACTAGTCAACAAGCTGTCGGACCTAGACCTCTCCCCTCTCACCTGCACCTGGATAAAGGACTTTCTTACTAACCGCCCACAAACTGTCAAAATGGGCCCCCACTGCTCCTCCAGCCTCACACTCAGCACTGGTTCTCCACAGGGCTGTGTGCTGAGTCCACACCTCTACGCTCTGTACACTTACGACTGCACTCCCATCCACCCCACAAACTCCATTATTAAATTCGCGGATGACACCACGGTGGTTGGACTCATAAAAAGTGCTATATAAATAAAATCTATTATTATTATAATTATATCAGGAGGAGACGAGGCAGCGTACAGATATGAGGTCCTGAAGATGTCAGAGTGGTGTTCCGCAAACTACCTGGCACTTAATATTAGCAAAACAAAGGAAATGGTCATCGACTACAGAAGTCACAGAGACCCTGCCCCGCTCTACATCAATGGGGACTGTGTCGAGAGGGTTTCCACCTTCAAATTTCTGGGAACGCACATCGCGGAGGACCTCTCCTGGTCTGCCAACACTTCAGCGGTGGTAAAAAAGACCCAGCAACGATTTCACTTCCTGAGAGTGCTCAGGAAGAACAGTCTAGAGGAGAAGCTGCTGGTGGCCTTCTACCGCTCTACCATCGACAGTGTGCTGGCATATTGTATCACGGTGTGGTATGCCGACTGCTCAGCAGCAGACAGGAGAGCCCTGCAGAGAGTGATCAAAACTGCCCAGAAAATCATCGCTGCCCTCTGCCTTCCCTGGAAGACATCTCCAGCTCTCGGTGCCTCTGCAGAGCCAGGAAAATAATCAAAGACCCCTCCCATCCTGGACAGTTCCTGTTCAACCTCCTACCCTCTGGTATCGGTACAGGTGCGTCAAAAGCCGGACAAACAGACTCAAGAACAGTTTCTTTCCCTGGGCCATCAGAACTCTAAATTCCTCAACTATCCACACGACGTGAAGTGATGCTGTCATCCATTCCACTATAAAACAGACCACTCAGCTAATATTTCTTCTTTTTTAATTCTTTTAAAGTATTTATTAATTTTAAAGTGCAATATTCTCCCAGTGCAAAGTTCTACTTAGGTGTGGTAAATATAATTGATCTACTATTTCAAGCAGTTAAATAACGTATTGGATGTAATTGGATGTGTTATCTTTTTTTTAACTTGTTTTGGTTGCACTGATCAGTAGCTCTCCTAATTTCGTTGTATTTCTAAGTACAATGACAATAAAGGCTTATTATTATTATTATTATTGCAGATATTCCTTTGTTCTCTCCACATCCTTTTGTGCAAAATAAAATTTCCTCAAAAAGATTAATGACCACTTACTCTGTTTCTCTTTCCAAAGAAACTGCATAAATCTGCTGATATATTGGCAGCAATTTTTGCTTTGATTCCTAGAGTCATAGAGTCTCAATAACAGGCCCTTTGGCTCAACTTGCCCATGCAGATCAAAATGCCCCATCTACACTAGTTCACACGCTGGCACTTAGCCTATATCCTTCCAAACATTTGCTATCCATGTACCTGTCCAAATGTATTCATTTTCTTCTTAGTATTCTCCTCATTTAGCTTATTAGCTAAGAACCCTTTATTTCAGAATCACTTATCATTACAAAAGTTGTCATCCTCAAGACTGTACAGTAAAAAAATCTTCAGTTAATTTGTTTTTCAGTTTTTTTTCTAAACACCTTTTATAAACCCAGTTGTAAATTTATAATAATAGACATGCAGGTAATCACATATCATAATTAAATGCTTACATTGGGTATCATGTAGTTATGCTAGGCTGAATATTTAGTTACTTTACATATACTGCCTTCAGGGCTAACATTTACCACCTCACATCATTAAATTAGACAATCTTGACTATCAGTTCATTTAAATAATATGTGAA
Source organism: Malacoraja senta (assembly GCA_038087875.1). Classification (NCBI taxonomy): domain Eukaryota; kingdom Metazoa; phylum Chordata; class Chondrichthyes; order Rajiformes; family Rajidae; genus Malacoraja; species Malacoraja senta. Next base: position 58,677,848 of record CM075979.1, read on the forward strand.
TATTTAATTGCCTATAATATTTATGGACAGTTTTGCCATTTTTATCAATGGCTCATTTACATACCTACAATTATTTTTCCACCAAGATATCTGCCCTGACCCCACTGCCATTAGAATCACAGAAATAGGTATAGGCCCAAAGGTGAACCTAGTGGAGTTGCTGCCTCCGAACACCAGTAGCCCAGGTTCAGTCCAGCACTGTCTTTGTGTTCATGTTTTCCCTGTAAGCATATGGGTTTTCTCCGGATGCTCCTGTTTCCTGCCACCAATGTGAAGGTCGGTAATTGATCACTGTAAATTGATCTTCGTGTGTTGATGGGTGGCAGAATCCAGGAGAAGTGGAAGGGAATGTGAGGAGAATAAAATGGGTTACAGTAGGATTAGTGTAAAAATGGGTGATTGAAAGTCAGCGTGGACTCAATGGGCCAATAGCTCTGTACATGTGTTTCACTAGGACTCTTAGCCATTGAGATTCTTGCACTTCTCCACCTTCAATAAGATTATGATTATTTTACTTCATTGCTATTTTCTTATAATACCTTCATTTTCCTTGTCTTTTGATTACCAACTACTATTGTTGAATGTACTCAGCAATTGAGCTTCCACAGTTCTCTTTTGTTGAGAATTTCAGATTCACTATTGTGAATAAAGATGTTTCCTTTCATCTTAGCAATGAACGGCCAACATTCTTTATTGATACTGTGGGTTTTAGTTCTTGTCATCCCAGTCGAAATAATCAATACACCTGCATCTACCCTGCAAAGCTCTACATGAGTTTTGAAATAATAGACAATAGACAATAGACAATAGGAGCAGGAGTAGGCCATTCGGCCCTTTGAGCCAGCACCGCCATTCAATGTGATCATGGCTGATCATCCCCAATCAGTACCCCATTCCTGCCTTCTCCCCATATCCCCTGACTCTGCTATTTTTAAGAGCCCGATCTAGCTCTCTCATTAAAGCATCCGGAGAACCTGCATCCACCGCCCTCTGAGCCAGAGAATTCCACAGACTCACCACCATCTGTGAGATAAAGTGTTTCCTCGTCTCCGTTCTAAATGGCTTACTCCTTATTCTTAAACTGTGGCCACTGGTTCTGGACTCTCCCAACATCGGGAACGTGTTTCCTGCCTCTAGCGTGTCCAAACCCTTAACAATCTTATATGTTTCAATGAGATCCCCTCTCATCCTTCTAAACACCAGAGGGTACAAGCCCAGCTGCTTCATTCTCTCAGCATATGACAGTCCCGCCATCCCGGGAATTAACCTTGTAAACCTACGCTGCACTCCGTCAATAGCAAGAATGTCCTTCCTCAAATTAGGGGACCAAAACTGCACACAATACTCCAGGTGTGGTCTCACTAGGGCTCTATACAACTGCAGAAGGACCTCTTTGCTCCTATATTCGATTCTTCTTGTTATAAAGGCCAACATGCCATTCGCTTTCTTCACTGCCTGCTGTACCTGCATGATTACTTTCATAGACTGATGTACAAGGACCCCCAGATCCCATTGTACTTCCCCTTTTCCCAAATTGATGCCATTTAGATAGTAATCTGCCTTCCTGTTTTTGTTACCAAAGTGGATAACCTCACATTTACCCGCATTAAACTTCATCTGCCATGCATCTGCCCAACAGAATAACAGAAAATAACAGAATTAATTACAGAAAGCATTGGAGATACAAAGCAGATCAGGCAGCATCTGCAAAGGGAAATTAAGTTAATATTACAAATTCATGGCATCTCTTAAATTGCAGAATGGAGTGATTAAGGAAATGTCTGTGGTAAGATAGAGACACCATCTTAGAGGAGATTGGCATGAAGGGTGGTGCAATTGTGTAGTGGTTAGAGCTCCTGCCTCACAACTCTGAGGATTGGGGATCTATCCTAACTTTGGCTGGTCTTCTTCTTATCGAGTCCGCACACAAGATTAGAAGTTGTTCAGCCAGAGCTGAACACACTTCTCAGCATCTGCACACAATGGTGTCTGTCTTGTTGCTTCTTGTGCTTCTTGTGCGCGGTGGTGGAAAGATTGGTGAAAACAGGGCCGCGACGTGAACACTATTTCCTTGACCCCAGCCTTGGCTGGTGTCTATGTGGAGTATTAGTGCAGCACAGTGGCGCAGCGGTAGAGTTGCTGCATTACACTGCCAGAGTCATTGACTGCAGGTGCTTTCTGTATGGAGTTTGCACGTTTGCACCTGTGACCACGTGGGTTTTCGCCAGGTGTTCCTGTTACCTCCCACATTCCAAAGACGTGCAGGTTTGTCGGTTAATTGGTTCTATAAGTTGTCCCTAGTGTGTAGTATTGAACCAGTGTGAACGGGTGATCAATGGTCGGCGCAGACTCGATGGGCCGAAGGGCCTGTTTACATGCTGTACCTCTAAAATAAAGTTATTCCTGCTTTTTGTATCTAAGCTAAGGATATGATGGCTTGTTGAACATAAACCATTCTGAAGGAGGAGTAAGTATCAAGAGATGAATATGGGAAAAAATGAGAGAAAATTGCAATGCTGAACTGTGAGATAGAATATTGGAGCTCACATTCATTTTCTCCAGGCACTTTGGCTTCTTCCTATATTACAAAGATATGCTGGTAGGATAACTGGCTACTGTAACATTTACTTTACTGAAGAATATGAGCAAAAATACGTTTTTTTTAAAGTTTGAGAGCAAATCTGTTGCCTTGACAGATGGTAATAAGAAGAGGAAGAATGAAATTATTAGTATAATAATGGACCCTATAAACTGAATTACCTCCAACTGCCATTATAACGATGATATATGGAGTGATAGAGAGTTATAGAGAGATGCAGCATAGAAACAGACCATTCAGCCAACAAAGTCTACATTAATCCTACATTAATCCCTTTTATGTGTTCTCATAGTGTCATCAAATTCTCCAGATTCAACAATTCTAGAGGAAATCTACACTGGCCAATTAACCGACCAACCTTCATGTCTTAGTGATGCAGGAAAAAATTGGAGTACCTGAAGGAAACCCACTTGGTCACAGGGAGAACATGCAAACTCTACATCGACAGCACTCGAGGTCAGGATCTCTGTTGTCGTGAGACTCTGGAGCACTCTTGCCTCAGAGTCAATGTGTTGTGAGATGATGATGCGCCTTGGGGACTGGAGCATGGAAATTCTCCTTGCGTCTTAAGCCCCTGTCCCACTTACGTGTCTTTGGCATGCTAATTACGCGACCTCGTCGTCGCGTTGAGGCGCACGGGTATGTGTGAGCTGCGCGGGACGGTGGCATGGAGAAGCGTGGAGGGGTATGGAGTTGTGCGCCGCCGTGCGCCGCCCAAAATCAGTCGGCCCGCCTTTTTCGCGTCAACAATAAAAGCGTGCGCGATTTGAAAATCCTCACCACAGACACCGCGTTTCTTGCCACGGAGTCGATTTTCTTCCCAACTGTAACGATCCACAGCGCACATGGCTCCAAAAAGAACAAAGAACATCAAGAACATCAAGAAGCAATCAATGCAGGACAAGGTAAAGCAGGTAAAGCAGATACAGAACCTGGAGGGTCCAGCCACTGCTTCTGGCCATGCTGCTGTTCCTGCCCCTGCTCCTGCTTCAGTTCCTGCCCCATCTCCTGCCCCACCTTCTGCCTCAGCTCCTTCACCAGTTCCTTCACGAGTTCCTTCACCAGTTCCTACCCCAGTTCCTGCCCCATCTCCTGCCCCACCTTCTGCCTCAGCTCCTGCCCCAGTTCCTGCACCAGCAACTGCTCCAGTTCCTGCCCCAGCTGTTGCTGCAGAATGGGACTCGGATTTGGCTCAGGAGACTGACGCCTCAGCTGGGCCAGCAAAGAAGAAGAAAAAGAGGATGGGCACAAAGCCTTATGATTTTACCAGGGAACAAGAGGGGGACCTGGTAGAATGGTATCAGGCCCACCGAGAACAGTACGACAAAGCACATCGGAATTTCAGGAGCACGGATCTTCGCAACGCGCTGCTTGAAGGCAAGGCGAAGGAGTTCTCTGGCTGCACTTGTAAGTACACACTTTGTAGTTTGTCTACATGTCTGTGGTTGTAATTGCAGTTCCACTTAAGATTACAATTAGTTCAACACTGATCTTCATTTATTCTATGTTTTCACAGATGACCAACATGTCAATGGTTCAAGAGCCAGAGGACATGGTTCGGGAGGCTGTCCCATATTCTTGGTAAGTCTGGCTCTGCCAGTAAGCCAATGACTGAGAGACAGCAATGGATAGTGGAGAAATGGGGGTTCGTGCAGAACCACATCGTTTGAGTGGAGAGGAAGGAGAGCGGCAAGAAGGTGATTGGTTAAGAAAAATATGTAACGATAATTTGTTGGAGGTTGAGATAGTTAAAATGATATTTGACAATGATAACTTGGTGGTCACCTTGCTTGCTACGTCCTGATGGTCTTGAACATTTCTGATACACATTTACTTTCATCCAGTTTACCATGGGGAAATCCTCGTGTGCTATAGAGTGAGGGAGAGCCAGATGCTCTTGAGGGACCCTCTGGGTCCGGCACTGCGGACAAACAGGTGCACGCCAAGCGGAAGCCGGCCTGCACAACTGCGGCAGAATGTGAAACGCCTGTTGAACAACTTCAGCGGGAGATCTTCACGGATGTAAGTGCTTTTGGGTGAATTATCAGCAAATTTCTCATTTAATCTGCCCTACGTCCATGTTTCTCCATCGCCTCCCAAAAAATACTTACCAGGATTGTACTCTCTTTGTTGCAGATCATGCGACAGGCTAAGACTACTGCTGACACAATAAACGTCTTGTCACACCCAAGGACGTTGCACGAAAGGAACGTTTACGCCTTCACAATGTTCTTGAGGGAGGCAGGGGTGGATTTAGATGAAGAGAGGCCCTAGGCTATTCCACTTGTGAGGCCCCTCCCAATCCCCCACCCCAAGACGAGAGGAAGATGGAAGAATCCACCAGATTGACACCGATGTGCAGCCGAGCATGGCCAATGAGATAAGGGCTGGAAAGATGCGCATTTTATTTATTGCCCGTGCTAGTGTCGAGTTATCTGCTTAAAACACTATTATTCTGAAATGGAGGGCAAGGAAAATTACTGAAGTGTTGTTTACAGACTTCAGTGCGTTGTGACAGCATATGTAAGAAAGGCCTATGACAGTGTCAAAAATATTACACCAGGCCCATCAAAAGCTTTTCAAAAAGGGGGGTGGCATCGCAGGATTACAAAAAATGTATGTGATATAAGTGCACGCAGCGCATATCACAAGTGTGAAGCTGAAAGACACTTGCGGCCGGGGTCCAGGGCCCGCTTAAGGGCCCTGGAAGCTCTGGGGTTTTAGATGCTCTCTGGTGCATTCTGAGCCTTATTCTGGAGCATTTTTGCACCAAATGTATGACCAATATTTCAGAAATAATTTTGGTTTAGTCAAGAGTAATGAGTGGTTGGAATGGGATGATTGGAGTCATTGTTGTATACATTTTTTTAAATCAAGAATTTAAGCTGTCCTTGTTTTAATAATCAATTTGTACTGTAAAATGTTATGTAAAATGTTATAAAGGAGCATGCAAACACTGTAAATAAAATACTGTATGTTTTTGCAGTAAATAAAACCTTTTTTTAGAAAATGTTTTGTGTGTTGATTTGATTGCCTGTTACTGTTCGACTGTGTTAGTGTGTGCACATTAAAAATATGATGCAAAATGAAAGTCGCAAACTATGGAATACATATTTTTCAGTATTGTTATCAAGGAAAAGAAAGCAGATACAATTGTTTCATTTTATTCATATGGAGGAGAAAATATAATTGCTCTAAAACCTACCTTAATTTTGCAATCTCACTAAAGATAATCCCCCTTTCCCTCTCCCCCCTCCTCCTTCCCCCTCCTCCTTCCCCCCCTCTCCCTCCACCTCTCTCTCCCTCCCCATCACTCTCTCCCACCTCCCCCCCTCCCCCCTCCCCCTCTCTCTCTACCCCTCTCTCTGTCACCCCCTCCCCTCCCTCTCTCCCCCCTCTGTCTCAACCCCCCTTTCCCCCTCTCACATCCCCCCTTTCTCTCCCTCCCTCCCCCTCTCTCTCCCTCCCACGCAGCGAGGCTCCAACTCTGCGCCCCAGACACCGCAGCCCCCCCCACCCCGGCCCAGAGAAACGGGCACTCCTGCAATGCAATATTCCACTACTTACTTGTAGACACCTAGGATCTTTGGTAGACACGAGGCATCGAGGTGATTGTGTGGAGTGCAAATGGAGATCTGAAGCCGCCCGGGCCCACTGCGCACGCGCGGAGAGACAGCGTCATTTTGCTTCACTACTGCGTCACCGGCTTCCCCCAACTGCGCAGGCACGGATGGTCGCAATTTTTCCCCCAAAGCATCTAGCGGGCCGGAATCAGAATTTCAGGTAAATTCCGTCAAAGTGGAAACGCTGATAGCGCTCCAATATTTTTTTTAACGGGATTTTTTTTTACTCTGGGAAAAAAACACCTTTGCCGGAGGCCCCGTAGATTTTGAGGCCCTAGGCTTCAGCCTATTAAGTCTATAGGTAAATCTTGCTCTGCCGAGGCCCCCCTAGATCTCGAGGCCTTAAGCTTAAGTTTGGGAATCTTATACGTAAATCCGGCCCTGGAGGGAGGAGATGCTGCAGATCCCTGAATCGGAATGGGTTACCTACTCCTCGGAGGCCTTTGCCTTGGCAAGGGCGCACAGCTACCTTCTGCCAGTAAAATCTTTAATCAAAGTTTATGGGATTTATAAAACGTTTTACTTTAATGCTTTTTATGAATTACTCACTATGAATTCCTTGGTGTTGTAGAGTCCGATGAGGCACATGCCATTCATGCCACACCAACATATGGGGATGATGGCACCACAACATGCTCACCAGGTACACTGTGAAACCTTTTCTGAGTCTGACTCAAGATTGTCTGTGACACACAGCTTGTGAAAGGTTGTGATTTGTTTTATATGATTTGTTTGCCTCCCATACATATTGATAGGCTTACGTGTTTTACCCACAGGCAATGATGGGATCTCGACCTATGGCACACCCATGGATGGCAGGCCCGCCCAACGTCAGGGCAGCCAGCTCAACGCCACATCATGCGGCATCCGGCATTGTTACGCTCAGATCAACAGAATTCCCGGCGCGATTGGGGAGTCAGGACACAAGTGCCAACTTGAGCCTGAATCTCACCGACTATTTGATTGAGGATGGCCCTGCGCAAATTGGCCGTAAAGAATGATGCTCTCTAACCAACATTCACTATTCTGTTGACGTGTGATGCACATTAAAATTTTGTTTCTTGTTGTTTTTCAATACGTTATTTGTTTCCTTGCACTAAATAAACAATATAATTCTTATAAAGTCATGTGTCTTTGTATTTATCACAAATAAGTTCACCTACAGCTTGATTATTGAACTTCAGTGTAACTTTTTCGTGTAGTGGGAAAAGCAGTTTGTTAATCATGGCATTGATCTCACACATGGAAACCACGTCTAATCATGGAATGCATCTCACATATAAAAACCTCGATTTATTAGATAAATAAAACACACACAGACATTGAACTGCATTGAAATGCAAAATGTGCCATGAAACGTCATATAAAGCAGACGGCATTTAGCCACTTTTAAAATTATGGCATTTCTATGGAAATCCGATGCGTGAGGTATTATTATTATTATCACAGTATTACTAGTTTCACACAAAAATCCTCCATTAACATACATAGATCCTCCTTTTATTAGATCAGTTCCTGTAGTGGTGGTCCTCCATTTGTGGTGTGGGATGTTTGCTGCCGATCTTCTGCACATGTCGTTCTGCTTGAGTACACTGCCCAGCTCGGAGTTGTAGTAAGCACAGAGATGGTCTCTCTGCTCCTTGGCTCTTACGTTGCAGGTGTTTCCTTGCAATGTGCCTAGTTCTACCATCGGTGCAGCCTGTCTTGCAGCTCTCCATGAACCTGGTGTGACGTTTCCTGTCTGTTTGTCCACCGTGTCACCTTCCACCATGGCTGCTGCTGCACCTCTGGTGCGGATCAGGTTGTGGAGAACACATGCCGCGTAGACAATGGTCTGCACATTCTCGGGCTCCTGCTCCATTGTAGTCAGCAGGAATCTGAATCTGCTAGCATGGATACCAAAAGCATTTTCCACGACCCTCCTAGCCCTGGACAGCCTGTAATTAAAGATCCTTCGCTCCATTGACATCCGCCTGTGAGGGTATGGCTTCATCATCCATGGCCTGAGTGCGAAGGCATCATTACCAACCAGTGAATAGGGGATGTCAGGGTTGTCTTCTCCCGGCAGAAGTACTGGATCAGGAAGACCTGCTCTCCCTTCTTCCAGTGCTTGCCCAAGGGAGGTCTCTCTCCAGATCCCTCCATCTACGCCACTGCCAAGTGTGCCCACATCCACATACAGGAAGTTGTAGTTTGCATCCACCACAGCTAACAGCACGATGGAATGGAACTTCTTGTAGTTAAAGTACGTAGAACCTCCCCTGGATGGCCACATGCTTCCCGTCAACTGCCCCACATGTGTGCAGGAAGTTCCATCTGGTTTGAAAGCCATGCGCCACTCTCCTCCACTCGTCAGGTGTACTAGGGCAGTCAATCATTTCTTCATATGCATTGTTGATGGCGTCACAGGTCTCTCGGACAACCTTGCTGATTGTGTTGTGAGCCACACGGAAGTTGTACGAGAGAATCTTGTAGGAGTCTCCTGATGCAAGGTAGCGGAGGGTGATGGCCAGGCGCAGGCCTGGTTCCAGTGCCTTCCTCATGAAGGTGTCCGTTTTCTGCAGAAGAGGACCGACGTGTCTTTAGCTCCTGAAACAGGTGAGGGGGAATCCTGGTGAAGTTTCTAAAGGCAGCCTCATCTTCCCGCTGCAGATCCGTCATCATGATCTCATACTGGCCCAAAGTGGGTCTCATCCGGAATAAGGACCTCGTCCACACACACCTCTTCCTGGGTTTCTTGCTAGCCTTCCTTTGTTGTACTCCTGCCTAGATGATCTGTAAGCATGAGGGCTGCTGCTAACAGACGTCTCTGTTGCTGTTGTAGCAATGCAATCTGTATCTCTTCCATGATGATCATGGAATAGCAGCCAGCAACCCCCTTTATATGCGCAAATGACGTCACGGCTGTGCTGACGCATGGAGACACATGAGGCGTGTGATGACCCGCGTGACCGTCGCGCGACCTTCGCTTCCGGCCTGTCGTGCCAATCGCACGCAAGTGTGACAGACCCTTTAGTTTTAGTTTTTAGTTTTAGTTTTCGAGATACAGCTCGGAAACAGACCCTTCGGCGCACAGAGTCTGCACCAACCAACGATCCCCACACATTAATACTATCCTACACACACAAGGGACAATTTCCACGTATACCCAGCCAATTAACCTGCAAACATGTACGTCTTTGGAGTGTGGGAGGAAACCCACGCCGTCACTGGGAGAACGTGCAAACTCTGTACAGATAGCACCCTTAGTCGGGATCTAAACCACCTCTCTGGCGCTGCAAGTGCTGTAAGGCAGCAACTCTACCTCTGTGCCACCGCGCCGCCCTACAAATACCATTGCAAAAAGGAAGTTGCCGGTGATTGAATGTACATAATTGACTGTTTTTTGCACACTTCAGTCTATTTAAAAGTAATTCATTAGTTGTGGTGCTTTGAGATGTTTTCGAGGCTTGATAAGGCATTACATAAATGTTGTTATGATTTATGGCAATAGCGGGAAAACATTTCCCATGATAAACATTGGCACTCTCTTTAAAAGGTTATATCAACAATACCACTTAGTGCAATAAACTTGGTTTTCTTAATCCTTCTATTTAGATTATCCTTATGCACTGATATTGCAGTGCGTGTTTCCAAAAAATATTTATCGTGCCTCAGTTTTAAAGATCCTCAGGAGTTATCTGCACAGTGACATTTCAGAGGAAGACGGAACACTTGCCAACCTCTTTATGCCTCTTTGATTCAGTTGCTTTTCCTCTCTATCAGACAGAGTAAATTAGAGCCATCCATATTTGGTGAAATTATTTTACAAGATATGAATATAGTTTATTTGTTTTGGCAGTGACTTAATCCGATAAAAGGCAACTCAAATACATTCAATGTTTTAACAGTTAATTATTGCATTCCATTTCAATTTCTCTCCTCCTGTACTATAATCCTTCATTTTGTTTTTAATTTCTTTTGGAACTGCTTTGAAGGATTGGCTTCTATTAAGTTTTAATCCTGAAAATCACCAGTCACTAACACTTCATCAATTCTACAGTGTTTTCCTGAAGCAATAATATTCTGTTTATTAAAAACATCAGTTTTATGCTCACTTTAATAAGTGCTCTACGCTCACCCTTCTCTAATTCTCCTTTGCACTCTTCCTCCACAAAACGTTAAAAAGTCTACCAAAAACTCAGCGGGTCAGAAAGCATCTCTGGAAAAAAGGAATAGGTGACGTTTCGGGTCAAAACCCTTCTTCAGTGGAGAGTCAGGGGATAGGGAAACGAGAGATATAGACGGTGATGTAGAGAGATACAGTATAGAACAAATGAATGAAAGATATGCATAAAAGAAACTGATAAAGCGATCAGTGGTCGATGAACGTGAGGGGGGCGGGGAAGAACAATGGAGGACCCGGCGTGGGGACCACCATGATTGACGGTGGGAGAACAAGGGGGGACCCAGTGTGCGGGACAGGGGGGGGGGGCACTCTAGGTTAGAATCCTCTGTCTGTGTTAGTTTGTTTGTTCTGGTTAAGGCGCTGTGCACACGGCAGGCAACCAACAGTCCTTTGTCTTTTTCTTTTTGTTTTCACTTTTAATTTCAAGTATTTGTGTACCGTGTGTGTTGTGACTGTCAGCAGACCAATTTCCCTCCGGGGATGAATAATGTTATATCGTATTGTATCGTATCGTATCGTAACGTTAGCTGTTTGTTAGGTGAGAATGAGTTACAGACAATGAGACTCATCAAGACGACTTTGAAGCTGGTACAACTTCGGTGGGAGAGGGTTGCTCCAGCTTTTCGTGTCTATGTTCAATATAAACCAGCATCTGCAGTTCCTTCCGACACAAAGGTCTACCAGTAACTGGCACATGGAACTTGGCTTACAATGCAAAAATGGACCAGTGTGACTGGCTTTGTATTGCTTTCCAACGATATGTTCAGTGAAGAATTTGATCTCCACATAGCAATTCCCAGGAAAGGTACATAATAGTTGAAAATTCAAATATAGTCTGACCCTTCATGCTTCCTATTCATTTACCTTAAACTAGAATGAACGTGGTGTATTTGTTTTTCAAATTTAGGTGACATTTCATGTTGGGACCCTTCTTCAAACTGATTGTGGGGGGGGAGGGGGAAGAAATCTGGAAGGAAGGAGGGGCAAGACAATGCTTGGCAGGTATACGGGATGATACAAGTGAGGGTCATTTTGATATGCAGGTTTGGACAAAGGCCAGAGATGAAAAGGTAGAAGGTGTGATACAAAATGAATGATAAGTTGTGAATTGTGAAGCTAGAGGAAGGAATGTTGTTGGAAGGGGGAGGGAGAGGGGAGAAATAATTGTGAGTCCGGGTGGGACACAGGAGCAAGGGAAGGGGAAAGGGGGTTGAAAGCAGGGAGAGGGGGAGGGTTTTGTAGTTACATAAAATTGAAGAATTCCATGTTTATACCATTGGGTTGTAAGCGACCCAAGTTGAATACGAAATATTGTTCCTTCAAGTTGTGCGGGCCTCGCTCTGGCAATGGAGGAGGCCCAGGACAGAAAGGTAGGTATGGGAATGGGAATGGGAGTTATAAATGTTAGTAAACCTTTCCGCCTTCCACAGAGACCTGCCCAAACTATCCCCTCCCCAGGTACTTTACCCCGCAACTGCAGGTTAAGTGACACCTGTCGCTATACCTCCTCCCTCGCCTCCATACAGGTACTCCAGCAATCTTTTCAAGTGAGACAGAGGTTCACATGCACCTCCTTTAACCTCAGCTACTGTATCCAATGTTCCCGATGTGGTCTCCTATAAATTGGAAAGACCAAGCATAGGCACAGCGACCATTTGCACTCGGTCTACCAAGGACTAAGGGATCTCTCACTTGCTAACCATTTTAACTCCTCTTCCCTTTCCCATTCTGATCTTTCAGTTCTCGGTTCCTCCATTGCCAAAGTGAGGCCACACACAAACTGCTGGAACAACACCTAGTATTCCGCTTGAGTAGTTTACAGCCCAACAGTATGAATTCTGAATTCTCCAATTTTAGGTACCTACAAACCTGTTCACTTTCCCTTCTTCCCCCTAACCCCCTCCTCATTTTCCACCTCTCCCGTGCTCCCCACCTGGACTTGCACCTGTTTCTCCCCTCCCCCTCCACTTCTACCTACATTCCTTCCCCTAGCTTCACAATTCACAACACTTCATCTTACATATTCTGTCTTTTAATTTTCTTCGCGACCATCTGCCTATCCAAACCCCCCTCATCTGGATCAGTTTATTATCTGCTAGGCTTTGTCCTGCCCCTCCTTCCTTTCAGCTTTCTACCCCCCCCCCCCCCCATCAGTCTGAAGAAAGGGTCCCAACCATAAATGACACGTATCCATGTTCTCCAGAGATGCTTCCTGGCCTGTTGACTTACTTCCACACTTTGTGTCTTTTTCTTGTGATAATCCTGAGCGTTGACTAATTTTCAAAGGTTTCAGGCTTCTTATCTTCACGTTAGAGATTCATTGAAAATTAGCCAATTGTTGCCAATGATATATATGCAATTCAAGCACAGCATGAAGAATAATCCTGCTGAAGACTTTATTAGTTTCTGTGGCATTCTCTTCCAGGCTAGTTTCAGGTTTGCATTATATTCTGGAGCTGATGTCTAGCTGGTGGACCACAAGTCTACTCTTTACTTGGAATATGCAATCTGAGCCCCATCTCCAATACTGTCTGGCAATCAATGGATTTTTAATTGCACCTTTGCAAATATCACCATAACTATCAATTAGGCATCTTTCGGTGAATTGGATGCAACAAAGGTGCTATTCTTGGCTGGGAAGCAAATGAATACAAATGTTACAGAGCTTGGAGGATAAGATTGAGCTGTCAGATTCATGCCAAATACATAAGTGCAAAGTGATGGGGCGCTCATAGTATTGTAATGCAGTCAATTAACAAGAGAAATCATGGAATTAGCTGATGGCTTTATATAGAAGATAGATACAAGATGCTGGAGCAACTCAGCGGGTCATGCAGCATCTCTGGAGAAAAGGAACAGGTGACATTTTGGGTAAGAACTTGAAACTGTTTTATATATAGTCATAGAGTGATATAGTGTGGAAACAGGCCCTTCGGCCCAACTTGCCCACACCGGCCAACATGTCCCAGGTACCAGGTACACTAATCCCACCTGCCTGCATTTGATCCATTACCCTCGAAACCTCTTCTATCCATGTACCTGTCTAACTGTTTCTTAAACACTGGGATAGTCCCTGCCTCATCTACCTCCTCTGGCAGCTTGTTCCATACACCCAACAACCTTTGTGTGAAAAAGTTACCCTTCAGATTCCTATTAAATCTTTATCCCTTCACGTTGAACCTATGTCCTCTGGTCCTCGATTCCCCTACTCTGGGCAAGAGATTCTGTGCATCCACCCAATTTATTCCTCTCATGATTTTAAACATATACAGTATGTTTTATATATATGGCTTTATATTCCCAGGTAGCAGTAGGTTACCAGATATACATTGTGAGTCGTTAATGTTGAATAGAATTGGCTTGGCACATTTGGAAATGAACGATAAAACGTTGAACATCCCAACCAAAGCATGTTGTCACATTGTGTCTTCTCAGATTTTTATATGGGACTGAAACAAGGCCATTACTTAAGAAGGAAACCTAAAAATTCATCCCTATGCAGAATCATTAATTGGCCTCTTTAAACGGCACAGCTCATTGTCCTTTATCTCAAAAATGCATTTTAGTCCATGGAATTGAATTTTAAAACAAAATATAAGATATTGTTAGTGCCATATTTACAATAGTTCTTCAAGTGAAGACAGATTCCTGGACATGTCAAAAGCAACTCTCCTAAGAACATATTTTCGCAAAAAAGAACTGCAGATACTGGTTAATATACAAGAGGACACCAAGTGCTGGTGTGACTCAGCAGGTCAGCCAGCATCTCTGGAGAACATGGATGGGTGACGTTTGGTCCCTCGTCAGACGTTTGACCCCTCGTCAGACTGATTGTTGGGGGGGGGGGGGGGAGCTGATTGTAGGAAGAAAGCTGGGAAAGGGGAGAGGAATGCCACATGCAAACTGGAAGAGCAACACGTCATATTCTGTTTGAGTAGCTTTCGACCCAAAGGTATGATCGTTGAAGGTAGACAAAAGTGCTGGAGAAACTCAGCGGGTACAGCAGCATCTATGGAGCGAAGGAAATAGGCAACGTTTCGGGCCGAAACCCTTGTTGAATTCACCAATTTTTGATAACCTCTAACTAACCTCCCATCCCCCTTTCTCCCCCAGACTCCCTTCTACAGCCACAAATGACCGCAGGCAAGGCATTCAAGAGAGTGTGGAGAACTGTGGAACTGGTAAAACGCCTAAGGAGGAGGAAGGGGCAAGGAGGGAGAGAAGATGTGGGGAGGAAGGGATTTATTTAGTCAGAGGGCAGTGAATCCGTGGAATTCATTTCCACAGAAGGCTGTGGAGGCCATCAATAGCTATTTTTAAGAGGAGATTGATAAATTCTTAATCAGTATGGGTGTCAGGGCTTACAGGGAGAATGCAGGAAAATGGGGTTGAGAAGGAAAGAGAGACCATGACGGATTAGACTTGATGGACAGAATGGCCTAATTCTTCTCCTATCACTCATGAGATGAATTTACTTAAAATTAAAAGTCAATGTTCATACCGCTGGGTTGTCAGTTACCCAAGTGAAATATGCGGTGCCGTTCCTCCAATTTGCATCTTGCCTATTGACCCTGGAGAAGGCCCTGGACAGAAAGTCAGTATGGAAATGGGGAGGGGAGTTGAAATAGTTGGCAACCGAGTTGTTTTGGAGATTACTTTTTACAAACGATTCATTGAAGAATGGATTGAAGTCAGGTGGCAATGTCAAATTGCTTCAGCTTGTTTCAGTCAAGCTGACTTAATTTGGATATCATGTACATGTATCTATGAGCCAATGCAAGCCTGTGATGTGAATAACTGTGAATAACTGTGTGATCCTAGATGGCCAATAGTATGGGTATTTGCAGGTTAATTTCTCTCGTTGCATAGTCCTTATCTTGCATGCATTGTTTGATCCCTGTTTTTTCTGTTACTTCCTCTGTCTATTCAGAAGCTGCACATCTAAGATATAATTGGCATCATCAACTGTCCTGCTGCATCCCTAGAAGGTCATCCTTGATTTGTGTTTGTAAGTAGCCACAATAAGTTGCATTGTGCTGCTGCTGGTATATACAAGTAGATAGAGATGAGGCAAGTAACAAAATGTCTACTATTAGTGGCAGTAGTTATGATGAATATGTCAATGTCAAGCCAGTCCTTTCACATAAATTCATCTACACTGTACTGTTTTCCCTTAAAAAACGGAAGCAACCCCTTTAACTATTACACAGATAAAATTATGCCATCAGTTAGCTATTTATATTAATAGAATGTACTAACTTAACCCATTATAAATTCATTTGATCTCTCGATCTCTTTGTTCTATGAACTCTTCACTATAAGGTGCAGTCGACTTCTCTGTAGCTTTCGCTCCAAGCCCAGCACCGATCCACCGATCAGCATTCATCACAGGCCTCAGTCTGAAAACCAACTTTCCACCACCATCCTCTGCTTCCTACATTGTAGACAAATCTGCATTCAGTTCACCGATTCTCCCTGGAACCTAATGGGCCTGTCCACTTACGTGGCTTGTTAGGCGACTGTAGGAGACTATGCAGTCGCCACATGGTCGCAACATGTTCGCGGGTGGTTGACGGGGAGTAGCCTTCATGGTCGTGAGGAGTTCCCGCATTCTGGGAACTGGTCGCGGCCTCATTATGGTCGCCGTGAATTTTTCAACATGTTGCAAAATTAGCAGCGACTAGAATGAAGCCGCCATGGAGAGTAACGAGAATTCTCGAGCCGTAGGTGGGTTGCCAGGAGGTCGAAGTTTCTCGGAGGTTCTCGTAGGTTGGAGCCAGTGCTGACCATTGAATTTCATTGGCTCATTGGTAATGTTAAATGACCGGTAATGTTAAATGTCCGCCGAGCTTCACAGCCGTGTATCTCTGGCTTTTTTTAAGTTGTCTCCACTCCTTCTCCCCCCTTCTCCCCCCTCTTCCCCCCTCTTTTAAAGGACTTACCGTACACTGTGCTTTAGCCGTCTTTTTACAGCGCCAACCTTCCTGTTCATCGCGGTGTGTGTCTGTATCACCTTGGCTTTGCACCGTGTGAATTTTTTAGATGGGGCAAGCGGGGGGAGCACTGTCTAAAAAATTCACATGGGCTGGTGAAGAAAGCGATGTGTTTGCATGTGTGTTCCACTCTGGCAGTCGCCGTTCCAGTTCCCGGTTTGTCAGGCGACTGCCGGCCAGGGCCGACCTTAAGCCGATTGGACCGATTTTTCCAAATTGGGTCCCGCAGCCAAGGGGGGCCCCGCGTTCATTTTCCGTATTTCATATGGAAATACAAATTCGCTTTGTTAAATAAAGATTTTTTTTTTAAACATTTGCCATATGGATTTTTTTACAAAACGAACATGGATAACAACCGTTGCACGGCCATCAGACACAAACGATGTGTTAACTACTACTACTGTAGCACTTGTTAACAGCCAGTAGTTAACAAGTAGTTATACAATGTGTCATCAATGCTCTGATCCACATTCTTCAGTAAATGTAATTATGTTTTGAACAAGTATTAATGGCGCTGCGTTTCTTTGAATACAATTCACGCGGCGTCATTAACACTTGTTCAAAACAGAATTACATTTACTGAGGAATGTAGATCGATGCATTGATGACACATTGAGAATTTCTTAAAACTCACCATCATGATTGAGGACTTCTTCTTGGTGAGCTTCTTGGTCTGCAGCAGGTTAGTCATTCAATTTACCTACTGACCCACATTGTGTCTCTCTGTCTTTCGCTCTCTCCCTCCCTCTCTCTCTCGCGCGCTCTCTCTCTCTCTCCCTCTCCCCATCTCGTCTCTCTCTAGCTCTCTCGGCATTCCCGGAATCATTGACGTTTTGCGGTAGACAAAAATGCTGGAGAAACTTAGCGGGTGAGGCAACATCGATGGAGTGAAGGAAATATGCAACGTTTCGGGTCGAAACCCTTCTTCAGACCTGGCCCGAAACGTTGGCTATTTCCTTCGCTCCATAGATGCTGCCTCAAGCCCTGTCCCACTGTGCGAGTTCACCCAAGAGCTCTTCCGAGTTTAAAATCTCTGTGTTGCATCTCTGTCCCTATCTTCAAATTCCCATTTTGAAATAAAATACAACTTTCGACTTAAAAATTTTGCAGCAGGATCGCGATTAGTCGATTCCCATGCATTTTCAATCATCGTTCGATTCAGTGTAATTTTCACACCTGGTTGATGTAGTTTATTTTAAAGATACAGTTCGTTACAATAAAATGTTTCAAGCATACCCGGTACTAAACGCACAAACATTAAGGTGGTTACTGATGTTACAAACGGTTATAAATGAATATAATTTCAAAGTGAAATAGGAGATTTCCGTGGAAAGAATATTTAACCAGAATATAAGGTGAGGTCGCTGCAAAATGCTCACTTAAAACAATACGCTGTCAACTCAGGATTGTTTCTTAGCCCTCTGACAGGTGTTTCAATCTAACCTCGTAGCTCGCTGTTAATTGATTCATAGCTATTAATTTTCATTCCTGGTCCATATCGAACTTCTCCAAATGCAAACGCTTCAAGTTACGCTTCTTGTGTGGTGCTAAGAGGGGCGGGGGGGAGGGGGGATGCAAGGATAAAATACCATATATTTGCATTTATATAGCAATCCTGCTGCTAAATCTTTAAGTCGAAAGTTGCATTTTATTTCAAAATGGGAATTGGAAGATAGGGACAGAGATGCTACACAGAGATTTTGATAGGAAGGAAACGTTACAGCAGCTGAGTAAAAGATTGGTCAAATGGTAGGTTCAATGAAGATCGGGCGAGGGGGATTGGTGGTGGGGGAAAAGTATCTATAGCTTGGGACTTGCCTAAATGAGTACTGAGATGGATTATCATTCCACACCAAATTTCTTAGACAATAATACCTTTTCTGCAATTATCACAACATTTTGCTGGATATGGATCAACGGACTCTGTATGGTACATGCTCGTAAATTAGTAAAACAAAATGTTCTTCTTTAAGTACTGTTGTTTCTGGGATGGGGTGACTGATAACAAATAACCTACATTCTATATTTTGTCATAATGTGGCTGAAACAATGGCATATTTTGTGATATTTATTGAGATAGAAAGATACAACTGAGTTTGGGCAAGATATTACCTTGCGGCTCTAAAGTGGGAAGCGGCTGTAAAAGGACAGCGCTGCTGGGGGGGTGGTGGGGAGTTCCTTTCAGAGCATGTGGGTGGTCTGTCCAGGGGTAAAGTTGCGGGGAAGGCAGGAGCGTTGAGAAGGAGGGGGTCGGCTGGGGATCATCCAGCTCAAGAGCGAGTCAGTGGGCGACGGATAACAGGACAGTGGGCAGTGGAGCTTACTCCATATGTCAGTGTGAGTAACCTCAATTGATCCCTTGTTCGCGCTGACACAGGAGTAAGCTCCACCGCCCGCTGTGATGTTATCCATCACCTGCTGACCCACTCCGCTCTATGATCTTTGCTCTTGAGCTGGTCCCCTCACTGTTCAGACGGAGAGCACTGCCAGAGGTGAGCGGGCCGGCAGAAGGCGCTGAGATGGCAGTCGGTTCCGCTGTCTGGTGATGGCGGCCGCTCGTTGCCACGCGAGCTGCTTCCCTCCCCGGCCACAATGTGGCAGCTCCGCACCCGGAGCGCCGCGGCAGCGGTGAGTGAGTGAGTTATTGGGATGAACCCGACCCCCTCCTTCTAAACGCACCTGCCCTCCCCGCAACTTTACCCCTGGCCAGACTCCCCACATGCTGTGAAAGGAATTCTCCCCCCAATTGGTCCCTTGATAAGTTGAACTAGTATTGTCATTCAATAAGATGACAACTGATTCAACTTGTCCCGGTGTGCTCCCGTTTTTCCCACCATCTTTCCACCTGCCGTCACTCTTCACTCCCCACCCATTCAGTAATTCAGAAAGAAGGAGACTTGGAAGCCGTGGGAAAATTGAATTGTTACTTTATTTATTTTTATTTTTATTTTTACGGAGAGAACAATCTGCGCATGCACGGTTTAAGATTTTTTTAAAGCCGACTGACTGTCATATTACTCACGACACGCGACTCATTTATAATTATTTATTTATATTTCTATGACAATTTTTCTCAATTGGGCCCCGCACCTCCTAAGGCCGGCCCTGCTGCCGGCAACTTGACAGTCGCTGGCAGTCCGCTGAAAAATCGCCTAAGTGGAACAGGCCCACAATGCCATCTCATGGTCCAGAGCAGCCTACCATGCGGTACCTTCTCAAAGGCCTTGCTGAAGTCCATATAGTCTATGTCTATGGCCCTGCCCTAAACCACCTTCGTTCTTCAAGAAGTTAGTTCTTCAAAAAACTAAAAAGAAATCATGAGATAAAACACCCCCACACAAAAATCCATGCGAACTATTCCTAATCAATCAATGTTATTGCAAATCCATGTGTATCTTATCCCTCAGAATCTTCTCCAGTAACTTCCCTACCACAGATGTTAGGCTTACCCATCTACTGTATAGTTCCCATGTTTTTCTTTGCAGTTCTTCTTAAATATCAATAACGACAGCCATTGCAATTATACATAATATTTGCTATATTTATAGAAACTGTAGACTGAGTTGCTACAATGTATTTGATTGATAGTGTCTGTGGTTATCTGTGCATCACAGAGGCAATTAAATAGAGGTAGACTGTACACAGAATATTATTGACAACTGCTCTCAGCTAACAACTGATATTTAATTCATACCAAACACTCAGTTCTTAGAGGTACTCTTGCACTTGTATACACAACTGAAGTGGAAAGCAGTAGACTGTTTCGCCCAGGGAAACATTAAAACTGAACCTGTCAGCGCACATGAACAACCTGTTTAGTTTAGTTTAATTTACAGATACAGCAAGGAAACAGGCCCTTCAACCCATCAAGTCCGCGCCGACCAGCGACCCCCGTACACGAGCACTATCCTACACAGAGGGACAATTTACAATTTTTACCGGTCAATTAACCTACAAACTTGTACATCTTTGCAGGCCCGTACGAAGCTTTTCAAAAAGGGGGACAGGATTTGCAGAACGAGGGTTGGTTTACAGGGCAAGGCCAACGAATGCCCTTGCAATAGTAGTAGTGGTAAATGGCAATATACATTCAGGAGCACCTGTTCCGTTGTTTTGCACAATCCGCAAGCATTGCCACTTTCATTTTACTGCACATCTTGTATGTATATGTGACAAATAGACTTCACTTACCTTGACTTGACGACATGACGACAAGTGATTTCCTGTTGTTCACAAACAAGGCACAAGGTAGACAAAAGACGCCATCCACATGATCGCTATATACAAGCCAGAGATATGCTCGAAACCAGTCAGGGTTAAATATTCGCCAGCATCCATTCTTATACAAGGCACAATATTTGTATGTTGGACCCAGTTTAAAGTGATTCTGTATGAGGTACAGCTTCTGAGAGGTTGTCAATAGCTTTAGCAGCTTCTTCATTGGTTGTGGTAGAATTAAGGAGAACTAGACCATGTGCAGACCCGTTGGGTCCGTTCCCCCAACGTGCGGTTGCGGGGGGGGGGGCGGCATGTGGCGTCACACACATTAACCACCCCCACACACTAACTACCCCCCGCACACACGCGCTAACTACCCCCCTTGTCAATATATTAATATTATTAATTTGCTCCTATTACCCCATAACCGCCCTATCTACTGACGCATAGCCCCCAACTCGCAGGCGCGTCTAGAGAGGGAGGGGGGGTAGAGAGTGAGGGCAAAGAGAGAAAGGGGGGAGAGGGAGGGAGGGAGGGGGGGACAGGGAGGGGAGGAACAGGGAGGGGGGAACAGGGAGGGGGGAGAGGAGGGGGAGAGGAGAGAGAGAGGTGGGGAGAGAGAGAGAGGTGGGGAGAGGTAGAGAGGTGGGGGGAGAGAGAGAGGAGGGGAGAGAGAGAGAGGAGGGGGAGAGAGAGAGAGAGAGAGAGAAGGGGGAGAGAGAGAGAGGAGGGGGAGAGAGATAGGAGGGGGAGAGAGAGAGAGGTGGGGGAGAGAGAGAGAGGTGGGGAGGGAGAGAGAGAGGAGAGAGAGAGAGAGGGGGAAAGAGAGAGAGAGGGGGGGAGAGAGAGAGGAGAGAGAGGGGGGGTCGCAAGGATTTTATCAAAGGATTTGCGAGCGGCGCGACTGGCAGTGCGTTGGGTTTGCAGCGGGAGGGAGGGATGGGCAGCCATGTTCTACCATCAGGCGGGGGATAGGGAAAGGACTCAGAAGCCGGTGACCAGCTGTAACCTGCTGTGACCTCCCGATCTGCAGAACGCTGGTTCTTTCTGCGCATTTGTACGGGGGGGGGGGTTGGTGGAGGTTGGAGCGGGCGGACGTGGGAGTCCAGCAGCGGGAGGCATGGCGCGAGCGTACTTGAGCGGGGGGCGGGGCCAGGAGCCAGGTGGGCCTCGATTGGTGGGCATGTGGGTCAGTAAAACACCGAGTACTGCACTGGATCAACTAAAGGGCCTGTCCCACTGCGGGGACCTAATTTGCGAGTTTAGAAGTGTTTGCACTCGACTCAAACTTGCAGCATGGTCGACACATGGTCCTGGGAGGTCTATGTAACTCTCGTTCATGCTCGAGAGAAGTTCGAGCAAGAATTTAATTGTCCTATCTGGGACACAGGACAATAAACTCTCTTGAATCTTGATTAGATTATAGCTATTGACAGTTCCCGAACCCAATCACAAAATTCACCATTACATTGTTTCTACAGAAAGTTCTAGCAGGAAGACAGTTTACAAAAGAATAGAAACATTTCTCCAGGTAGTATAAACAATTTGAACAAGGCTTCACACTTCACAAGATAACAGCACAAACACTCTGCCACATAATTAACAGTACTTTACAACTCCCCCCTATCTGACCAAACCTAATGATGCATATGCAACACCTCTTAGCTCTTCTACAAAACCCTCATACGTATAAACAAAAGGAGAGACATTTGGACCTCGCCTTATCCTCAACTTCCATCTAGGGTCTGGAATCCTTGGAGCGTGACTCACAGCTTGCAACCTTCCACAGAAAGTGGACAAACAGGCTTTGCAAATACAGAGATTCTCCATTTTGTGACATGTTTTATTTGGCCAATATTATCATTAACAGGACTTAAGACATGACATGTATTCAAAAAATATTTTACTGATAGGCTGCATATATGTGAAGTTTTCACAATTCTTGTAAGAACATGATATAGAATCATAAAACGTTTGGTTTTTACTGCACCAAGGAGATCTTCCAACTCCATCTTCTGCCTAGCTTCCACAGCAGCAACATCATCAACGGACTGCTGCATTACTGCAGACAGATCCATGATGACCATGAAAACATGCAGATTTTTGTAATATTCAAATTATATTAAAAATATGCTGCAAAAAGAGTCACAAACTTTGCAATTCATATTTTTCAGTATTGTTATCAAGGCAAAGAAAACAGTTCCAATTGTTTGATATTATTTGATATTATTCATGAGGAAAAAATATAATAGCTCTAAAACTAGCAATGTTACAAAATTTTGAGATTTTCAAAAAATAAAGTCTGCAATTTATCCCATCAGATAAAGCATAAAAAGAAGTTTAATTTGACACCTAATTTACTTTCATATCTTCAGTATTAAAAAGGTTATGGCCATTTTCATACTCGGAAATTAGCATCTTGTTCCCTATTGCTTTTCCATTGACTGAACACAAAAGCTGTGATCGAGGACAGTTAAAAGCCCATAACTTTCTTAAAAATTAAGAGAACTGAAATAAATGTTCAGTTATTATAGATTGAAGCATTCTGAAACAAATATGAAACAATCTTACTTAGAAAACATTAAATTAAAGCATATAATTAGTTAGTTACCTAATTGTAGCTAATTACAAAATTCAATTACTAGATCTAAACATCTATCAATTTCTTAAGAATAGATTAACATTTTTAAATAGCCTAAGTGTCCAAATAACATTCACACAAGAATTCACAATATAACATAATTTTTAAATCTCATTTTCATGAATTTACAGGCCAAATGGAAGGAATTGAATGTTTAATACCTGTAAATTAATGGCCATTTAAATCATCTTGTGAGTGAGGATTTCTGGAACGCGATCTTTTGGAACGTTCATTTGTGGTGAATTTAACCCCGTATCGGCATGAACAATTCTGCCGTTAGTTCGGGGAATAAAATCACCATTTCGCATGAAAAAATGTGAATTAAAGGCTTCTTAAGAAGCACTTTTGTACATTAAAAGAAACCACTTTCGTTTACCTGTCCCGTACGTGAAATCCGTCCCCGTTATCGGCGTTGACGGCTTCAGGAGCTGATTTTAAAAGTGACTCCAGCGCTGACATTGTCGATTTAATAAAAATAAAAAATTCACAAAACGCCCCTAGGAATGATTTTTCAGCAAACGCTTGTACTCCAACGAAATATAATCCAGGACAAGGTAGGAGAAACCCGCGTTTTAAGCCCGTCCCCCCCTTAAAGGCGGCAAAATCACGCACACGGCCAGTGACAGAATTACAGCGCGACTGAAGGTAAGTATTGTAACATACCTACTAAAACCTACCTCAATTTTACAATCTCATTAAAGATATTCCCCCTTTCCCTCTCCCCTCCCCCATCTCTCTCCCCCTTCCCTTCCCCTCTCTCTCTCCCCCTCCCCCTCTCACATCCCCCCCTCTTTCTGGCGGGGGGGAGATAAAGGTGGAGTGGGCCCGGGGGGGGGGCGAAGATGAAGGTGGCATGGGTCCAGCGGGGGGGGACATGAAGGTGGCATGGGCCCAGCGGGGGGGGGAGATGGTGGGGTGGGCCCAGTGGGGGGGGGCAATGAAGGTGGCGTGGGCCCAGTGGGGGGGGGAGATGAAGGTGGCGTGGGCCCAGTGGGGGAGGGAGATGAAGGTGGCATGGGCCCAGCGGGGGGGAGGGGTGAGATGAAGGTGGTGTGGGCCCAGCGGGGGAGGAGATGAAGGTGGCGTGGGCCATCGGGGGTCGGCGGGGTGGCGTGGGCGGAAAATGGCTTGGGCTTGGGCCCCGGCGGCGGGGGGAGGCGAAGGCAGCGGGCCCCGCCGCAGCGGCGTCTGGTGTTGGGGTTACAGCTGCTCCCACCCGGAGACAGGAGGACGGTCTCCTGGTCGCCTTACTGGCCGTTGGAGAGGCTCCGACGTCGCGGATGGTATCACTGGACTGGGCGGATGGGCGGGCAGACACCCCACACCGCACCGCACCGCACCCCCCTGACGCCGCGGATGGAAACACTGGACCGGGCGGGCAGACGCCGCGCCGCACCCCCCCCCACTCCCACTACTTACCTGGAGTAGACGTGAGGCATCGAGCTCAATGGGTGAAGCACAAATGGCATTCTGAACCCGCCTGGGCCCACTGCGCACGCGCGGAGAGACGGCATCATTTTGCATCGCTTCCCCAGGCGCGAATGGGCGCATTTCTTTTTCTCCCAGTGGCCGGAACCAGAATTTTCGGGCGATTTCCCACAAAGTGGAAATGCTGATTGTGCTCCGATTTTTTTTTTAAATTCCTGGAGATTTTTTCTTACTCTGGGGAAAATAAGAGGGGTGCGGTCGCACCCCGCGCACCCCCCCCTTCGGACGGCCATGTCTTTGAAGTGTGGGAGGAAAGCGGAGCACCCGGAGAAAACCCATTCGGGCACGTTACCACCCGTACCATAATTAAGGAGTGCATGTTAAAATGTTGAGACTTTTCCCTTAACATAGTTTTTTAGGATGGAAAGATAAAGAGAAAATGCTCCGAATACGCAGCAGATAAAGCAGCAAAGAGTAGGAAGGAACTGCAGATGCTGGTTTAAACCGAAAATAGACAGAAAAAGCTGGGGTAACTCAACGGGTCAGGCAGCATCTCTGGAGAGAAGGAATGGTTGACGTTTTGGGTCGAGACCCTTCTTCAGACAGGGTGACGTTTTGGGTCTTCAGTCTGAAGAAGGGTCTTGACCCAAAACGGCACCCATTCCTTCTCTCCAGAGATGCTGCCTGCCCCGCTGAGTTACTGCAGCTTTTTGTTTAGTTTAGATTAGTTTAGTTTAGAGATACAGTGCGGAAACAGGCCCTTCAGCCCACACACTAGGGACAATTTTACATTTACCAAGCCAATTTACCTACATACCTGTACGTCTTTGGAGTGTGGGAGGAAACCGAAGATCTCGGAGAAAACCCACGCAGGTTATGGGGAGAACTTACAAACTCCATACAGACAGCACTCCTATCCGGGATCGAACCCGGCGCTGCAAGCACTGTAAGGCAGCAAAAGTTTAACTTTCTTTCCTGCTTGAAATATCAGCCAGGTTTCCTCAGCACTGCACTTTAATCAACAGCATCAATGTTTGTGAGCATTAGTTTGTTTGGTATGTTTACTTCACATATGCGGAGCTGGCCACATGACAGGCTGAACTACTTTAGGAATTAACAAAAAGCATCTATTTACCCCCAATCCACTTTACCACGCCTGCTACGAATTAAGCATTCCATGTGAACTGTAAATATTATGTGGTTTGCTTTTCAGACAATCAAGAATATGGTTGTATGTTTGTGGAATGTACTCCATGTTGAGCAAGTTTTAAATGTATGGTGCTGTGCAATTATGCAGTGGCATATAGATCCCACAACTAAGAATTTTAAGCAAAATGTGCTTAACGAAAAAAATATGCTTTCATAATGAAAGTATCAGAAAGGAAATAAGCTGTGTTACAAGAAATGGGAAATGTTCTCTTTGAAACATAAACAATTCTTCTGGGGATTAACAAGGTAGATGCAGAGATGATATTTCCCCTGACTGAGGAGTCCAGAACAAGTGATCACAGTCCCATCATAACAGGTCAGCTATTCAGGACAGAGGTGAGAAGACATTTCCTCTCCCAGAGGGATAATGAATCTTTGGAATTCTCTGTTTTAAGACCTATCGGGCTCAGTTGCTATGGATATTCAAGACAGAGATGAATATTGTTTCTGGATATCAGGAGAATCAAGGGATCTGGGGTTAATGCAGAAAGGGATACTAAACTAATAGATCAGCTGTGGTCTTATTAAATGGCAGTGTAAGCACAAAGGGCTGATTGGCCCACTCCTTCTGCCTTTATGTTTTAAGAAGTTCATATTGTACTGTGCGATGTTACCAATCATTAATACTTTTGTACAAAATCCCTGTCTGAGATTGGGGTGGCATTGTGGCGCAGCGGTAGAGTTGCTGCCTTGCAGCGCCAGAGACTAGGGTTTGATCCTGATCACGGATGCTGTCTGTGCGGAGTTTGTATGTTCTCCCTGTGACCGCATGGAATTTTTCCAGGTGCTCCGGTATCCTCCAAAGACTTATGGGTTTGTCGGTTAACTGCCTTCGGTAAAATTGTAAATTGCTCCGAGTGTGTAGGATAGTGCTAGTGTATGGGGTGATCGTTGGTCAGCATGGATTCAGTGGGCTGAAGGCGTTTAGAGATACAGCGTTTCTACGCTGTATCTCTAAAGTCTAAAGTAAAGCCTAAATAAATTGTAAATACGTTTTTTTAATTGACATTTTAAAGTGGATACAGTAATTTGTGTAATTTTACAATGTATTCAGAATTTGATATTCCAATAAGGTACTAATAAATATATTTTTTGGAAAAACACACAATTTAAGTACAATAAAATAAACAAAAGCACATTGCAACCCGTTTAAGCAGTAGAAAGTGATGTAGTAAGTGATGCAGTTATGCAGTAGAAACTAGAAACCCTGCTTGGAAAACTAATCATGGCTAAGAACAGAAAACATTTGAAACACAATGCAAATTGTGCAGATTTTGAGGGAGAAATTGACCCCATTGCTAAATAATAGGGAAACTCTTTAAGAAATTCTTTCTGACAAAATGTATTAATTTGCTTGAAAAGGGACGGTATTTTCTCATCTGGAAAATTGTAATGTAAATTCTTCAAAGTTAAACAGAGTTTCGAATTAAAAATACTTTATTTACACCATTGCAATGGAGGGTAACTTTCCACTCTCTTACGTATATTCCTGGATTCATCAGCTCTACTCATAGTAACCAGTACTCAAAGGTTTTCTATAAAATCATAATTAACCACTCGGAACAAAATTGAATAATTAAATAAAGTCATCAGAGTCATAGAGTCATAGTCTTACTGAGTGGAAACAGGCCCTTCAGCCCAACTTGCCCACACCGACCAACATGTCCCAGCTATACCAGTCCCACTTCCCTGCATTTGGCCCCAATATCCCTCCTAAACCTGTCCTACCCATGTACCTTAACCCATGTACCTGTACCTGTGCTCATCTGTAAGCTTCTTAAACACCACTATCGTATTTGCCTCCACCACCACCCCTGCCTCGAGTTCCAGGCACCCACCACTCTCTTTCAAAAAAGCACATCTCTAAACTTGGCCGCTCAGAACGTAAAGCACTGCCTTCTAGACTTTAACATTCCCATCCTGGGAGAAGGTTCTGACTGTCTAGCCTATTTATACCTCTCATAATGTTATAAAACAGTCTAAACTCTCCTTGTAGCTGAGGGCGGCATGGTGGCGCAAAGTGAGGACTGAGAAATGATTGAAAAGCAATGATCGTTCCAAGAAAAGTATAATTAGTCAGGATGTAAAACAGGCAGCGTGGCAGCATGGATTCCAAGTAAAACTGAAGGGAATCAGAAGAAAAACGTGGTCAGGGCTGGAAAATCTTTGTAGTTGCTCTTCAATATTTCTTAAACATAATTCCTTCAAGTGCACCTGCCTGCTTGGATTATGAGATTATGGAATCATCCCTCAAACATGACACACAGACATCCCACTGCCAGTGAGCTGTCTAATTTAATTATCTAAAGGTAAAAAGACTGCCAGAGTAGTAGTTTGAAAATATATTTAACGGTAATGTCGCTACTCTCCCATTCTGTCATGCTCAATCTACCCACGGCATTTCATAACGTTATAAAATCATTGATTTCTTATACTGTCGAAAAATTCCATTTGGCCCATCAACTCGATACCATCTCCTAGTTAAACAAACCTGACAATAGTATTCCCCAGTCATTCCCTCCGGACTCTTTCAATTATTCTCTTGAATGCCTATCCATTTTGCTTCTGGGTGCCCCCATTGTTTCTAGCAGCCTTGCAGCCATTGAGTTCTAATTCATTATCACCCTCCAAGTTAAATAAAATGTCCATGTATTCCCCTTAAAGCAATTCATTAACATTTTGAATGTGTCCCCTGGTTCATGAACATGTGTTGATTGGACCGGCTTCCCACTGTTTAACTGCATCGAAAATAGTTGATGTGTAATCTAGTTTAATAGATCTGGAACAATTAAATTCAACCACAACTTGTTCAAGTTACTCTCCTCCCTTTCCCCTTCCTGAAACAAATATCGCATGCACTGCCTATTGAATGAAATCCCTGATAGGTAAAGATTATCTTTTGAAAATTCTGCCATTTAAAAAATAAGCTTCAATATTCATCCTTGTCAGTGCTGGTTTAATGCAGTCCTGACAAATTAATATTACTTGTAAGAAGACAGAACTTCTCTTGTTGATACTTGAGATGTTTGTTGTGATATTCTTTTTAGAGTTGGCACTACTTCAATCCACAATATGCTTCCTGTATTCAAATTTAGAGATCTCAGCACCATCTAGTGGGAAGAAGTATTCACTGCCACCACAAAGAAAATTGAAAAAGTTTCGTTTAGTTTAGAGATACAGCATGGAAACAGGCCCTTCGGCCCACCGAGTCCGCACCGACCAGCAATCACCGTACACTAGCACTATCCTACACACACTAGGGACAATGTTACATTTATACCTAGCCAATTAGCCAACAAACCTGTCCGTCTTTGGAGTTTGGGTGGGAACCGAAGATCTCAGAGAAAACCCACACCGTCACGGGGAGAACGTAAAACTCTGTACAGACAGCACCCATAGTCGCGATCGAATCCGGGTATCTGGCGCTGTACCAATACGATACGATATGATATGTTAGAACTTTATTTATCCCAACAGTCATAAAACACAAGGTACTGTATATGAAACATGAAATTAAAGTTGCGAGTGAAAAGGATTGGGGATGTGCAAAGATTTGTGGGGGGGGGGGGGATATTCTAAAAAGAATATTGACTGAAGGGGAAGGAGTTGTACAGTTTGATAGCCACAGGGAAGAAGAGCTACTCTGGCATTCATTTCTGCATTTTGGGGGGAACCAGTCTGTTGCTGAAGGTACTCCTCAGGTTGACCAGTGTGTCATGGAGGGGGTGAACTGTATTGTCCAAGATTCACTGCAGTTTCAGGAGCACCCTCCCCTCCAAAACCACCATCCATGAATCCAACTGGCAGCAACTCTACCGCTGCACCACCTTGCCGACCTCAAAATAGTTGTCCAATTTCCATGAATTCATGATCGAATTAATGTTTAATGTTTGGTTTGCTAATGTCACTATATTTAACCAACTGCAGTGCATTGATCCCCATTGCTGTAATATCAGGACAGTAACAAAAGGTTGCACCTTAGCTAAAGTAAATAAATAATAAATTAATCCTTTTGCCGTCGCGGGGTCGAAGGCTCTTAGTGAACAGCATTGTGGGAGCGCCTGCAGATTGAAGTAAATTAAGAAGAAAGATGATCACCACCTTGTCAAGGTCATTAGGCAATGGCCATCAACACTGGATCTGCCATTGTCTCCCACCTTGTGTAAATTAAAGTAGAATACGACCACCTTTGAGATCTTCCACAACATTGCACAATAAAAACAAGCGTTAAATTACTTTGACAATGGGTGTGAATGTGAGTGTTCAAACAAAGGTAATTCAAGAGAGCAATCAAGATATAAGATCACTGTGCATTAAGATGTATATTCTGAAAAATCAAAAAGGGGAGGTATATATTCCAGTGACTCACATGACTTATCCCTACAATTCTACTATAGTTTAAGTAGTCATTTATAGAATGTGGGCATTACTAGTAAGAACAACATTTATTGCCTATGACCAATTGGCTGCTTTGTTGGGCCATTTCAGATTTAATTAAGCAATCCATCTAAGTCAGATCAACTTAAAACATAGGGACACAAGATGTGGAGCAACTCAGCGGATCAGGCAACAACATGTCACATGGAGAAGTGACGTTTTGTGTCCTGATACGAAACGTCACATGTGCATGTTCTCCAGAGATGCTGCCTGACCCATTGAGTTGCTCCAGTACTTTGTGTCCTTTTGTATAAACCGGCATCTGCAGCTCCTTGTTCCGACAACTTAAAACATACTTGTTTTCTAACTTTACATGTTCAGATAAATAGTCCATAACCTGAAACATTAGATCTGTTTCTCACTGCATGGAGGCTACATGGACTGCTGAGAACTTCTGGCATTTGATTTAGTTGAGCATAAGACACCAAGGAGGGTGTTTTAATCACTTTTCAGTAATTGCATACTCATTTATTCTGATACTGGCTGTTTAATTCAGAATTCATTTAATTACTCAAATTAAGATCCTCCAGCTGCCATGGTGGATTTGAACTCACATTTCCTGATCTGCATTCTCTGCTTTTGTGTACGAGTCCATAACATAACCAGCATTCTGCTGTACACCACACAGAGTGCAATTTCAATGGAATTGTTCCAACCCAAAAGCACAATGCCTCTCAAATTATACCAAATGGCAGAACATAATCCACTTGGATTTCCATCAGCGTTCTCATTGACAAGATATATTAAGCAGCATTATATCAAGCAACATTTCAGGCTTGTGAAGTTAAAGAGAACTACTTTTTAATTTCAAAATGCAGATGGCTGGTATTGGCTATGTGTCTAAATCACAAGGATACTGCCCACAATGTCCAGGTACACATAGCCACTTGACCCGACCCTGCACTTCCATTCACCGAGTGAAGCATACAAATACAATGCATACATGTTGTGTGAGTTAAGCTTTAAACCAATGTTACTTTAAAAAATATTTGTTCTTGATATATATGGTGGTGGCCAGTTGGTAACGACGATGGCGGATTGTGCAGTCTCAATTCAGGTGATTTCTGACATGGCTCATGAGTCAGCGAAGAGGGCTGCACAAAAACCTGTGCGTGTAATGAGTTTAAGGTACTTTTGTACCAGAGTACTTAAGGAAGTAGCCCCAGAAATAGTGGATGCATTAGTGATAATTTTTCAAACCTCTTTAGATTCTGGAGTAGTTCCTGAGGATTGGAGGGTAGCTAATGTAACCCCACTTTTTAAAAAGGGAGGGAGAGAGAAAATGGAGAATTACAGACCAGTTAGTCTAACATCCGTAGTGGGGAAACTGCTAGAGTCCGTTATTAAAGATGGGATAGCAGCACATTTGGAAAGTGGTGAAATCATTGGACAAAGTTAGCATGGATTTATGAAAGGTAAATCATGTCTGACAAATCTTATAGAATTTTTCGAGGATGTAACTAGTAGAGTGGATAAGGGAGAACCAGTGGATGTGTTATATCTGGACTTTCAGAAGGCTTTCGACAAGGTCCCACATAAGAGATTAGTATACAAACTTAAAGCACACGGTATTGGGGGTTCAGTATTGATGTGGATAGAGAACTGGCTGGCAGACAGGAAGCAAAGAGTAGGAGTAAACGGGTCCTTTTCAGAATGGCAGGCAGCGACTAGTGGGGTACCGCAAGGCTCAGTGCTGGGACCCCAGCTATTTACAATATATATTAATGATTTGGACGAGGGAATTGAATGCAACATTTCCAAGTTTGCAGATGACACGAAGCTGGGGGGCAGTGTTAGCTGTGAGGAGGATGCTAGGAGGCTGCAAGTTGACTTGGATAGGTGGGTGAGTGGGCAAATGTATGGCAGATGCAGTATAATGTAGATAAATGTGAGGTTATCCACTTTGGTGGCAAAAACAGGAAAGTAGACTATTATCTGAATGGTGGCCGATTAGGAAAAGGGGAGATGCAACGAGACCTGGGTGTCATGGTACACCAGTCATTGAAAGTAGGCATGCAGGTGCAGCAGGCAGTGAAGAAAGCGAATGGTATGTTAGCATTCATAGCAAAAGGATTTGAGTATAGGAGCAGAGAGGTTCTACTGCAGTTGTACAGGGTCTTGGTGAGACCACACCTGGAGTATTGCGTACAGTTTTGGTCTCCAAATTTGAGGAAGGACATTATTGCCATAGAGGGAGTGCAGAGAAGGTTCACCAGACTGATTCCTGGGATGTCAGGACTGTCTTATGAAGAAAGAGTGGATAGACTTGGTTTATACTCTCTAGAATTTAGGAGATTGAGAGGGGATCTTATAGAAACTTACAAAATTCTTAAGGGGTTGGACAGGCTAGATGCAGGAAGATTGTTCCCGATGTTGGGGATGTCCAGAACAAGGGGTCACAGTTTAAGGATAAGGGGGAAATCTTTTAGGACCGAAATGAGAAAAACATTTTTCACACAGAGAGTGGTGAATCTCTGGAATTCTCTGCCACAGAAGGTAGTTGAGGCAAGTTCATTGACTATATTTAAGAGGGAGTTAGATGTGGCCCTTGTGGCTAAAGGTATCAGGGGTATGGAGGGAAGGCAGGTACAGGATACTGAGTTGGATGATCAGCCATGATCATATTGAATGGCGGTGCAGGCTCGAAGGGCCGAATGGCCTACTCCTGCACCTATTTTCGATGTTTCCATGTTTCTATGTTTCTAATGTGGAGAAGCTGTTGCACTGTAACAACCCCAGCCTCTCGGCCGCAAAAGTCAGAGTCCAGTGGTATGAAAATTAATCACGGCTGGAGATGTCTTGGTTGCAGTGGATGACCATGTCGTCTTTAGTGCTCTCAAGTCAAGTCAAGTCAAGTCACATTTATTTATATAGCACATTTAAAAAACAACTCTCGTTGGCCAAAGTGCTTTACATTTGTTGTAAGAATAGTATAAACAAACAAACTACATACATATATACATATAGCCCTCACTCAGAGGACATCAAGAAAGGATGTTTAGTGCTCTGACCAGCCCTTCGAATTCCACAGTGCGTTGCTGCGTCGCCGTTCCAGCCGTTGGTTCATAAAGAAGTAAAGTAGATGAGCTTGAGGCTCAGTTAGAGGTTGGTAGATATGACATTGTGGGGATTACTGAGACGTGGCTGCAGGAGGATCGGGCCTGGGAACTTAATATTCAGGGTTATACATCCTATAGAAAGGACAGGCAGGTGGGCAGGGGAGGGGGGGGGGGTAGCTCTGCTGGTGAGGGGTGGAATTCAGTCCCTTGCGAGGGAAGACATAGGGACTGATGAGGTAGATCATTGTGGATTGAGTTGAGGAATTGTAAAGGCAAGAGGACACTAATTGGTGTTATTTACAGACCCCCAAATAGTAGCCTGGATGTTGGGTGTAAGTTGCAGCAGGAGTTAAAACTGGCATGTAACAAAGGTAATGCCACTGTGGTGATGGGGGATTTCAATATGCAGGTAGACTGGGAAAATCAGGTTGGTTCAGGACCTCAAGAAAGAGAGTTTATAGAATGCCTCCGGGATGGATTCTTAGAGCAGCTTGTAATGGAGCCGACCAGAGAAAAGGCAATTCTGGATTTAGTGTTGTCCAATGAACCAGATATGATAAGAGAACTCGAGGTAAAGGAACCGCTTGGAGGTAGTGATCATAATATGATTAGTTTTAACCTGCAATTTGAGAAGGAGAACGTTAAATCGGAAGTGGCAGTGATGCAGTTAAACAAAGGGGACTATGAAGGCATGAGAGGGGAGCTGGCCAAAGTAGAATGGAAAGGGATCCTAGCAGGAATGATGGTGGAACAGCAATGGCAGGAATTTCTGGGCATAATCCGGGAGACGCAGGATCATTTCATTCCAAAAAGGAAGAAGGATTCTAAGGGGAGTAGGAGGCAACCGTGGCTGACAAGAGAAGTTAGGGATAGAATAAAACTAAAAGAAAAGATGTATTACACAGCAAAGATTAGCCGGAAGCCAGAGGATTGGGAAACTTTCATAGGACAACAGAAGGAAACAAAACGGGCAATACGGGCTGAAAAGATGAAGTACGAGGGGAAGCTGGCCAGGAATATAAAGAAGGACAGTAAAAGCTTCTTTAGATATGTTAAGGGAAAAAGAGTAGCAAAGTCAAATGTGAGTCCCTTGAAGGCAGACACGGGTGAAATTATTATGGGCAACAAGGAAATGGCAGAAGAGTTGAATAGGTACTTCGGATCTGTCTTCACTAAGGAAGAAACAAACAATCTCCCAGATGTACTGGAGGACAGAGGATCTAAGGGGGTAGAGGAACTGAAAGAAATTTTCATTAGGCGAGAAATAGTATTGGATAGGCTAATGGGACTGAAGGATGATAAATCCCCTGGGCCTGATGGTCTGCATCCCAGGGTCCTCAGGGAGGTGGCTCTAGAAATAGTGGACGCATTGATGATCATTTTCTAATGTTCAATAGATTCAGGATCAGTTCCTGTGAATTGGAGGATAGCTAATGTTATCCCACTTTTCAAGAAAGGAGCGAGAGAGAAAACGGGGAATTACAGACCAGTTAGCCTGACTTCGGTGGTGGGAAAGATGCTGGAGTCAATTATTAAAGACGTAATAATGGGGCATTTGGATAGCGGTAAAAGGATTAGTCCAAGTCAACATGGATTTATGAAAGGGAAATCGTGCATGACTAATCTTCTGGAATTTTTTGAGGATGTGACAAGTAAAATGGATGAAGGGGTGCCAGTGGATGTAGTGTATCTAGACTTTCAGAAAGCCTCATGGGAGACTGGTGACTAAAATTAGAGCACATGGTATTGGGGGTAGGGTGTTGACATGGATAGAAAATTGGTTGGCAGACCGGAAGCACAGAGTAGGAGTGAATGGGTCCTTTACAGAATGGCAGGCAGTGGCGAGTGGAGTGCCGCAAGGCTTGGTGTGGGGCCGCAACTGTTTACCATATACAGTATATTAATGATTTGGAAGAGGGAATTAGGAGCAACACTAGCAAGTTTGCAGATGACACAAAGCTGGGTGGCAGTGTAAACTGTGAAGAGGATGTTAGGAGGTTGCAGGGTGACCTGGACAGGTTGAGTGAGTTGGCAGATGCGTGGCAGATGCAGTATAATATAGATAAATGTGAGGTTATCCACTTTGGCGGCAAAAACAAGGGGGCAGATTATTATCTCAATGGGGTTAGGTTAGGTAAGGGGGAGGTACAGCGAGACCTAGGTGTCCTTGTACACCGGTCACTGAAAGTTGGCATGCAGGTACAGCAGGCAGTGAAGAAAGCTAATTGAATGTTGGCCTTCATAACAAGAAGATTTCAGTATAGGAGTAAAGAGGTTCTTCTGCAGTTGTATAGGACTCTTATGAGACCACATCTGGAGTATTGTGTACGGTTTTGGTCTCTTAATTTGAGGAAGGACATCCTTGTGATTGAGGCAATGCAGCGTAGGTTCACGAGATTGATCCCTGGGATGGCGGGACTGTCATATGAGGAAAGATTGAAAAGACTAGGCTTGTATTCACTGGAGTTTGGAAGGATGAGGGGGATCTTATAGAAACATATAAAATTATAAAAGGACTGGACAAGCTAGATGCAGGAAAAATGTTCCCAATGTTGGGCGAGTCCAGAACCAGGGTCCACAGTCTTAGAATAAAGGGGAGGTCATTTAAGACAAAGGTGAGAAAATACGTTTTCACCCAGAGAGTTGTGAATTTATGGAATTCCCTGCCACAGAGGGCAGTGGAGGCCAAATCACTGGATGGATTTAAGAGAGAGTTAGATAGAGCTCTAGGGGCTAGCGGAGTCAAGGGATATGGGGAGAAGGCAGGCACGGGTTATTGATAGGGAACGATCAGCCATGATCACAATGAATGGCGGTGCTGGCTCGAAGGGCCGAATGGCCTCCTCCTGCACCTATTTTCTATGTTTCTATGTTTCTATGTTTCTTCCGTCTGGTCCGCCAAAGCAGCCTTTCCATGAAGGATGAGCATGTCCCACAGGTTGAACTGGACTACATGGTACCAGTTGCAAGACTACGCCTTGACCTGACAGTATGTACAGTACACATACACAGATACATACATACATACATACATACATACATACATACATACATACATACATACATACATACATACATAATCAACATAAAACCATAAAACATCCGATGACATTAGGACCAGAATTTCCCGCTGTGATGGAAGGCACAAAAGTTCAGTCAATCCTCCTCGTTCTGTGGACTCGTGGTCGGGGCCCTGAAACCCTCCGCAGTCGCCGCTATGGACGGCCCGAAGTACAGGATGGTGGGAACTCCGATGTTGGGACGGATCAGAACAGCCCGTGGCTCGGACTTCCCACATTGGTCACTTCCCACCAGAGACCGCGGCTTCATGATGACAGGTCCACAGGCCGCGCGGTCGGAGAACCTCTTCTGGAAAATCCTTGGCAAAGGTCGCTGGTAGCTCCGCAAAGGTACGCGATGTTAAAGTCTGTGCAGCGCCCGCGATCCGCGACTAGAAGCTCCACAGACCGAGCTCCATGACGTTAGGGTCGGAGCCCTAACATTGGCGATCCTCAGCAAAGGACCGCAGTTCCACGATTGAAGTCCACGCTGCGCCTGTTGCTGAAACTCTAGGCTCTGGGCAGGTCTCCGGTCAGAAAGGCCGTGCCAATCCAGTTGATAAGCCGCGAGGGGGGCGAAAAATTGCAACACGGAGTAAAGTCGCATCTCCGCCGAGGTAGGTGACTGGTTACGGTTTCCCCATTTCCCCCCCAGCACCCCGGCACAAGACACACCAAGGGACACTAATACATACATTGGGACACAATAAGAAATACAAAGTGGAAAGAAACACACGAGCGGCTGGCGTGGATGGCTGCAGCGCGCGGCGCCAACTTGGGGACGCGATAATAGATACGACTAGACTAAGTGGGACCCGTTGGGTTCCATGTTCACACGGGAAGGCTGGTCCCCCAATGCAATATTCCACCTCTCCACCAATTCCAATATTGGTGGCCAGTGGGGGGGGCGGCTTTCTGGAGCGCTAGTATGGGTGTTGTGGGCTGAAGGGACTGGTTTCCAGAGGGCTAGTATGGACATTGTGGGCAGTTGACTCACGGCTACTCCTTGAAATTCCATTTCAAGCAGGGTGCAAGGCCATCAAATTCAAGTGCAGTTTCCTACCTCTACAAGCAGGGTGCAAGGCCACCAAATTCAGGTGCAGTTTCCTAGCACTTCAAGCAGGGTGCAAGGCCACCAAATTCAAGTGCAGTTTCCTACCACTTCAAGCAGGGTGCAAGGCCACCGAATTCGTGCAGTTTCCGAACATTTCAAGCAGGGTGCAAGGCCACCGAATTCAAGTGCAGTTTCATACCACTTGAAGCAGGGTGCAAGGCCACCAGATTCAAGTGCAGTTTCATACCACTTCAAGCAGGGTGCAAGGAAACCAAATTCAAGTGCCGTTTCATACCACTTCAAGCAGGATGCAAGGACACCAAATTCAAGTGCAGTTTCATACCACTTCAAGCAGGGTGCAAGGCCACCAAATTCAAGTGCAGTTTCATACCACTTCAAGCAGGGTGCAAGGCCACCAGATTCAAGTGCAGTTTCATACCACTTCAAGCAGGGTGCAAGGAAACCAAATTCAAGTGCCGTTTCATACCACTTCAAGCAGGATGCAAGGCCACCAAATTCAAGTGCAGTTTCATACCACTTCAAGCAGGGTGCAAGGCCACCAAATTCAAGTGCAGTTTCATACCACTTCAAGCAGGGTGCGAGTCCACCAAATTCAAGTGCAGTTTCATACCGTTTAGTGCAGGGTGCAAGGCCACCAAATTCAAATGTAGTTTCATACCATTTCAAGCAAGGTAAAACCACCATAAAACCATACCAAATACCACATAGAAACCACACTCACAGTTCAGTAGACATTCAGTGTGTTCAGTTGATTCACAGCTCAGACAGAGAGTCATGACCTCTCCCTCCCCCATCTTGCAGAGACTGAGCCAAGTCCACACTTCCGGGTTTTATAGTTTCTCCCCCTCCCACCGGAAGGGGCATGGCCTTTATTGCGGTGATTGACAGGAGAGAGAATCTCAACATTTTTTAAACACTAATAATTATTTTATTTTTCATCGATAGGAAAAATCCTCTGCACCTGATGAGCGGAGCGGACCTCGGAGTAGGATGGCCAAAAATCACAGTCGTACGTGGTAGCAATTTTCTAAAATCAATATATAGTGCAAACAGGAAGTGGTCAAATTTAGACTTTTAATCATTTCCCTTTTCAAAGCCACCACATTTGCCTTTTCAAAGCCACCACCACCATTTCCCTTGTTTCTTCAAAGCTATTACCACCATTTGCCTTGCCTTTTCAAACCAACCACCACCATTTGCCTTGCCTTTTCAAACCATTCACCACCATTTGCCTTGCCTTTTCAAACCAACCACCACTATTTGCCTTGCCTTTTCAAACCAACCACCACCATTTGCCTTGCCTTTTCAAACCAACCACCACCATTTGCTTTGCTTTTTCAAACCTACCACCAGCATTTGCTTTGCTTTTTCAAACCAACCACCACCATTTGCTTTGCTTTTTCAAACCAACCACCACCATTTGCTTTGCTTTTTCAAACCAACCACCACCATTTGCTTTGCTTTTTCAAACCATCCACCAGCATTTGACTTGCCTTTTCAAAGCAACCACCACCATTTCCCTTGCCTTTTCAAACCAACCATCACCATTTGCCTTGCCTTGTCAAACCAACCACCACCATTTGCCATGCCTTTTCAAACCATCCACTGCCATTTGCCATGCTTTTTCAAACCAACCACTGCCATTTGCCATGCTTTTTCAAACCAACTTCCGCCATTTGCTTTGATTTTTCAAACCAACCACCGCCATTTGCTTTGCTTTTTCAAACCAACCACCACCATTTGCTTTGCTTTTTCAAACCAACCACCGCCATTTGCTTTGCTTTTTCAAACCAACCACCGCCATTTGCTTTGCTTTGTCAAACCAACCACCGCCATTTGCTTTGCTTTGTCAAACCAACCACCGCCATTTGCTTTGCTTTGTCAAACCAACCATCGCCATTTTCATTGCTTTGTCAAACCAACCACCACCATTAGCTTTGCTTTGTCAAATCGACCACCACCATTTGCTTTGCTTTTGCAAACCGACCACCACCATTTGCTTTGCTCTTTCAAACTGACCACCACCATTTGCTTTGCTTTTTCTTACCGACCACCACCATTTGCTTAGCTTTTTCAAACCAACCACCACCATTTGCTTAGCTTTTTCAAACCAACCACCAACATTTGCATTTTCAAACCAACCACATTTTCATTTTCAAACCACATTAAGGGCTCTCACAGGTCAGTAAAACCACACTCACAGTTTAATAGACATGTGTTCAGTTGATTCACAGCTCAGACAGAGAGCTGTGACCTCTCTCTC
The DNA here is from genome assembly GCA_038087875.1 of Malacoraja senta. Classification (NCBI taxonomy): domain Eukaryota; kingdom Metazoa; phylum Chordata; class Chondrichthyes; order Rajiformes; family Rajidae; genus Malacoraja; species Malacoraja senta. Next base: position 58,717,620 of record CM075979.1, read on the forward strand.
CCCATCTTGCAGCGACTGAGGCACGTCCACACTTCCGGGTTTTATAGTCCTTCCCCCTCCCACCGGAAGGGGCATGACCTTCATGGCATGATTGACAGGAGAGAGAATCTCAACATTTTTTAAACATTAATAAGTTTTTTATTTTTCATCGATGGGAAAAATCCTCTTGTCCTGCACAGCGGAGGGGGACTCTGAGTAAGATGGCCTAAAATCACAACCGTAAGTGGTAGCGTTTTTTGCTAAAAATCAATATGCAGTGCAAACAGGAAGTGGTCAAGATTTGCGTTTTAATTATATAGATATCTATTATTGTGTTTACAGACCTGTTAAGCTGCTGCAAGCAAGATACATATGGGATGGCATTAAACTACTAGCTTTACAATTAAGTAGCATAAATAGACCATTATCACAATTTATGGAAAAATGGTTAGCTCAGGTTTTTGTTAATTATTTCAATAACACTGGTCTTCCACACCACTGAACCCCTCTCCAGACTCACGCTCAGGTTAAAGATATGCCGGAGTACTCTGCTCATCTGGCTGGCATATGTCTTGAGTAGGCTAGGACTAACACCATCGGGACCCACCGTGGCTTTGCCTCGGCGAAGTCTGCTCAGCTCTTTCTCCAGCTGCTCAGCCTTGATGGTCAGGCGCGACAAAGAGAAGGCAGAGGAAGTGGACGAGGGGGATTGGGGGGGAGGGTGGGCTTCCTTCACCTGGAATGCTGCATACAGATTAGGACCTCATATTTATGAGAGGATATACAGGTTGAAATTCTCTCCTCCAACACTCTTGGTGCCAAACTGGTACTGGACCACTGAAAATACGGATCACAAAAAATGCCCCAACGCTTTGGAACTGCTATTTTTAAGAATAAACTCACTGAGTCACCAAGGGTTCTGAGAACAGTCTGTAACCCAAAGTTTCCATAAGTTGGAAACATTGTCATCTGATATCACTTTCAGCTGATATCACTGAAGTTGCACTTGTAGGTTAATTAACTGCAGAGCGGTACAGATCTCAATTAATGTTCGATCTTACTTAGATCTTAGTACTTGATGGTATGGATCTGCACTACCAATTCAATACCTGCCCAACCATAGGAGGTGTCTGACCATTGAATGCTGGGCTAGCAATTCATCATAGCATTGGAGGCAACCCAGAAGAGATCCATTAGGCTAATTTCTGGGATGAGAAGTTTATCCTATCTCATGCCGAAAATCGTTAGATCTGTATTTGGGGTTGAGAGGAAGGAAGGGCGACCTTACTGAAACATAAGAGATCCTAAAGGAACATGATGGCAGGTAGATACATGAAGGTCGGTAGATACATAAAGTTTGGTAGGTACATGAATGTAGATGTTTCCATTATGGGAGAGTCTCAAATGAGGAGGCAGTCATTTATAACTGAAGTTCACAGGAGTTTCTCCTCACAGATGATAATTAATTTCCAGAATTCTCTACCCTGGAGGGTTTGTAGAATCGGTCACTCATAATATTTAAAGAAGAGGCTGATAAATATTTAAGAAACATGGGAATTAAGGGTTAAATGGAAACACAAGGAACAGTAGATACTGGAATCTTGAACAAAACACAAAGTGCTGGAAGTATTTGGTTGGACAGGGAGCATCTGTAGAGCGAAGGGATAGGTGACATTTTGGTTTGCGACCCTTCCTGAAGGGTCCGGACCCATAATATTGCCTATCCATTGTCTCCACAGATGCTGCCCTACCCGCCGAGTTCCTCCAGCATTTTGTTTTTTGCTCCTGCCTTACATAAAACTGGCACAGACGAGGAGTAGAGAGCGTGGACAGATCATCAGAGATCATATTGAATGCTAGGACAAGCTTGAAGAGTTGTACCCATTTTATTGTGTGCATAAAGCCATCTAATGACTCCCTCATGAATTTATTATAAACAGATCGAAACCCACCTAGCAATGAAATAATTGATCAAAACTGGATCTTCAATCAGAAGCATAAGCAGGGGAACTCATTGATATTTTCTGAGCAAAGCTAGGATTGTTTTGTAAATTTGAAACATTCGCTCATCATAGATTGGATAACATATGGAATCTGAGATTCCAGCCAAACGAAACAAAGAAAAATGAACAGAATTAGCTCTGGAATAGTATATACAAAGCTGTGGAGCTATCTAAATATTAAATGTGTATAATAAAGTGGACATTGAACTTGCACGGAGTGGACAAGATGATCCTTGTAAGAATGTAGACAAAGTTAGATTCAGAGCATCAGTTGCAAACAATGTACCTGGTGCCAAACCAAGTCAATTCGGTAGAACCAACATGCATTAACTGTATAGGAAAGAACTGCAGATGCTGGTTTAAATCGGTGAATACAAAATGCTGGAGTAACAGGCAGCATCTCTGGAGAGAAGGAATGGGTGACGTTTCGGTTCGTGACCCTTCTTCAGACTGATGTCAGGGGATTGGGCGGTACATAGATAGAATGTAGTCGGAGACAGTAAGACTAGTGGGAGAACTGGGAAGGGGAGGGACAGAAATTTCCAGGTAGGAAAGGAAGCGTTTGTTGAGGGCGTGGATCTGACGTTGGATGAAGCACAGTTGGGGTCCGTTGCAGGTGTGGTTGAGTGCAGCTCCGGAGCTGCAGGAGAGTCAGGGTGAGCACCTGTTGGTGCCAGCGCATCGCAGCCAGTGTAGAACGCAGGGCACGGAATGAAAACTGTATCTTTCTAAGATGTTGCTATAAGACCAACTATTATCATTTTGACTCAAGTAGGAAATAACATATAATGTCCATCAATCTTGAGGCACTGCACGTGAAACGAATCACTTATGTGCTGATAATGTACATGAAGACTAAACTGATGCCTGCCAGGAGATGTGATGAACTCAAGGAACTGGTGGGAAATATGATGTGGATCATAATTGCATGGCGTTAAGCTGCATGATACAGAATAGCACGTAGAACTGGTAAAAGTATATCATGATGGAATTCTGAATATCATTTCAAATCAAAGGTGAGGGGGGATAAAGATTTAAGGTAGACACAAAATGCTGGAGAAACTCAGCAGGTGAGGCAGCATCTATGGAGAGAAAGAATAGGTGACTTTTTGGGTCGAGACCCTTCTTCAGACTGATTTAATTTAATTTATTTTTGATTTAATTGGAACAACTTGAGGAGCAACATTTTCGCACGGAGGGTGTGGGCATATGGAACAAGTTGCCAGAGAAAGTGGTTGATTCTAGTACAAAACAACATTTACAAATATTTTAAGTGGATACATGGATATGAAAGGTTTCGAGGGATATTGGTCAAATGCAGACAAATGGAACTAGAGCATCTTGGTCAGCATAGACGTGTTAGGTTGAAGGGCCAGTTTCTAAGCTCTACAACTGGCACTTTCGTTGCACACCTCACAGATGATTCCACGACTACCTTTTATTCAACGGGAAAGCCAGAAGTGCTTGAAAGTTCAGGAAAGCAACAGCAGGGCAGGCGATTGAAGAAGACTCATTATTATAAAAGTGATATCAAAGAACTCACATTATTCAGAGCTGGAGACAAATGAAGCCCACATCAGACCAATGGCAGACATGGCAGAAAGCAAAAACATAACAGAATGATGGATGAACTCAGTGAGTCAAAAGGTGTAAGACAAGAATTTTGGTCACAATCCAGCATCAGGGCTGGGAGGGAATGGGAATGATAGTCCTTCAATGGCAGCGTGTGGGTGGGGGGAAGGAATGGGAATGATAGTCTGTATATAGCAGCGTGTGGGGGTGGGGGAGGGAATGGTTGATTGGGAGGGGATATAGAGACTGATAGATAACAGATGGAACCAGATGGGGAGAAATATAAACTATGTCATATTTAATATTGGTTTGAAATAATTGTAATTGTTTTGAGACTATACCACTTTATCATATAATCAACTGCTTTCTGTGCTGTTGCAATAGTGTTTAGTGGGAAACATTCCGTCTGCTTGTCTGTGGGGGGGATCACAGGGAAGGAATGCAGTCTTGACACTGTAATCCTTTCTATTGTTAAGTAATGGATTTTTGTTGTGAGTCTGAATAATTGGCTATTCTCCAGGATCTTACTGAGATATAAACTTTCTTGATTTATAGTCCATTATTAAAGTCATATATCTCAATATTCCAATTGTTTTTTCAACCCACATTGCCTGACATTGAAAAAGGCAATGCCACTGTTACTCCCAGGTTTCCATCCAAGTCTCTGTAAGGCTCCATTTCCTTCAGTGGACACGGGATCTTTAAAAAATTTAATTTAAGGCTTGTCATCTGTATTAAATTCCATTTTCCATTTCTCTGTCTGGATTCGCAGCATACATATGTTTCTCTTCAGTTCTTTTTAATTTCAGTAACGCCTGTACATTGAGCAAAATTCCACTTGGGTTCCGTGTCTGAGTCAATTACGCAGATTGAACACAACTGAGGTCCAGTCACTGACCCTTGAAATGTTGCATTTTGATATTACAGAAAACCACTGAGGCCTGAAATGATTTACTTGGCACCACTCTCCACTTTGCCAAGACATTCTCCAAAGTATTTTCCAATTGTTATTTAACTTCTCATCCAGTTCTATCCTGATGAGAATAAGAATTAGAAGTGGAGGGGGTGAATTTCACCATGGGAGAGAAGGAAAAATTGCCTTGGTGAATGGGCAGAATATTTCACACCACAGCTAATATTTATCCTAATGAGTTAAATCAAAAAAGAAATTTTGAAAGAAAATAAAATTATTTGCCTCACTTTTAACATTTAACTTCCACAATAGCCATATTACAAATACCCACTCCCATTCAAAATAATATTTAAAACTGAAAATTACTTGATTTTTGTATCTTAACCTTGCATAACTAATTACACACGAGAAGTGAGTACAAGTATATGAAGTACAAATTTGGTCAAAATACTTGAAATCAAAATCCAGGAAGAAGGATGTAATATTTTTTATTTAAAATTTGACACCAATATATAATGGAACATAAAAGTACCTTTCCCAGTATATGTCAATTGTCAATTAGCAAATGTTAAAAAAAAAAAGTGACACCAAAATAAACAAGATGACCCTCTGACTTTTGTTTAACAGTACATTTTACTTCGGAGTCACGTGAGTGACTACGTGAAGAGCCCGTCCAGCACGCATGCGCGACATTAGTGTTCACGCAGTGCAACAGCGACGAACGGGAGTACAAGGCGCTCCCGCTACAAGTTTAAAAAGCGGCCCATCAGGTAAGTACTTACTCTGAGGTCGTAATAGCAAGCTTGCTCTGCTCTGTGATTCCAGGTAAAACTGGGAAAATGAGTAAAGCATGGCAAGCAAAGAAAACCGCCCCCCGTTCGACTCCAACAGAACCGGAGGGTCCCATCAGTGGGGGGCAAGAGGCGGCACCTGGACCGCTCATGCTGCGGTCCACCCTCATCGAGACTGAGCCGAGCCCAGTACCGCTAGCGCAGCCTGAGGAGCAGCAGCGGGCTGGAGGCAAATCAAGACAAAAAAACAGACCGGCCGGTCATGTCTGACTCCGATGAGGAGTCTCCGCCTGAGAGCGGAAGGGGTAGCCGCCTGAGCCGAATGGAAAGGCTCATGGAGCAACTGCTCCAGCGAGACTTGCTTTGGGAGCTGGAGCAGTCTCGCAAAGGGGGTTCAGGCACTCCCACAGCAGTGCCTTACAATGCACTGGCCATTGCTTCCCCCTCAGCCGAGGGCAGCATTGGCGACCAGGACTGGGCTGGTCAGGAACAGGGGTCATTGGCTGAAGATATCGGGAGTACGCTTGGGGTACAGGACCAGGAAAAGCTGCTGGGTGTGGTGAATCGCTACGTGGCTACACCACGAGCAGGGCGGCCATTGGAGCCAAAACTGGCGCCCAGCATTAACCACCTGTCCCTCAAACCTCTACAAGATCAGGTACTTAATGAGGCACTAGAAATCTACTCGTCTCCGGAGAACTGCAGTTTGCTTAATGTACCGGCCGTTAACAGCCAAATCTGGGGGTTTGTTGGACAGAGTATCCGGAGCCAGGAGCTAAAATTACAACGCATCCTCAAGCTCCTGACAACAGGGATAACATCCTATGCTCGTTCCGTGGATGGGGTAGATATGACCACAAACCAGCAAGACACTCTGGCTCTGCTGTGCAACACCCAATACGAGATCAACAACCTCCGCAAGGAGATAATAAGACCTGCCCTCAATCCCAGGTATGCAGGACTTTGTAAAACACCGGCCTCAGAGCCACAGATCCTGTTATTCGGGAAGGACTTAACAAAACAAGTAAAAGACCTGGAAGACGAGGCCAAAGCATTTGGCCTCATGAGGGCAGGCCCCGGAACGAGCAGACCCACACAACCCAGACGGCAGTACCCCACCGCGTCCACCAGTCGATGACAAACATTCAGGACTGGTGAAAGCTTGGGGTCCGCATTCCATCCCCGAAAGCCTTTTTTAGGCCAGGGCCCAGAGGAAAATGGAAAATGCGCCACCCCCAACCAACAGGACATCCAGCAGTACAACGGCGGATGAAGAAACAGAAGCAATGAACACTCCCATAACAATGGAGGTAGGTGGGTCTGGTTCCTACCAGCATATAAAAAGTGGGGGGACTGTACTAACAGGGGGGAGATTACACCTGTTCATTGAAGCATGGAGGTCTCTCACGAATGATAGTTATATACTTAACAGTATTCGGGGATACAAAATAGAGTTCATTCAAGAAAACATGCCACCAGTTCAGCACGTACCCCAAAGGGTCTTTACCCTCTCAGTCAAAGAGAAACTAGAGGCTCAAGCAGAACTGGTGAGGTTACTTACAAAGGGTGTCATTGAGAAATCCAAACATGAACCTTTGGAATTTGCCTCAAATACATTTACCAAAAGCAAAAAAGATGGTGGATGTCGCATCATCATTGACTTAACCTCGCTAAATACCTTTGTTAAGTATGTACATTTCAAAATGGAAACATTTGTAACTGCCAAACAACTGATTTCCAAAGGATACTTTATGGCAAGCATTGATTTAAAAGATGCCTACTATTCAGTACCCATTCATAAGGGTCATCGCAGATACCTGATATTTACCTGGATGGGGCAACTATGGCAGTATAAAGCGTTGCCTAATGGGTTAACATCAGCTCCTAGACTATTTACCAAGATATTAAAACCAGCCTTGGCAACATTAAGAAAACAAAGACATATTGTCATGGCATATCTTGATGATATCCTAATAGTAGGCAAAACCATGGAGTTGGCTAAATCAGCTGTATTAGCTACCAAACAATTGTTTGAAACCCTGGGATTTGTCATACATCCAGATAAATCTTGGTTGATGCCATCCACAACTATGGACTATCTGGGATTCACAATTAACTCAGTCCACATGTCTGTAACGTTGCCAAAAGGTAAAGCAGCAGAATTGGCACAGACGTGCAACAATTTAATGGTTAGCAATCGACCAACCATCCGACAAGTGGCAAGAGTAATTGGCAAAATGGTAGCAGCATTTCCAGCTACACAAATTGGACCCCTGCACTATCAGAACCTACAAAGGGCAAAAGTACAGGCATTGAAACGACATGCAGGTCACTTTGACCGAACCATGAAATTACCCATTGAAGCAATATCAGAGTTACAATGGTGGATAGAACACATTTGGCATAGTTCCAGCCCTATCATCATCAATAACCCAACATTAATTATACAAACAGATGCCAGTGCTCAAGGCTGGGGAGCAACTAATACCATATCCAGCACAGGTGGTAGATGCACTAACCTAGAATCATCTTTACTACAAACACTGGGCATAAATTACTTGGAAATGTTGGGTGCGTTTTATGGTTTAAAAGCATATTCTACGGATATACACCATTTGCATGTTCGTTTACAAATTGATAATACCACGGTGGTGGCCTATATTAACCATAAGGGCGGAATAAAATCGATATCGTGACAATTTGTTCAACAAAATCTGGCAATGGTGTGTCGATAGACATATTTGGCTATCAGCAACTTACCTACCAGGTAAGCTAAATACAGTGGCAGACACCAGGTCACGCAAATTCAATGATAACACCGAATGGATGTTAAATCCTAGAGCTTTTGCTAAAATTACAAAGCAATATGGCACACCAGATATCGATCTCTTTGCATCCAGACTAAATCACCAGGTACCAATATATGTCGCTTGGGAACCAGACCCTGAGGCAGCAGCGATAGATGCATTCACGCTGAACTGGGGAAACTATTTATTTTATGCTTTTCCCCCCTTCTGCCTCATCAGTAGGGTACTACGCAAAATACAGATGGACTCTGCTTCAGGTATTTTGATAGTACCCGACTGGCCTACACAGCCATGGTTCCCAGTGGTCCTCGACATGGTCATTGAAACTCCTATGACCTTCCCCAGTAGCCCAGACCTATTGACTCACCCGGTATCAGGCATAAGTCATCCATGCCATGACAAAATTAACCTACTGGGTTGCAGGTTATGAAAAGACCACTGCTGGGCCTGGGGTTGTCTGACAGGACCATCAACACGATGACAGCGTCCCACCGTATGTCCACCAGGAAACAATACCTATCGAACATCAGGAAGTGGGAAAGATACTGCTCGACTACTGGGACAACGTACTCATCTGCAACCATAACCAATGTACTGGAGTTCCTGGCTGGCCTTCACCATAATGAAGGATTGAGCTACAGCGGCATCAATACTGCCAGAAGTGCTCTGTCAGCCTATTTAAAACAAGTACCAGGACAACAGGCTATAGGGTCTCACCCGCTGGTGATTAAACTCATGAGGGGTATATTCAACTCTAACCCCCCTAGACCTAGATACACCAGAATCTGTCATGTCAGTGTGGTCCTGACATACCTAAGGGGATGGTCACCAGCCAGGTCTCTCACTCTGGAACAGCTAACCCAGAAAACGGTCATGCTCATGGCACTAGTCTCAGCACAAAGAGTCCAGTCCCTCTACTTACTGCGACTGGACAACATGGTTATAACACCAGACCGGGTATCATTCACCATTCAGGAGCTGGTAAAGCAGAGCAGGCCAGGAACTTCAGGCCTAGTTATGGATTTCCGGCATACCCACCTGACCTGCGGTTGTGTGTCATGACTCACCTACTGACTTGCATCAACACAACAAGAGATTGCCGAGGGAGAGAAAAAGCCTTATGGGTCAGCCACAAGCAACCACATGGTCGGATGTCGAGCCAAACCATCTCAAGGTGGCTAAAGCAGGTACTGGGAGCTGCTGGAGTAGATACTGACGTATATACATCTCACTCCACTAGGGCAGCATCCACATCGGCGGCTAAAATGATGGACGTACCACTGAACCACATCCTGGCTACAGCGGGGTGGTCCATGGAGAAAACGTTCCAAACATTCTACAACAAGCCGCTAGCAGAACCTGTGTTATTTGCAGAAAGAATTTTAGAATCTGCAAATATATAATTTAAGCCCGGGGGAGCATTTTTCTTTTGTTATTCTTTAATAAATACCATTATTGTTTACAAACAGATTCATGGTTCATTACGATAACATACTTCCTCCCTTGAAACACTTCGGCAGCGAGTGAAGTATGAACTGTTACACGGTTTGAAATCACAGAGCTTTAAAATCTTCACGTAGTCACTCACGTGACTCCGAAGTAAAATAGTAAGATTAAACGAGAACTTACCAGTTTGAAGTTTGATCTGTATTTTATAAGGAGTTACGATGAAGGATTACGTGCCCTCCGCTCCCACCCTCAATTATAGAGATCAACTGGTATCTTAGTTCTCCTTTTCTTTACTATGTTTATTTCAATTGTTGTGTTTCTGTGATTCCACACCGCTGCTTTGAAGAATGTCGCGCATGCGTGCTGGACGGGCTCTTCACGTAATCCCTCATCGTAACTCCTCATAAAATACAGATCAAACTTCAAACTGGTAAGTTCTCATTTAATCTTACTATTTTCCATCATTAAACAACATATTTATGGCAACCCAAAGTTTGGGGGCAGAAATTAACTGTTGAGAAATATTTTCATAATAAGTAGGGATTAATTGTTTCTCACTGATGTCCATTCAATAATAAGGGGATGCGGTTTTAAGATTATCATATGAAGAATAAATAAAGAAAGGTTAAATAGTCTTGTTTCAGAGGGAAGGTTATTACAATATGGAAAGCTTTGTCTCAAACAGTGTGTACGTTTTCCCCCGTGACCTGCATGGGGTTTCTCCGAGATCTTCAGTTTCCTCCAACACTCTAAAGATGTACAGGTTTGTAGGTTAATTGGCTTGGTATAAATGTAAGTTTTCCCGAGTGTGTAGGATAGTGTTATTGTGTGGGGATCGCTGGCCAGTGCAGAATCGATGTGCCGAAGGGCCTGTATCTGCGCTGTACTTCTAAACTAAAGAAAATGTGACTTTAAAGCAAAAGAGGAGGTGTTTTGAAAAGACAGAACGTAGAAAGAGGGAAGGTACACAAAAATGCTGGAGAAACTCAGCGGGTGCAGCAGCATCTATGGAGCGAAGGAAATAGGTAACGTTTCGGGCCGAAACCCTTCCTCAGAAAGAGGGAATGTGAGTAGAAAGAGTTCAAAAGAGGGCTGCTCCCCTTAAAGAAAGCACAATGGACTATAGCCTCATACTAGACAGTATAAGTTTCAGATTATTTAGTTTCACCTGACCCGTAAAAATGTTTTCTGCATTTTCCATTTCTTTCCCCCATCTTGTTTGAAACCACAAGTATTTTCTCAAGAAATGATATGATCAATGTCATGTTCTCTGAATCTTGCAGACAGTTGGGAGAATCTACCCAGAGAAAGAAAAAGGTACCTCATAGGTAACACCTCTAGGATAATCAAAAGAGCTTGGAGATACATTTATAATGGTGCCTATTTAATTCAAATATAAAGCAGATAACATTTCCTAGCTGATTCAAGTGGTTCTCCAAATAGCAAGTCACACATATTAAACACAATCAAAAGTTCTGCGCACTCAAGCATCCAACAAGTTCAATAGAGCATTAGCTGTTCTATTTCCCAACAAGGAATTTATTTTAACATATTTTCCGTCTGTTTGGTTGCAATATTAGGTGCAAAGTAAGAACAGATGGTAAAAATTAGTTTCTGATAACCCAAAGGTGTTCTTAAGTGCCCATTCCTGTCCGCACCCAGAAATATTGAAATGACTCAGGGAGGTGTAGTTCCTTGCTTTGCCTGGAGGCTCTTTCCATTTACAGATCAATTCCACTTCATGTCTGAAATTGGACTCTCAACTTTCAATCATACCAGATTCCTTTTTTGCTTATTCTCTGTTTAATACCCGATAACTGTTTAAGACCACCTCTCAGTCTTCTTCATTCAAGACACTCCTTGCAACGAAGCAGTCTTAATCCTGAAGTCCAAAGACCTGAGGCCAAATACAGTGACAACATTGTCAATTGTTCCATCTTGTGGATGAGATATTGAACTACATTTTGCCAAGTAATTTCAACAGTCATCTATTTAACAACAACAAGCTATTTGTACTTTTCATGAAAATACTCTGGTTTTGGATTCCTACTAGGAAGTCAAGGTTGTGAAGAATCTTCACATGGAGGAATCATGAAACTGCACAAACGATTTGCAATGGGTTAAACCTGATGTGGGATCTTCACTCATTTCAATGGGGAGCATAACTGGACTAAGGTAAATGCCGACGTTTCTGCATATTTTAAAAATGTTTGAGTTTATTTTAAGGAGTTAAAATGCTTTGATATACACAAAAAGCTGGAATAACTTAGCGGGTCAGACAGCTTCTCTGCAGAAAAGGAATAGGTGATGTTTCGGGTCGAGACCCTTCTTCAGACGAAATGCTATTATGTATTTGAGTATTTCTTTAATTTTTTTCAACTTTTGGTAGGTTCAAATTTTTTTGAAATGTTCTGATCATTTAAGCTAGTCTATTGCAGTCCAAAGTATTCAATAGTTTGACTATTTTAATATGAAACTAAATCACTGAGCTTACCTGGCTGTCAAAGTTTTAAAGATTTGCCAGCTATTTTTTTAGTTCAACCTTGTTCTGCCTCCCAATCTTCATCTTGATACAAGTTATGCCATGGAATGGGTGATGAAGCAAGTTTTCACCAAGGGGGATCAAACTTGCTGTTTAGAGAACCACTTGAATCAGCTAGGAAATATTATGTGCTTTATATTTGAATAAAATATACACCATTATAAATGTATTTCGAAGCACTTATCCTAGAGTTATCCTAGAGATGTTACCTGCAGCTGTGTTGTGGTGTGTCCTATGTCAACTCTGTGCACACATTAAACCTAGCTCCACCTGCCTACTTAGTGAAAGGTATTCAATTCAATGAAGGCGGCACAGTGGTGCAGCGGTAGAGTTGCTGCCTTACATTGCCAGGGACCCAGATTCGATCCTGACTACGGGTGCTGTCTATACGGAGTTTGTACGTTCTTCCCGTGACCTACGTGGGTTTTCTCCGGGACCTTCAGTTTCCTCCAGAGACGTACAAGTTTGTAGGTTAATTGGCTTGGTATAATTGTAAATTGTCCCAAGTGTGTGTAGGATAGTGTTATAGAAACATAGAAACATAGAAAAAAAGTGCAGGAGTAGGCCATTCGGCCCTTCGAGCCTGCACCGCCATTCAATATGATCATGGCTGATCATCCAACTCAGTATCCTGTACCTGCCTTCTCTCCATACCGCCTGATCCCTTTAGCCACAAGGGCCACATCTAACTCCCTCTTAAATATAGCCAATGAACTGGCCTCAACTACCTTATGTGGCAGAGAGTTCCAGAGATTCACCACTCTCTGTGTGGAAAATGTTTTTCTCATCTCGGTCCTAAAGGATTTCCCCTTTATCCTTAAACTGTGACCCCTTGTCCTGGATTTCACCAACATCGGGAACAATCTTCCTGAATCTAGCCTATCCAACCCCTTAAGAATTTTGTAAGTTTCTATAAGATCCCCCCTCAATCTTCTAAATTCTAGCAAGTACAAGCCGAGTCTATCCAGTCTTTCTTCATATGAAAGTCCTGACATCCCAGGAATCAGTCTGGTGAACCTCCTCTGTACTCCCTCTATGGCAAGAATGTCTTTCCTCAGATTTGGAGACCAAAACTGTACGCAATACTCCAGGTGTGGTCTCACCAAGACCCTGTACAACTGCAGTAGAACATCCCTGCTCTTATACTCAAATCCTTTTGCTATGAATGCTAACATACCATTTGCTTTCTTCACTGCCTGCTGCACCTGCATGCCTACTTTCAATGACTGATGTACCATGACACCCAGGTCTCGTTGCATCTCCCCTTTTCCTAATCGGCCACCATTATGGGCCTGTCCCACTTAGATGCCTTTTTAGGCGACTGCAGGAGTCTATGCAGTCGCCACATGGTCACCACATGTTCGCGGGTGGTTGCCGGGGAGTCGCCTTCATGGTCGTGAGGAGTCCCCGCATTCTGGAAAGTAGTCGCGGCCTCATTATGGTCGCCGCAAATTTTTCAACATGTTAAAAAATTAGCGGCGACTAGAATGAAGCCGTCATGGAGAGTAGCGAGAATTCTCGTGCCGTAGGTGGGTCGCCAGGAGGTCCTAGTGGGTTGTCAGGAGGTCAAAGGTTCTCGTAGGTTCTCGTAGGTTGTAGCCAGTACTGACCGGTGAATTTCATTGGCTCTTTGGGAAAAAATAAAATAAGCAGAACCAAAGAAAACCGACCGGTATTGTTAAATGTCTGCCGAGCTTCACAGCCTTGTATCTCTGGCTTCTTAAAAGTTGTCTCCACTCCTTCTCCCCCTTCTCCCCCACCCCCCCTCTCCTCCCCTCTTTTAAAGGATTTACCGTACACTGTGCTTTAGCCATCTTAATTACAGCGCAAACCTTCCTGTTCATCGCGGTGTGTGTCTGTATCACGTTGGCTTTGCACCGTGTAAATTTCACTCAGACAGCGCTCCTCCCGCTTGCCCTGTCCCTCGCCTGCACAAGGAAGCAATGTGTGTGTGTGTGTGTGTGTTCCACTCTGACAGTCACCGTTCTAGTTGCCGTTTTTTCAGGCGACTACGGTCATCTTGACAGTCGTCGGTAGTCGCCTGAAAAATCGCCTAAGTGGGACAGGCCCATTAGTGTGCAGGGATCGCTGGTCGGCACGGACTCGGTGGGCCAAATGCCCTGTTACCACTTTGTATCTCTAAACTAAACAGAGTAATTCTTCCTAATTGACCAAGGATTCTCTGTCAACCAAGACCTGTGATATGGGCATTTCATTCTGTTTTATGAATTTTGCTCTGTATGTATTTGCCGTGGCATGACCTATTTTGCAACAGTGTCTAAACAAAAGGCACTGTTGCAAAATAGAACATTGTTTATATGTTTTATGATATGCAAGTTGCTGTGTTAACACAGGTTTCTCCAGTCTTACCCTCTCATATGATCCTCCGATAATAGGGATCAGACTGCTTGTGCTTGTCATTGGAATATTATTTTGTTCCTGTTGACCATGACTGAGAGACATACACAAGGTGGAGATTAACCAGAACCCTATATAATTGAGTTATGGTTTCCTTCAGCTATCAATCCAGTAATTATGTAATATAGCTCAGCTTTGCAGTTGCTTTGTTGACCACTTTTCCATAGACATTGGATACATTTAAATACATATTTGACTAATATTCCATATATCATTCAGATCCACCCTTTTCTATGGCAATGATAATCCTGAAGGACCAATGTCAACCATTTTTCATTTTATCTGAAGTATTTATCACGTTATCAACATCATCTGTCACAGCATGGCCTACATATCTTTTATTTGACTCATTTTGCGATTCCCAAGTGCTTCTTCAGACTGAGCAGTCACCTGGCATCTGCCAGCAATCTCACCCAACACTTTTGCTTTCATCTGCTACATAAGATAAATTGAGAATAGTTTAAAAAGTACAGTTAATGCATGAGGGAATGGTTAGCCTGCTTAGTACTTTTTTTGCACTTCCTCCCTTGAAAAATACATTTCACTTTGATATCTTGAATAGAAATTCTTCAGGCACGATGGTATTTCATAAAATAAAATCAGAAATTAAGAGATACAATGTGTTAGAACTGGAGAGATCATTTGAGGCATGATTTAAATCCAATTGATTAATCAATTACCAAATATTGGCCTATGTTGGTTCAGTTTTAGATTTGCTTGTCTACCAAGAGGTGTTCTCGCATCCATTGTAAAACAATTTCAACCTTTTCTTAGCACATTAGAATTTGCCAATTGTGTTTTGTACTGATTTATAGAGCTATCATTACTCCAAAGTTTTTTAATAAACACTAAAACACTAATGAAAATCAACATAACCGCCACAGATGCTGAAAATCTGAAATAAAAGTAGAAAATACCAGGAGCATTCAGGAGGTCAGACAACATCCAGGGAAAGGGGAAAAAGAGTTAACGTCTAAAGTGAAAGACTCTTCCTCAGAACTGGGAAAGAGTTAAACTGTTCAGAGAAGGTGGATGAGAGATGCTTAGAACAAAGAATATCTCTGATAGAATAAGGAAAGGGTTGCCATGGACATAGGTTTGGGATCTTCGAGTCAAATGGATAATAATGCAGACAACGAAGACTAATGTATTGCAAAAAGTAGGGCTAAAGGATGTGTCCAGATGATTGCACTGCACTTATGAAGAAAGAGAAACAGAGCCAACATCACATCAATGTTGAGTCCAGAAGTCAGTAAAGTGCCCAGGCAGAGGATGTGTGTTCCCCGAGCTTGTATTGGGCCTTATAATGGCTGGAGAGGTGTTCATAAATCAATAGTTCATAGTGGAAATGGGTTGGAGAATTAAGCTGACAGGTAATAGGAAACTCAGGATCATCCCAGCAGTCTGGGTGGCATGTTATGTGTCTCTTTCAGAAATCCCCAGTCTTCCAATGTTACCATCGGTGATATTGGCTCAACTTCTATGCTCTTAAAAGCTATGCCCTCTAGTCTTTGACATTTCCGCCATGTGGGAAAAAAGTTTTGAGTGTCTAGCGTATATGTAGGTTTCTTGTATTTTATATACTTTTACAAGGTCACATACAGTACTCTGGTGTAGCACCAGAGGGGCAGATCCGTGTTTTTACCTCCTCAGAATTGCTGGTCAGCATTGGGCTGCTTGTAAAATTCAATCACTTGCTATAATCAAGTAGAAAATGCTAAAGGCACAGGAATATTTGTTCTTTTGCCATTCAGGCTATATCTCTTATTTTTTGTCCAAGAGAAACACTCATTGGTGATGTAGAATCTATCCATGTAACATCACCTGAGAAAAGGTAATTAATGAGGGACTTAAGCAAAACCTTCAACTGAAACTGATAAATATTTCACTGTTGGGTGGAGATGGCACAACTAAATTTAAAGGACAAAAAGATTTTGAGATACCAGTGTGAGGAGTGAATATATCTGGCCTATATGATTTTGGTTATTAAGCTGCCAATGTGGATAAGAGGCGCAAGAAAAAAAGCTGTTGAGATGGCAGGAGCTATGATATTTTTGGTCTCATTATTGCTCTGTCGTGCACCCTTTTGATTTTCATCTGGTTTTCTTTATTAGTAAAATTACCTTTTATGGACTTTTGAATTCTCCAACCATTAATCTTCCTGACATCTAATTTCGTTCCCCGTCCAACCCTCCCAAGACACTCGTAGATCATGAATCATTTTCTGTCTGAATGGCAGAGCCGGCAACGCTGAACAAATCGTGGATGGCAGATTTTTATTCGTAGAGGAATGATATGTAAATATTACAACACGTAATGTAAGAAAAGAGAGTGAGACTGGCCTAAGAGTAGCTGGCATTATAGTGCTCCACAATCAAAGCTAGTTAGCGTACCAGGAATGTTAGTGTACCAGGAATGTCAGTGTACCAGGAATGTTAGTGTACCAGTGAATCTAGTGTACCAGGCAGACACCTGTGGAAAGATAAGGTCAGCAATTTATATGAACTGAATGTCTGCATATTACTTGCAGCCCTTTATCTCCTCAGCAAATATTTTTCAAGCTTCACACATTCAATCTATATTTATTCGACTGTTGGTTTAAACCGAAGATAAACACAAAAAGCTGGAGTAACTCTGAAGAAGGGTCTCGACCCGAAACGTCACCCATTCCTTCTCTCCAGAGATGCTGCCTGCCCCGCTGAGTTACTCCAGCTTTTTGTGTCTATCTTTATTAGACTATTACCGGCTAAGGTCTATATTCTCAGTGCTGCAACAGTTGGCCTTTTTTTTTCTCCCGGTCCTTCTTAGCAGAGAGGAAGTTTGGTGAAGAAGACTCTTCGAAGAACACCCCACAGGGTGTTCCATACTTCCCAAATAATAGAAAGGACACAAAGTGCTGGATTGAATCAGCAGGTCAGGCAGCATCTCTGAAGAATATGGCAATGTATCAGGTTGGGACCATTCTTCCTTGAGGTAGAAGCGGGCAGTGTGGGACTGGGGAAGGATAAGGTTGGAAGCTGTGCCTGATTCCTTGGGGAGTCAATGGTTGGAAGGAAGGTTTACTGTGAAACTATTATTTTATACTTTAAAATATCTGGGTACCTCACACAATGTATCAATAATTTAATTGACACGATTTGATGCCATTTAGACCTAAATGAACTAGCAATGTTTCTATTCAATGATTCTGAAAGATGGTGCTTTGGTAGCATGTGTAAAATGTCAGGAGCCTTTGCAGAAATTAATGTTGAGCGGGATATGAGATGCTCTGTGCAGGGAGCATAATGCAGGCACCTTGCAGTTTACGTGGGGGTTACATGCTTGAAATGTGCCGCTTAATTAAAAAAACACGTAAATTAAACGTATACGTGACAATGCTGTCAGTAGTAAATTTGACTGTGTTATTCTGAAAATATGATCGCTTCAATCAAGGTTTGGTATTAAAGGAGCATAGGCATTATTTCAAAAAAGCTCTAAACAAACACGCATAAAAGATGAAATGCCTTACATGCTCAAGGTGGCTGACTGATAAAGAAGGAATTTATATAGCAGTTGCAAATGGAGAATAGACGACCTTATGGTGAATAGAACTAAAACATGACACAAATCATTTGATCTTTTCCGCAAGTGTTCATTTGCAGCAAAATTCAGGACAGTGACTTCTGTTAGCCATTGATTAGAAAACTGGCCGGTTTTAATCAGACTGCCCTTTCTGTTGACCATATAACTCTTTTTTAATGAAAATACTTATTGCATAGTTCATACAGCACAGGAATAGGCTCATCGGCCCATCATGTCCATGCCGACCATCAGTAACCAGGAGAGAATTATGGCAGTCAAAATAAAGACCGGGAATGCTGCATTCAAAATGTTTCTCATATTCAGTCTTATTCAGGCTATTGTTTTTTTAAATTGTAAACAATGTGGTTTAAATCTAACTGATGCCTGTCTCAGATTGACAAAGTCAATATAGACATTTTCAATGCAGCTTGCTTGGACAAGTGCATACCACAAAATTCTTCATTAATCAACCTAAATCTGCCTAAAGTGTGATGGGAACATGCTCTACAGTGATAAAATTCAGACATGTCACAAGTTCATAAGTGATAGGAGTAGAATTAGGCATTCGGCCCGTCGAGTCTACTCCGCCATTCAATCATGGCTGATCTCTGCCTCCTCATCACATTTTCCTGCCTTCTCCCCATAAACCTTGACACCCGTTCTAATCAAAAATGTGTTTATCTCTCCCTTAAAAATATCCACTGACTTGGCCTCCACAGCTCTCTGTGGCAATGAGTTCCACAGATTAACTACCCTCTGACCAAAGAAGTTCCTCCTCACCTCCTTTCTACAAGAGCACCTTTTAATTCCGAGGCTATGACCTCTGGTCCTAGACTCTCCCACAAGTGGAAACACCATTTCCACATCCACACTATCTATGCCTTGCATTATTCTGTAAGTTTCAATGAGGCCCCCCCTCAACCTTCTAAACTCCAGCGAGTAGAGGCCCAGTGCTGTCAAGCGCTCATCATATGTTAACCCACTCATTCCTGGAATCAATCTTGTATGTCCTTACCGTAAAGTTGAGGAAAGTTTTGAAAATAAAATGCTTGTCAAGCTTTTATGGGTGAGTTTAGTCATGTTATTCATATACTGTTTTCTAGCCTGTCAATTTTGAAAATCTAAAGAAGAAGAAAAAGGTATGTAGAATATCGGTTTCATTTTGCATCATCTAAGTTTATCGTTAGTGAGTGTGGCGGCGCCTATCGGCAGCGGCTCGACTACAGTCCGTCTGTCTTTTTTTATTTTTGTCTTGTTAAAGGTATGTCTTGAGTCTAGTTGTTATTATTTTTTTAGCTGTGTATATGTGGGGGGTGGGGGGGGGGGGACTGTGGGGGAAACCGTTAATCTCTTCCCTGTGCGGGGAGCCGACTTTTTCCCGGTCGGGTCTCCGATGTCGTTGGGCCTAACATCGAGGAGTCGGCGGCGGCGTCCGGCCGGGACCGACCTGAGTGCTCCAGTCGCGGAGCCTGCGGACCTGACATCGCGGAGCTGGTCGACTTCGGAGCGGGAAGAGCTGTGGTGGCGAGCGGCTGCGACCCGACTTCGGAGCTTCGGAGGCTCCAGCCGCAGGCCCGGTGGACAGGAACATCGGGAGCTCGCAGATCCCTGGTGGGAGACCGCTTTTTGGAGCTCCCGCAACGAAACTTCTTCCGCTGGAATCGCGGGGTTTAAAGGACTCGGAGCGGGGCCTAACATCGCCCGGCGTGGCTTAAACGGCCACAGGACTTACCATTGCCCACCGGGGGCTTTAACATCGGAGCCCCAATTCGCCTCAACGCTGCAATTGGACTGCTGGACCGCGGGAGAAGAACTAAGGGAAGAGATAAGACTTTGCCTTCCATCACAGTGAGGAGATGTTGGCAATCCACGGTGATGGATGTTTATGTAAACTGTGCTAAGTGTGGGTCTTGGGTTTTTTTGTAATGTAAAACTGTAGAAAATGCAATTTCGTTCAAACCAAGTTGTTTGAATGACAATAAAAGCCATTCTATTCTATTCTATTCTATTCTATTCATTAGTACACAATTATACTCAGGGTTTGTGGTGCAGTATGTGACACACACAACTGTGACTAATTTAGTGTGAAATATTTAAAGTACTATATACATTTTTCTTTCCCCACATACTGGCTGATTAAAAAGGTTTTGATCCCTGGAACAGAACCATATGTAATTTTGGTCCATGGACTATAATTATTTATTTAATACTGTGACACCCCCCCCCCCCCATCAAGGGTCATTTCATGTGATTTACAATGCCTGGTGTAGCAACAGGATTTGAGGCAAAATGTTCCAAAAGGAGTAGGTTGAATATAAGTCATCTGGAAGGATAATAGCTCACTCTGTAAGCTGTCTCGTGAATGAAGTACATTTGTTGACATTTGAAATTACCAGTTATTTCCACTATTTTAATAACAAAAAGGGAAAATAATAGGATACATCCCTGTAATAAAATGTACAGTAAGTGAGGCATAATGTGACCTGTGGAAACCGTGTACATCTACTGTATTCATCGTTTGTCCAGAGACTGACTGATCACACATTCTAGGGGTAAGTAATATCTGTATTATGAAGTGCAATCTAGGCGACTGACATGGGAGGTTAGTCATTCTCCCACAGGCTGAACCGACTAGGTTGACTGAACTCACAAGCTGAAGTCCTGACCTGCTTTCTTGCCAGAAAATCAACCTTTACAAAGTAGGATGACTAATGCCCCAGGAGTTTCCAGAAAAACAGGGTTAAAAGAAAGACGTAATTATTTTAAATTGTGTTTCATTTTCACTGTCTTCGAAGACAGTCACCTAATGGTGATAACAAATATTGGAGATGGAGATGGAGATGGATACCTTGTAGCGCAGGAGGATGAGGGGTGATCTTATAGAGGTGTATAAAATCATGAGAGGAAAAGATTGGGTAGATGCACAGAATCTCTTGCCCAGAGTGGGGTAATTGAGGACCAGGTTCAAGATGAAGGGGAAAAGATTTAATAGGAATCTGAGGGGTAACTTTTTCACGTAAAGGGTGGTGGGTGTATGGAACAAGCTGCCAGAGGAGGTAGTTGAGGCAGGGACTATCCCATTGTTTAAGAAACAGTTAAACAGGTACATGGATAGGACAGGTTTGGAGGGATATGGACCACGCGCAGACAGGTGGGACTAGTGTAGCTTGGACATGTTGGGCAGTGTGGGCAAGTTGGGCTGAAGGGCCTGTTTCCACACTGTATCACTCTTTGACTATGGCTCCATGGGTAGAATGGTTTGATTTGCCGAGAGCATAGAATAATTTGGGGCAGGAAGTATTGGAATCTGTTCTCTTTCCAAGTGATGTTATCTCATTCTTTCAGCTGTCTGATGGTAGGAATGTGGGTCAGGTTCATCGGAGCCACAGGGTCAAGTGACACAACTTGCTTGAGCTCACAGCCCAACCGCTGGTAACAACTTTATTCTGAGATTAATTACCAGCGTGGAAGCAGTTTTGTGGGCCTGATTTACTGTGGCTATTGAGAAAGCAGATCTCATTTCTGGCATCGTTGATGTTGCTCCTGATATCTGATCTTCCTGTTGTCACAGTAACGACCTTCAAGTCTCTTCTCTCATCCCCAGACCATCTGCCTCCTAACCCAGATACATTCTGGAGTGGCATTGCAAAATTTCCAAAAGGCAGATTCTAATTCACAATCCATCCAATTTTTGCTGGGCATGCTGTAATACGATAATCTCAAGGCAGGATGACTCTGACCGTATGGTCGGTGGCAACGAACAACACTCATCATATGCTGACCTCTACTCATTAACTTCTGGCAATTCCTTGGGGAAAAAACACTTTGAAATAGACTGAACAATTTTTTTCACCATGCCCTTTCCCACAGAGGTGAGTACCTTACTGCTTGCAAATGCTTCATATCGTATAAAATATAAATGGGCACCCCGTTTTAACTGTATAAATCATTTAATGCACCAACCAGTTCTCTGACTTTTCTGCACAATTCCACTTTTTCAAAATTCAGTCACTTCTTTCACAGATTCTATTCTATTAATTTCAAGGAGCATTTTCATATTCCAGGTGTATGGCTTGCTGGAATTAGGTGATTGAAATATACGCCTGTATATCTCAAACTTTCACAAGATATCGCTTTTCAATACGAGGTAATGATAGTACATTTAGTTTAGTTTATTGTCACGTGGACCGAGGTGGAGGTCTTTTGTTGCGTGTTAACCAGTCAGTGGAAAGACTGTACATGATTACAATCGAGCCTTCTGCAGTGTACAAATACATGAAAAATTGAATAACATTTAGTGCAAAATAAGGTCCAGTAAAATTTGTTTGAAGATAGTCCGAGGGTCTCCAATGAGCTAGATAGTAGCTCAGGACCACTCTCTAGTTGTTAATAGGATGGCTCAGTTGCCTGATGACAGCTGGGAAGAAACTGTCCCTGAATCTGGAGATGTGCGTTTTCACACTTCTGTACCTCTTGCCTGATGGGAGAGGGGAGAAGAGGGAGTGACCAGTTTTAGACTCGTCCTGCTGGTGGCCTTGCTGAGGAAGCGTGAAGTGTAAATGGAATCAATGGAAGGGAGTTTGGCTTGTGTGATGGTCAAATAGATATTCTTATCATGCTGTTTAAATTGTTTCTCTTAGCAGTTGATCATAATGTTGTTCCTGTCTTAACTACATCTCTTTGCTCTTCCATTAAAATTTGACTGAATTAAGATCAGACATATTCTAAATTTTTTGAGCATTTGTTACTGAGCAAGAATATAATCTGTTGTAGAATGTGGCACTGTTTTGTAGTTTAAAAAATGATTTGTTTATAAGCGTGTTATTGTAAAAAGATTATATACCTACAATACTTGTTTCTTCAGTGCTGCTTTGATAATTTTCCCTATCTGTTTGCTGCACCATTTCATGCTGAATGATGCAAAGATACAATATGTGTGGAATACCATGTTGCTTCAGTGGCCACTCAAATAGAAATGAGCAGAACCGAAGACTATTATCCAATATCCTATTAGTAACCATGATATGAGAAATTGAATTCCAATTCTTCTGTTGGTTTCTGTGTTGAAGTACAAAATCTACCACTTTTTACCTCCATCTTTTATGAATAAGGACTCAATCAATACTAAGAATTTTGAAAAGGATTGCAGGCCAGTTTCGATCCTGTGAAGCTGTCGTACTTGGTTAGGCTCTGCAAATTTGCTGATGGATTTACTTCATCACTAATTCTTCAAGATCTTTATCTAAACCAATCTAATAAACAAAATATCAGTGCATTGCTTACTGCTCACAACACCAGAATGTCTGAAGAAGGGTCTCGACCCAAAACGTCATCCATTCCTTTTCTCCAGTGATGCTGCCTGTCCCACTGAGTTACTCCAGCATTTTGTGTCTATCTTCACCAAAACGTTTAATGTGAAAGTCTTCCAAAATCTACCGTCTTGCAACATTTAACATGGCAATTCTTGTGTCCCTATTCAACACAACCATATTCCATTAACTACTCGGTGGTAATCCATTAACTACTCGCTTAATGGCACAGTGGTGCAGCGGTAGAGTTGCTGCCTTACAGCACTTGCAGCGCCAGAGATCCGGGTTCGATCCCGACTACGGGTGGTGTCTGTACAGAGTTTGTACCTCTCCCCGTGACCGCGTGAGTTTTCGCCGGGATCTTTGGTTTCCTCCCACACTCCAAAGACGTACAGGGTTGTAGGTTAATTGGCTTGGTATGTGTAACTTGTCCCTAATGTGTGTAGGATAATGTTAAAGTGCAGGGATCACTGGTCGGTGTGGACTCGGTGGGCTGAAGGGCCTGTTTCCATGCTGTATCTCTAAACTCCTATTGTCACATACTCAATATTCTGACAGACTGTCATTTTAGTTTTTTTTCCCATCTGCCGATGTGAAAATAATCTCGTTTTATGTCTCCTCAGCTATGCCCATTGCTCATTGCTATAACTGGAAAATCATCCACTAATTTCAATTGTGAGAATGTGAGAATCCTGCTATCACACCCTGTGTCTAAATTCTGATCTGATAACTTGGCGATGCAAGCACAATCACATTTTGTTTCAACACTTTATATTTACTCGTGTAATCATAGTATGAAAAAGAATGACTCTTTGCAGTCATTGTGAGATTTATGGAATTAGGCCCAAGAGTTGGCAATGAAGACCTCTGGTCTATGACCAAAGGAAAAAGTGCATTCATAGGAACTGATGAAACTATTCACTTCTCCTTCATTGTCCAGGTTCATAGTTCAAATGCAACTGGTACTTCCTAACCATGATCTCAGTTATCAGTTCAGTTATCAGTTCAGTTATCAGTTTAGTTTATTGTCATGTGTACCGTGCAGTGAAAAGCTTTTGTTGCGTGCTAACCAGTCAGCAGAAAGGCAATACATGATTACAATCGATCCATGTACAGTGTATAACGTTTAGTGCAAGGTAAAGGCTGAAGGGTAGTCCAAGGGTCATCAACAAGATAGATAGATACTGTGCATATTACAAGCAATGTATACACACTTTATATTGTTTAAATACAGGTGGTAATGCAATATGTAGTTCCTTCTTGTTTCATTATTACATGCCTTTGTACAATACATTTATTTCATTTTTCTAAAAATGTGCATGCGATATTTCATCTTCTTTAATCTCCTGTGCATTTTCTAATCATTATTTTAATCCCTGTAAATTATAAAAGTCCTAGTCAGGTATTGAACTTTTTTTGTATTTTTAGTTCGCTGTCTGGAAGAATTCTTCGATCTGATCAGATGTTCTGACAGACAGATGACAATACTGGTGCCAGGTGCTACAGACCTGAAAGTAACTGCTGTCAGATAAGTGGACATTCAAGTCTCATCGACCACTAAATCTCACTCAGCAGCCTTCTTCAAGCTCTGCAATGATTGCTGTCACTATTGCCGCTACTGATGGTAAAATCTCATCTACAATTCATTGCCCTGGCTGTGTGGATTGCTACGGTTTGTAATGTCCTTAAGCAGTTGGGGACCGGTTAGAGACTAGAGGTGTTATGGTCCACGTGAAAAGAGATAAATCAAACATGATGCATCAGCCAGTTGGCCGCTGGATTTCTATACAAATACAGTGCCTGGTGCACAGTTCAACAGTATCAAAGGTAAAAGTGAATGGCAGAAAATGTTGGACTGCTGCATGTTAAAAACATTCGCGTTTATGGCAAGTTGTAAAGCCCAGTAAGAAAGCTGACATGGTGAGCCAGAGGTGGAGGAAGGTCATTGATGTCTATGGAGAAAGGGGATAGTGTAAATACTTATAGTGAGGACAAGAAGAATGGCATTTTCAGGCTGCTCAAGTGTCTGCAGTCAGTGGCACCTGACGGCTTTCTTTCCCAAACAATCAATCACAATCACAATAATACTTTATTAGCCAAGTATGTTTTGCAACATGCGAAGAATTTCATTTGCCAAGTCAGTCATACAAATAAAAAGCAACAGAACACACAAAACATATTTTAACATAAACATCCATCACAGTGACTCCTCCACATTCCTCTCTGCGATGGAATGCGATAAAAAGTTCAAGTCCCTTCCCTTTGCTCTCCCGCGGTGGGCGGCCTCGAGGCCTCCGTTGACTCGATGATCTTGACTCCCAGTAGTCGGTGGCGGGGCCCTCCGCGTCGAGGCGATTTGCGCCTGCATCGGGGGGATGTCAGCTCCCCCGTGCCGGACGATCAAACCTCGCGACATTGGAGCTCCCAACATCCACGGCCTCTCCCGAGACTGCGAGCTCCTGATGTAAAGACCGCAGGCCGCGGTTGGAGCAATCCCTGGCAAGGGATCGATTCCAATGTAAGTCCACGCCCTGCGGTGGGGCCCCAAGGTCAGTCCGAGGAGGTCCCCAGCTCCATCAATGGTAGGCTGCAGAGCGACCGGTGTATGCAATCCAAAAATTAATCCCATCTCTGGTAAGGTAAAAAACTGATAATAAAAATTCCCCCCGACCCCGACCCCCGACCCCGACCCCGACCCACATAAAACAAACCGGAAAACATTTACACAGACTTATTAACACACACTAAAAATTTAAAAAAGATGAAAAAAACAAATAGACTGTTGGCGGGGCTGCCAATCGTAAGGCGCCCCTACACTCACTATGCATGAGGTAAACCGAAGATAGACACAAAAAGCTGGAGTAACTCAGCGGGACAGGCAGCATCTCTGGAGTGAAGGAATGGGTGATGTTTCGGGTCGAGATCCTTCTT
The DNA here is from genome assembly GCA_038087875.1 of Malacoraja senta. Lineage (NCBI taxonomy): Eukaryota > Metazoa > Chordata > Chondrichthyes > Rajiformes > Rajidae > Malacoraja > Malacoraja senta. The sequence goes on from CM075979.1 coordinate 58,743,895, forward strand.
CAGCCCTTCCTATGCATGAGGTAAACATGACTCCTATCTCAAAAGTGCTCCCAAAATTATATGTTGATAGTAGAACAGAGTATGATCAGTGTTTTTAATCTGTCAGTGGTCCTGTTGTTTGGTGCGTGGCAGGGAAAGCATTAAACTTGTTGAAACTGAGATAGAAGTAGAGTGATATATTTCCTTCTAAGAGGTAGGCCAAATCAGTCGAGTGAAGCCCAGTGGCAGGTTAACCACCACAGTCCACAGTGTATCAGCACCCCAGGCGAAGCTCAACCAAGTACTGTCCCACCAACGGACACACGTCCAGAGCCCAACCAGCCACAGTCAGTGGTAGAGAGGAAGATGGAAGGAAAAAAGCAGAATGGAGCCGTCACTGGCTGTGGCTGAAGAGAAAGGATGCTGTCTGGGCTGCCATGTGACCATCTAGAGGCTAACCATAATACACACACCCAGGGCTGATCACCCTGCGGTGGGCCTGCCTCGACTGAGAGTGTCTTGTGATAAAAGGCAGAAACACCCAGTGACGTTGAGGTACACAACTGAAGATGTGTCTGATTGGTAGCAAATCACCTAGTGGTCACCCCCAAGAATACCGGGTGTCAGTTGTGGTGAAGAACCTTAGGGATTGTAACATCCAGTCCTACTAATCAATATGAGGAGTGAAGCAATGGACGATGAAGATGACTAGAACTTTGATACTCCTGAACACAGAAGGCCTAAACACCAGTGTAGCACCAGGTACCTGTGATGACCCATTCTGATGCTCAGTAAAGAGGATTCAATTTTAGCTCTCCAATCCAAACAAGTGAAAAATCCACCAGGTTTCTCTTCAGGCATGTAAATTGGACTCCAGTATTGTCATCACAATTGAAGTTAGCTGTGTTATATGATCCAAATAAAGTAGATAAAGCCTTCCGAACTAATGAAAACTTGTCAGAAGAACCAGCAGAGTCAGAGAAGGGTTAATAAGTAATAATGCAGTGTGTGTATATCTATCTATCTATCCATCTATCTATCTATCTATCTATTATATAAAATTCTCTGTCTGTCGTCCGTCTGTACGTCTGTACGTCTGTACGTCTGTACGTCCAACGTTCTGCTTGACCTGTGCCGCCTTTGATACCGACCCGCGCCCGCGCGGCGCGCGGAAACGCCGATATTTTTTACCGTTTCTAAAGAGGTTACGTTTATCTTTACGAATAGACGATCCCGATTAAATTTGGGTCGTGTTTACGTACGCTTTTTAAAATAAAATACCTCTCCCCCCCCCCCCAAACCAAACATTTCAAAATGTTTAAAAAAACAGCTCAGCCGTAGAATGTTAGTAAAGATTCCGTTGTGTGATGTCACAATGCACAATGGTCACAGATGTCCAATCGGAATGGATCCATTTACATATGCCTCTGCGGCGGCCCCAGCCCCGGCCCCTCCCCCCCAACCCCCGCAGCATTGGGCATTGTAACATCACAAAACAGAACCTTCATTTACATTCTATTGCTGAGAGCTGTTTGTTTAACATTTTGAAATTTCCCCATTCCCTATCACCCCCACACACGTGGCGACGCCCTGCAACACGTGTGACAAATCGGAATGATTCCGTTTACATATGCCTTTGCAGCAGCCCCAGCCCCAGCCCCTCCCCCCCAACCCCGCAGCCTGTGTCGAAGGGCGTCGCCACGTGTGTGGGGGTGATAGGGAATGGGGAAATTTCAAAATGTTTAAAAAAACAGCTCTCAGCAATAGAATGTAAATGAAGGTTCCATTTTGTGATGTCACAATGCCCAATGCTCAAAGATGTCCAATCGAAATGGACCAATTTACATATGCCTTTGCAGCAGCCCCAGCCCCAGCCCCTCCCCCCCACCCCGCAGCCTGTGTCGAAGGGCATCGTCACGTGTGTGGCAATAGAGAAAGAGGATTGGGGGTGATAGGGAATGGGAAACAGATGGACTGTCCCTACCCCTCCTACTTCAACTCTCCCTCCCCCACTCTTCCCCCTCTCTCCTCTCCCCCTCCCTCCCCTCCCACCCCCTCCCTTCCCCCTTCACCACCCCTCTTCACCCCCATCTCCCCCCCACCCTTCCCCTCTCTCTGCTATCCCGCCACCACTCCCTGCTACCCCTTCCCCTCTCTCACTGTTCCCCTTCCTCCCACCTCTCTCCCTCCCCCTCCCTCTCTCCCTCTCTTCCCCCTACTCCTCTCCCCTTCCCCTCATCCCCTCCCCCCCTCTCCCCCCTTCCTGCCCTCCCGCTCTCCTCCCACTCCAAACTCTCCTCCCCTCCCTCTCACCCACCCTGATCTCCTCTCCCTCCCCAATCTCTCCCCTTTCCTCTTCCCCCTCTCCCCTCCCACCCCCTGTCCTCTTCTCTCCCCACCCCGTCTCCCTCTCCCCTCTTCTCTCCCCCCGAGTGTGTTTGGGGGTGGTTAGTGTGAGTTTGGGGGGTGGTGAGTGTGAGTGTGATGCCGAAGCCCCCCCCCCTCCCGCAAACGCGCGTTGGCAAAACAGCCCGCCAACAGTCTCTCTGTCTTTAAGACGGAACTGCAGATGCTGGAAAATCGAAGGTACACAAAAAAAAAACTGTATATCATCAGCGGGTGCAGCAGCATCTATGGATCGAAGGAAATAGGCAACGTTTCGGTAGAAAACCAGTCTGAGGATGGGCTTCGGCCCAAAGCGTTGCCTAGTTCCTTCGCTCAATAGATGCTGCTGCACCCGCTGTGTTTCTCAAGCTTTTTTTTGTGTACCAGTCTCTCTGTCTCTCCCTCTCTCTCTCTCTCTCTCTCTCTCTCTGCCCTTCTCTCTTCACAGCCCGCGGCTCGACGCCCTCATGCACGCACGCTCCAACCCTCCCCTTCACCTCTCTCCCCATCCTCTCTTTCCTCTCTCCCCCTTCCTCTCCACCCTCCCTCCCCCTCTCCTCTTCTCTTCCCCACCCCGTCTTCCTCTCCCCTCTTCTCTCCCCACCCCGTCTTCCTCTACCCCCCTCACCCCATCCCCAGAGTGTGTTTGGGGGTGGTTAGTGTGAGTTTGGGGGGTGGTTAGTGTGAGTGTGATGCCGCAGCCCACCCCCCCCCCTCCCGCAAACGCGCGTTGGGAAAACAGTCCGCCAACAGTCTCTCTGTCTTTAAGACGGAACTGCAG
>CM075979.1:58747239-58878136 GCA_038087875.1 Malacoraja senta
CTTTTGCTCTCTGGCCATCCAAACAATTCTGCACTCCCCACATTTCCCCATTTTCTCTGCTCCTTATGCCTTCTTTTATTTCTATGTTTTACCAGTTCGGAAGAATGCTCATCAACTTTAAACCCCTCTCACCTCAATCCACCTATTACTTGCCAGCCTTTGTCACTCCCCCACCTCTCTTTTCCAGATTTTTCTTCTTACTCCAATTAGTCTGAAATGATGTTTGTCCATTCCCTACACAGATATTGCCGGACCAGAGGGCAATTGCCTAGCGCAGCATAGTGGCGTCGCAGTAGAGTTGCTGCCTTTCAGCACCAGAGACCTGGGTTTGATCCTGACTACGGATGCTGTCTGTATGGAGTATGTACGTTCCCCCCAATTTCCTCTCACACACCAACGATGTACAGGTTTATAGGTTAATTGGCTACGGTAAAAATTGTAAATTGTCCCTAATGTATAGGATAATGCTAGTGTATGTGGATTGCTGGTTGGCGTGGACTCGGTGGACTGAAGGCCCTCTTTTTGTGCTGTATCTCTAAACTAAACTAAACTAGACCCGCTGAGTTCCTCCTGCACTTTGTGTTTTTACCCAAGATTCCAACATTTCAGTTTCTTGTATCTCAACTTTAAACGTTAAATGTATTTTCTCTCCATGTATGCTGTCTAACCTGCTGAGCATTTCCGGCATTTTCTGTTTAATTTCTGATTCTCGGCACCTTTATGGCACTTTGCTTTTAGATCAAATACTTGAGATTCTGTAAGCACAACATTTTAGTATTCAGTTCAAACATGTTAACCTTTCCGAGGCAGCACTCTATTTATAAGGAGAGATCTCTTAATATCTTTGAAGGTTTGATCATGAATATTGATTTTGTTAAATGGTTGCCAAGATATAATGTTTTCTTTTATATTTTTCAGATGATTAAGATGTGGAAATTAGAATTTAGGATACATGTTGAGTATCTAAATTGATCCCAATAAATCCACCAACATGTTTTGGAAAATTTGTTTCGATTTTTTGATTACTAAGTAGCAATAGAATTTTGTGGTTTTCAATAGCGGAAGAGATTATTTTATGTGGTAGGTTAGTCAGTCTGGAATAAATCTATCTTGTTCCAACAGAATCTTCAGTTTAATTAGTTATTAAGAACTTAAGAGAATGACATATTTCAGCCTATGGGTGAATATGACTGAAAAACAGTGCAATTTAAGATTAATAGACTGAAAAAAAAAGAATCGACTAGTTATCACTTGTTTAAATTGCAAGATGATGGCAGGTATGTTTTACCAAAACCTGCAATCACAACAAACATGAGGCCTGATGGAGTAATTTTGCTCACAAAGATCAAAATGATCATCAGAAGTTGCCAACCAGTGAACAAAGGGCGATTCCATGTTGTGCAAATTACTTAGTCTCTGCAGGAACAAGATAATGACCCAGTTAATATGAAAATAAGAGCAGCCATTATGAAATAAAACACTAAGGAGAGTGAAAAAGCAAAAAGACAAGGCACGGTGGCGCAGCATCAGAGACCCTGGTTCAATCATGACTATGGGTGCTGTCTGGATGGACTTTGTAAGTTCTCCATGGGTTTTGTCTGGAAGTTACCCCCCACACTCCAAAGAGGTACACGATTGTAGGTTAATTGGCTTGGTATAATTGTAAATTATCCTTAGTGTGTGCAGGATAGTGTTAGTGTACAGGGATCGTTAGTCGGCGCGGACTCGGTGGGCTGAAGGGCCTGTTTCCATGCTATATCTCTAAACTAAAAACTAAATTAAACAGAAGGCAAGTCAAAAATGGTGCAGAGGAATAGCAGGCAGTGGTCCATAGCATTCAGACAAAACCCAGATAATTTAGTGTTACCAGATTTTAAAAATACCCTATTTGTCAGCAGTTAGCCTAGAGCCATAACATTTCCAGATTTCAGCCACCCTCTAGGCAATAAAGTTATTTTACAGATACTCTCTAGACCTCCTACCACTTGCATTAATCTAATGTATTCTATTTTTATATACCTCTACTATGGAGAATAAAGTCTTAATTTGGTTCTGTTGATTTTGTTCATCTGTCCTACTCCTTATAATTTCACATACTTTAATCAGGTCCCCCTTGGTGCACTCTGCTACAAGGAAAGCAACCCCAGTCTTTTCACGTAACTCCAATGTTCATTCATTCATCCTGATGGGAATCACCTCTCCAGTATGATCATGTCCTTACACCTTGCTGTGGCCCCCTTTCAGGCACTAGTCAACCCCAACCTTTCATTGTCATCCCATCCCAAAATAACATTTCTTAAACTCAACTACCCCCTCACCTCATCATTTCTTCTCCCCACCTTAATTCCCCAATCTGATCCACCAATTCCCACTTCCCCACCTGTTGCCTTTGCTATCTCCAGCAAACTAGTTTAGTTTAGTTTATTGACATGTTGTAGATTAGTATGTCTTTACTATATACATATATCACCACACAGATTATGCATGTTACACATTCCTTATGTACTCCAGTCCAGATCTTTATCCGTACCCTGGGCCAGCCCTATAAGCCTGTCTCTTTCTCTCTCTCTCTCTCTCTCTCTCTCTCTCTCTCTCTCTCTCAGTTTAGATGCAGACCATGGAAATGAAAGCAAGGTGTGTACCCTCCATTAGTATTGCATTAAAGACTATGAGTTCTAACGTATATGTGTGAGTCTGATCATTTCAACACACGTGTGTCGAGGTACAGTGAAAAGCTTTTTGTTGCATGTTATCCAGTCAGCGGTAGGACTATACATGATTACAATCAAGCCGTCCACAGTGTACAGATACAGGATAATGGGAATAGCGTTTAGTGCAAGATAGCATCCGATTGAAGATAGTCCGAGGGTCTCCAATAAGGTAGATAGATGGCAGGTCAGGACCGTTCTCGAGTTGGTGATAGGATGGTTCAGTTGCCTGATAGCCTCTGGGAAGAAACTTTCCCTGAATCTGGAGGTATTTGTTTTCAAACTTCTGCAACTGATGGGATAGGGGAGAAGAGGAAGTGAGATTATGCTGCAGGCCTTGCCGAGGCATCATGAAGTGTAGATGCAGTCAAATGAAGGGAGGTTGGTTTGCACGATGGTCTGGACTGCGTCCACAATTCTCTGTGATTTTGTGCAGTCTTGGATGGAGCTGCTCCCAGCATAACACATAAATCTTGAGCCCTCAGAATATAACTGCCTTCACCTGATCTGCACTGTGGAATCTGTTAATACCAGTCTGTTAAAACCACTCCCTCCCCACCCACAGAGACACCGACTCCTACTCCAATCACTCCTCCTGCAACCTGTTTTCCTTTACTGATTTCTGAGTTCTTGGTGCAAGCAGAATGCTTGAGCACTTTAAATGTACAAGGCCTGAACTGTGACCCTTTGGATCTCGAACAATAGACTCCACTGGCTGGTCCTGACATAAAGCACATGCGAGTCCACTGTACACTCTCCCAACACAATAGACTTTCCAAGCCACGGTGTATATCAACCCAGTGCGCCTGACAGCAGACAGTCTCAACAATATGCAGCCTTGTTTTAACAGGTTCCATGGTGCAGAAAGGGCAGTATAGGTGAAGTTACATCCTGGGGGCTCAAGGTTCATGTGTTATGCTGTCTGATAAGCCGCACGTTGAGGTGATTGAGCAGAAATCTGGGGCTGGAGATCACAGCCTTTGAAACCCTGTCAGTATATCATCAATGATAGACACAAAAAGCTGGAGTAACTCAGCGGGACAGGCAGCATCTCTGGAGAGAAGGAATGGGTGAGATTTCGGGTCGAGGCACTTTTCAGTTTTCAGTCTGAAGAAGGGTCTCGACCCGAAAAGGCACCCATTCCTTCTCTCCAGAGATGCCGCCTGTCCTGTAGCTTGACTCCAGCATTTTGTGTCTATCTTCCATATCCCTCTATTAGGCATATCCATGGGGCGGATATGTATCGACTAATGCAATCAACTCGACGTGCACAAACAGAAGATCAAATAGAACAAGTTGTTCTACAACTTTAGGCTGTGCATGCCACACGAAAGAAGAAGAAGGCATATCCATGTGCCTGCCTAAAGTGCCTCTTAAATGGCACTATTGTGTCTTTCTTCACCGTCACCCCGGCAGCACGTTCCAGGCGCTCAATTCTCTCTGAATAAAAAATCATCTGCCCCGCACATCTCCTTTAAACTTCACCCCCCCCCCCCCACTCACCTTACAGCAATGCCCTCTAGTCTTTGACACTTCCACCCTGAGCAAAAGGTTCTGACTGTCTACCTGATCAATGCCTCTCATAATTTTATATACTTTTATCTTTTCTTTCCCCTGCCTCTGATGCTGTAGGAGATAGATCAGATGATACAAGGCCAAAATGTATGTTAAGATGACCTCTAATAACCTTCCGGTGCCTCATTCAATGGGTCATGAATCAGCTGCTTGATGACCTGGTCAAGTACGGAGATTATAAAACCCATTCCATTCTCACCCAATTCCTACACATTAAAACTCCCCATCGACATTTAATACGTACAATTTGCAGGCAGTGAATTATTCTTTCTCTTCCTGAGAACTGGATACTGTGACTAATGCCATCATTTCAGCTAAAGTGTGTACAGATGGTTAATGAAACATGACATCCTCTGCCTCTCTGCCAGATTGGATGGTGCTTGCATCTCCTGGGTGACCGGGCGATCTTAAAGATCAACATAGTTCCACAAACCTATGATTGGTGCTTTGAAACCACGTTTGGATGGTACAAAACTGCTGCTGCATACTCTCTGATGTGGCAATTTGTTTGACCCTGCAGCGTAAAAGATTAACAGAACCAAGTTTGCCATCAGTGCATTTACTTTCACATGTAACACAGTGATGTTACATACAGCCTGAGAAATGTCAGGGTCAACATTTCATCCTTTGAAAATAACTTTGAATTGTAAAAAAAAATCAATAATGGCCACTCATTGACTAAACAGTATATACACTTTGAGCAAAAACCAATGCTAAAACATTATCATTGGGCTGTTTTAAATTTATCCCCTATTCATTCATTTCAATAGAAGTACTCGATATTCAATGCCACAAGTGTGAATTGTCGAAATGATTTATAATATATAATTCATGACTGAAGACTGGACATTGGAGAATATATTACGTTAAAATGTTAAATATCGGGCCATGTATTCATTTGATGGATAGGAAGGTCTGCTTCCTTTCTATAATCTTAAAAAAATGTTGTAAAATGTGACTTTCTCAAATTGCAGTGCTCTTAACTATTATCACTGCTCAGGTTCAGGTTGATCTGGAGTTGAACAACTCAGCAGGGAATCATTCTCGTGTAGGAAGGAACAGCAGATGCTGGTTTAAACCGAAGAGAGACACAAAATGCTGGAGTAACTCAGCGGGACAGGCAGCATCTCTGGAGAGAAGGAATGGGTGCCGTGTCGGGTCGAGACCCTTCTTCAGACCTCTGGAAAGAAGTCTGAGGAAGGGTCTTGACCCGAAACATCACCCATTCCTTCAATCCATTGATGCTGCCTGACCCGCTGAGTTACTCCAGCATTTTGTGTCTATCTAGGGAATCATTTTCCTTTGATTACTCCACATCCAGGACTCTGTCAGCATGTCAACCCATAGCAATACTCCACATGAATGATCCCAGCATTTTACTGAAATAGGCAGAAGACACTGAACGCTTTTGAAGCAAACACTTGGATCCCATGTGAATGGAACCCAACAAAAGTCACCTTTAAAATAAAATGGCCAGGCTCTATGGAAACAATGTGAACATAATTAATTGACAGCCCAGAACCCACTATGTGCAGAGGGGTATTAATCGGTTGCATTGCGATACAATGACTGTCACAATGAAGGTCACAGATTGCATCCAAGGAAAGCCTCCTTTTGTTCTGATTCATTTAATTGATCTGGAAATATAATCATATAATTAATTTGCTTTTGTTAAGTGCTATATGGGTGAAAATTGAATTTCCTAGACAGGAACCTGATTATACTGCTTTCCGTGTTGAATTCCAGCAAGAAAGAAATGTGACTATGCACTTCCTATGATGAATCAGACTTGGATGAGTGTATGACGATGATATCTCCCACTGCAGTGGTTATTCCAACCACTCCACGAGCGAATTGTGGACGCAGCCCAGACCATCACACAAACCAATCTCCCTTCTATTGACTTCATTTATACCTCACGCTGCCTCGGTAAGGCCAGCAACATAATCAAAGACGAGTCGCACCCTGGCCACTGCCTCTTCTCCCCTCTCCCATCAGGCAAAAGGTATAGAAGTGTGAAAACGCACAGCTCCATATTCAGGGACAGTTTCTTTCCAGCTGTTATCAGGCAAGTGAATCATCCTACCACAACTAGAGAACAGTGCTGAACTACTATCTACCTCTTTGGTGATATTCGGACTATCCTTGATTGGACTTTGCTGGCTTTACCTTGCACTAAACGTTATTCCCTTATCATGTATCTATACATTGTAAATGGCTCGATTGTAATCACATATTGTCTATCTGCTGACTGGATGGCACGCAACAAAAGCATTTCTCTGTACCTCGGTACCATGTGACAAACTAAGATGCAACTGAAACTGAGAAAGCAGGGCATGTTTTATCAGAGTGTGTTAAATGTAAGTGCTATCAGACTTTTATAGCTCAATTTAAAAGGAGTCTGCAAGAACAATTCACAGCTCAGAACTGGGAACACAACTCATGTAATTTTGGATGAGTATTCTTGAACATCCCATTGCTCCTTCCCATTCTAACTACCACCTACAGTAATAAGGGGTCAAAAGGCCTTGTGCCCACTGGATAATAACAAGATCCCTGGGGCAGCCAGTATTGCTGCTGAACTGAAAATTGATGGTGAGAATCTTCTAACAACTTCAAAGCCACATCATACAACTTTGGTGTTCAATTTATTTTAAAGTTCTTGTTCAGAAAAGGCTAAATCTAACAATCCTATCTGGGTGGAGATTGTTTATACTACATCTTTTTTAACTCCAGCTTTTGGCTCTGTTCCTTATAATGTTTATTTATTTTATATCCTGTCTGTTTTTCACTTCCCCTGCACTTAAATGTGTATTTGCTGATAAATAATATTACGTGGCACCTCTCCACAGCTGACAAGGTGTGTCCACATTTGGGTTGAAGGGTTCCACAAATGGAAGTAGCAACAACATTGGTGGTCTTATGAAAAAAAAAGCGTCAGAGGTATAGAAAACAAGATATGGCTTGTAATATTTGGCTTTCTTATTACGGGGTGGAGATCGTGAAGTTAATACAGAAAAGATTTCCAGTATTGAAGAAAGAATTGGGTGGTATCACTATCAATATTGGACGGCACTGTGGCATAACAGTAGAGCTGCTACCTTAAGGGCCTGTCCCACTTGGGCGTCATTTGCGCGTAATTTACGCGACATCATGGTGCGTATTACACGCTCATGGTGCGTGGTGACGTAGGCAGTGATGTGCTGTCGCACTCGGCGCCCCAGGATTTTGAGATGTACAAAATCTTTGCGCGCCATCCAAATGACGCCCAAGTGGGACAGGCCCTTTACAGCGCCAGAGACCTGCGTTTGATTCTGACTACATGTGCTGTCTGACGGAGGTTGTACCTTCTCACCATGACCTGCATCGGTTTTCTCCGAGATCTTCGGTTTCCTCCCACACTCCAGAGAAAAACAAGTTTGTAGGTTAATTGACTTGGTATAAATGTATAAAATGTAAAATTGGCCCCAGTGTGTGTAGGGTAGCATTGATGTGCAGGGATCGCTGGTCGGTGCGGACTCGGTGGGCCGAAGGGCCTGTTTCCTCGCTGTATCTCTAAACAATGAACAATAAACAAAAAGTACTCCAAGAGTCCAGATGAATTCAGGCATGTTGTTTATTAGATGAACTTCTGGAATGGGCAGCATGTCCTGGGAGAAGAAAAACCGGGTGGAGTAGCATGCATGACTGAAGGGCCTGTCCCACTTGGGCGTCATTTACGCGTCACGCAGATGGCGCACAAAGATTTTGTACATCCCAAAATCCTGGGGTGCCGCGTGCTACCGCGTGTCACTGCCTACGTCACCACGCACCATGCGCGCGTAATGTGCACCATCACGTGCGCGTCACGACGCGCGAATCATGCATCGTGACACGTAAATGATGTCGCATAGATGACGCGCAAATGACGCCCAAGTGGGACAGGCCCTTGAGGCAGTGAAAGCTGGAGAAAGGAGAAAATTAAAGAAAAGTTGGACTAAATATTTATCCTTGCTGCCATGATCAGGTCCATAGCCTTGTGAACACTGGCATGAAAAAGTATGGTGCATCCTAACATCCAAATAAAATGCAGGTCCTCTGGATTTTTTCCTCACCTCTCACCCCCCCTCCACCCCCAGTCGAGGAGTGAATCTCAGCCGGTACATTATAAATGCTTTCTTCTATAAATCAATTTGGTTTTGCTACAGCTAAATCACAAAGGAAATCATCCCCTCTGTTCCCAATCTGTTGAAATCGAGCAGAGCCAACGCATGAAATATGGCAACGAGGGATGCCTAAGGAACACATGGAAGTATGCAACATTCTCCCTCCAATGGAAAATTATTGCTTCCAAGCTCAGAACTAATTTAGCAGATGGTGCTTCCATCAAAATGCAGCACAACACATAAGATACGCAGGCAGCCTATGTCTAGTTCCAATCAAAATAGGATCTTCTGTTATTGATAACACAATACAATGTTGTGTCCCATTTTATGTACGATGAATTCCTTGTCTTGCAATGTAGCTCATTGTGGTACTTGCACTTTTCTTTATCTGCGCTCTTTCTCTAGCTCTAACGTTAAATGCTGCACTCTGTTTATTTGCTTGTTTGTACGACCTGATGTACCCGTCCATGGTGTGATTTAAGTAGTTTAGTTTGGAGATACAGCATGGAAACAGCAGTGGGTCCGCGCCGACCAGCAATCCCCGCACATTAACACTATCCTACACGCACTAGTGACAATTTTTCCATTTACCAAGCCAATTAACCTACATTCCTGTACGTCTTTGGAGTGTGGGAGGAAACACAAGATCTCGGAGAAAACCCACGCAGGTCACGGGGAGAACATAAAAACTCTGTACAGACAGCACCCGTAGTCAGGATCGAACCCGGGTCTCCAGCGCTGCATTTGCTGTAAGGCAGCAACTCTACCGCTGAGCCACCGTGCCGCCCAAGAAAAGCGGAACTGCAGATGCTGGTTTAAACCAAAGATAGACACAAAAAGCTAGAGTAACTCAGCAGGTCAGACAGCATCTCTGGAGAAAAGAAATAGGTGGCGTTTCGGGTCGAGACCCTTCTTCAATCTGAGAGTCAGGGAATGAGGGGTCTCAACCCGAAACATAACCTATGGTATGATTTATCTAGATGACATACAAAACATTGTATCTTGGTACACATGATAATAATAAACCGAGAATAACAATTATTGTGCAACTTGCGCAACAGTGCTTTGTTACTGTTGGATCCAAACATCAAAAGACCTTATTTAATCCGTCGAATGAAGTCAATTCCCTGGCATATAAATTAAAACCGAGGAGATGTTTCTTTGGACAGTACCCCAGCAGTGTTGAATATTATAAAGGAATAGAGTGATACAGCACAGATGGAGGTCATCTGGCACATTTGTATTCATTTCTCCACCTCTCCAGTTTTCTATTTGATTTTTTCCCAAGCCTTCTCGTCTCCTGAAAGCAATGACTTACTCAGATAGCAGAAATTTCATTGCCAATGTTTACATCAGCTCTCCTAACTAATCACAGAGGCAGTGTGAAATTTTCGCCCAACTTTGATTTTTCTCTGTTCTTCTAACATCAGATGCATCATGTAGTGAGCTGTTCCATGCTCCATCTATTAGAACATTGGTCGTACTCAGAACCACTGACATGAGAAGCTTTGACCTGATTAGTTTTAAGATTATATGCACATTATCAGTAATTTACAAAGATTAATTAACTGTACCAGGCCATTTTTAGAATGTTTTTAGCTCGTTAAATTTGACATTTATGTAAATACCAGCCAGTGTTTTAATTAATATACTTACTGCAGCAAGCATCTTGTCTCAGCATACTTCACAATAACTGATTATTCTTTCACTGAAACAAAAACCCAAAATCAAATTAAGTATGCACAATAGTGGATGAAAGCTAGTTATGATCATGGAGTCAACAGCATGGAAACAGATCCTTCCACCCAATGAGTCTGTGCTGACCAGCAACGAAAGAAAAACAAAAAGCCTTAATGAGCACTTTCCAGTGGCTCGGACAGCCACCACCATGAAGTGCTTCAGGAGGCATGTTATGGCACACATTATCTCCAACTTCCCAGACAGCCTTGATACACTGCAGTTTGCCCACCACGCAACAAGTCCATGGCAAAGGTCATCTTCCTGGCCCAACACTCATTGCTGGGAAATCTAGGTAACAAGGAAATCTAGATAACAATAACAAACTCCTCTTTAATGATGGTGTCTCCATATTCCACACCATAATCCCTACCAAACTCATCTCCAAACTGCGGGACCTAAGAGTCTGCAACTCAGTCCTTGACTTCCTGACCCATAGACACCAATCAGTGAGGATAGGTGACAAAACATCCTCCTTGATAATTCTTAACATTGGTGTCCCACAAGAAATGCATTCTTAACCTCTCACCACATAACCTCTACCTGATCAAAGCTGTCCAATGTCTAACCTTGTTAATATGGGCTAAAATAGAGATGTATAAAATGGAGAATCAGTGCATCTGCAAAACCTGTTTGGTCAATTTCTGTGCAAAGAGAGCTGCAAATTGGTGCCAGGAAGTCTAGGTCCTAGATTGAACTATCAGATAAGGTGAGGTCCAGATGTCCTCACTATTGTTACAATGTATGAGTACTTTGCAGAGAAAACCGTGTTGCAAGAGCATTAGCATGATAGGCTGGCTGCAGGAGGATTGTAAATAATGTTAATAATGTTGCAAGGTGTCTATGTTCCTGCTTGAGGATTGGCTGAAGTGTGAAGCCTTGTTTGAATTGTTTATACTCCACAGGAGAATGTTGCATTACTTGGGTCAACTGACTTCTTTCCAGAAGCTTCTGTGGAAACATTGTAATGGGATGCTTTGTAATTGGGTTGGTGAACTGTCAATAACACCTTAATGTAATCGATATCTGTGATTGGTTTCTAGGGGCAACCACCCCCATGTAGATCTGCCCCACAGGGTTCGATGATCTATAAAAGTTAACCCCCACGAGGTTCGTTATCGATCTTCTGGAGGAGCGCTTGGGACTGCGTAACCTTTTGGAAGGGTCTGCTTGCATGAGGCTGAAGGGCTTGGACATGCAGAGACAAGTATCGATCCTGTGGTGTGGCTAGGTAGCGTAAAGGGAATTCGTCATTGTTTCATAAAATGAAAGGTTTAGTGGTCCAGTGCTTGACTCAGTGTTTTATTGAACTAGACTAAGGGGGTTAGCTCTAGGAGCATAATTACAACCTCCCCAGAGGAGCATGGGTGAAGCTCAACAGACTTTGTACTGGAGTTGGGCGTTTCATTGCCAGCATGTGGAAATGGGGACTCCGCCAGAGCCCAGCCTGTGAATGCGGAGCAGAACAACAGACCATGTCATCTCTGGGTGCCCGCTCTACCCCCCACCAAATGGAGCTCAGGGCCCGGCAGACATTGACGGAGAGACAACAACCTGGCTGCTCAACATCCGGCTTGAAATCTAACTATTCCTTTGGTTTATGTTTCATTCGCAAGAAGAAGAACACCACGCTCCCTGTACATTCATGACTGAGCGACTAAAGTCAGCTCCAACTCCATTTACTAGGATTCAGATAAGACTACTGTGGTGGGCCAGACCTTGAACAATGATGAGATGGAGCAGAGCAAGACGATAGACAACTTAGTACCACGGTGACAAGACAACAATCTCTCCTTCAATGTCAACAAAATGAAAGAGCTAGTTATCAACTTCAGGAAGCGAGGTGATGTACATGTACCAATCAGCACCATTGATGTGAAAGGCTTATAGGCGTAAATATCACCAGCAATTTGTCCTGGACCAACCATATTGAAGCTGCAGCCAAAAAGCACATCACACCTCGACTTCCTCAGTAGGCTAAGGAGGTTTGGCATGTCTCCAAAGACTCTTACCAACTTCTACAGATGGATCACATAAAACATCCTATTAGGACACATTGCAGCTTGGCAACAACTCTGACTAAGATCATAAGAAATTGTGGAGAATTTTAGATGGAGCTCAGTCCATCACACAGGCCTGACTCACAACCATTGACTCCCTCTATGCCAGGCTGCCTCGGGGAAGGCTGGCTGCATAATTAAGAACCATTTACACCTTGGTCATTCCCTCTTCTCCTTTCTCCCATCAGGCAGAAAATACAAAAGCTTGAAAACACATCCAACCAGATTAAGGAACAGCTTTCCCCCATTGTTATCAGACTACTGAATGGTCCTCACATAAACAAGTGTGTAATCTTGATCTTCCAATTTAACTGATTGTGGACCTTGCATTTTTTCTCTGTAACTGTAATACTACAATGTTGTAACAGTATATATTCTTCATTCTTGAACAAAATACAAAGTACTGGAGGAACTGAACCGGTCAGGTAGCATCTTTGGTGGGTATGGACAGACAACATTTTAGGTCAGGACTGTCCTTCAGCCTGTCCATTCACTCCAAAGATGCTGTAAGACCCGTTGATTTGCTCTAGCCCTTTGTGTTTTGCTCAAGGTTCCAGCATCTGCAGGTTGTTGTATCTCCATATCCTGCATTCTGGTATTTAGTAGGCCCCCCTCGGTCATGACTGACCATGGATGATGCATCCTGGTCAGATGCAAGCCTGGGCGATGTCGTATAGAGCACAGGCTGTTGCCAATGCAGCATGTCTGCCCTCTCCACGTCGCTCATCGATCCAAAGGAACAGCAGGGCCGTTATAGTTTGGCACCAGCGCCGTCGCAGGAGCTGCCAGAGCGAGGTTGTAGACAATGACGAACTGCCTTTGGGGCTCCGACTCCGGATTTTCTTGAGGTTTACTCCTGGAGCCTTTTCCATGACTGGATATGGCCACAAGGCAGTGGGGGTTTTAAATCAGAGTTTTCCCTCTCCTAGATGGACTGCCTTCCCAGGCTAACAAGCCGCATCTGCCCGAGACTCGTGGGGGCGGGAGCATCTACCTTCCTGTGCAGGTCTATAGCACCTGCCCACTGCCCACTGGTATTATTCTTTATACTACTTGTTGTAATGTGTATGGCTTGATTGTGCTCATGTACAGTATAGTATGATTTGACTGGATAGCACACAAACAAAGCTTTCCACTTGGTAGACAAAAATCTGGAGAAACTCAGCAGGTGAGGCAGCATCTAATGGAGCGAATTATATAGGCAACGTTTCGGGTCGAAACCCTTCTTCAGACTGATGTGAGGGTGGGGGGGGGGGTGCGGGAAGAAGAAAGGAAGAGGTGGAGCCAGTGGGCTGAGGGAGATCTGAGAAGGGGAGGAGAAAGTAGGGATTACCTGTCCTGAAAATGTTCATACCGCGGAGGTGCAAACCGCCCAAGCCAAATATGAGGTGCTGCTCCTCCAATTTACGGTGGTCCTCACTCTGGCCATGGAGGAGACCTAGGACAGAAAGGTCAGATTCGGAAAGGGAGGGGGAGTTGAAGTGCTGAGCCACCGGGAGATCAGATTGGTTATTGCGAACCTAGCGGAGGTGTTCGGCGAAGCGATCACCAAGCCCACGCTTGGTCTCACCGATGTAGAGCAGCTGACATCTAGAGCAGCAGGTGCAATAGATGAGGTTGGAGTGAACCTCTGCCGCAGCTGAATAGACTGCTTGGGTCCTTGAATGGAGTCAAGGGGGGATGTAAAGCGACAAGTGTAGCATTTCATGCGGTTGCAAGGGAAGGTGCCAGGAGAGTGGGTGGTTCGAGTTGGAAGGGACAAATTGACCAGGGAGTTATGGAGGGAGCGGTCTCTGCGGAAAGCAGACAGGGGAGGAGATGGGAAGATGTGGCAAGTGGTGGGATCACGTTGGAGGTGGCAAAAATGTCAGAGGATTATTTGTTGCATGTGACGGCTAGTAGGGTGGAAGGTGAGGACAAGGGGGACTCTGCCCTTGTAACGAGTGGGGGGATGAGGAGTGAGATCAGAGTCATGGGGTATAGAAGAGACCCTGGTGAGAGCCTCATCTATAGTAGGAGGGGAACCCCCGTTCCCTGAAGAATGAAGACATCTCCGATGCCCTGGTGTGGAATACCTCATCCTGGGTGTAGATGTGGCGTAGACGGAGGAATTGGGAGTAGGGGATGGAGTCCTTACAGGAAGCAGGGTGGGAAGAAGTGTAGTCCAGATAGCCATGGGTGCCAGTGGGTTTATAGTGGATGTCGGTCAGTAGTCTATCATCTGCGATGGAGAAAGTGAGGTCAAGAAATGGTTGGGAAATGTCGGAAATGTTCCAGGTGTATTTGAGTGCCGGATAGAAGTTAGTGGTGAAATGGATGAAGTTATTGAGTTGTGTGTGGGTGCAGGAGGTAGCACCAATGCAGTCGTCGATGTAGCGGAGGTAGAGTTCGGGGATAGGGCCACGGTACGCCTCGAACAAGGATTGTTCCACATACCCTACAAAGAGGCAGGCATAGCTAGGGCCCATGCTCATGCCCATAGCTACGCATTGTATTTGGAGGAAATGGGAGGAGTCAAACGAAAAGTTATTAAGGATAAGGACCTAGGCGGAGGAGAGTATCAGTAGACGGGGATTGGTTGGTTCTGCTGTCAAGGAAGAAACGGAGGGCTTTGAGACCCTCCTGGTGGGGGGTGGAGGTGTAGAGTGACTGGACATCCCTGGTGAAGATGAGGGAATGGGGGCCTAGAAAACGGAAGTCCTGGAGTAGATGAAGAACGTGTGAGGTGTCTTGAACATAGGTAGGGAGGGATTTAACTAGGGGGGATAGGATGGAGTGGAGGTATGTGGAAATAAATTTGGTAGGACATGAACAGGCAGAAACAATGGGTCTGCCAGGACAGTCAGGTTTGTGGATTTTGGGGAGAAGGTAAAATCGGACCGTGCGGGGCTGGGGAATGATGAGGTTGGAGGCTTGGGAGGGCAGGGAGCCGGAGTTGATGAAGTCAGTGATGGTGCTAGAGATAGTGGTCTGGTGCTCGTCTGTGGGGTCATGGTCCAAGGATAAGTAGGAGGAGGTGTCTGAGAGTTGGCGCGTGGCCTCAGCCTTGTAGAGATCAAAGCGCCAGACTACCATGGCACCTCCCTTGTCAGCACGTTTGATCACCCAGTTCCCGGTTTTTCAGGCGAGTGCCGCGAACTTGACAGTTGCCGGCAGTCTGCTGAAAAATTGCCTAAGTGGGACAGACCCTTTAATATATGTGCCGGTCCCTCAACTTTTTACAATTTATATAAATGACGTATGAAAGTATGGTTGATAAATTTGTTGATGGCACTCAGATTGATAGAAAAGTAAATTGCATTGAGGACAAATGGTGACTATGAAGACTAAAGCATGAGGGCAATGATCTGGAAAATGGAGCATAAAGTTGGGGATGTAAATTTGTCCATTTTTGCCAGAAAAATAGTAATAAAACAAGCATATTATACAAACGATGAGAGAATACAGAGCTCTGAAACATGGAGAGATCGAATACATGTACATGTCCAGGAATGCTAACAGAATGTAATAGTTGAAGGGGTTCTTTGAAAAGTAGGGAGCAACATACAATCTATTCGAGGAACTCAGTGAGTTGAACAGCAACTGTGTGGAAAAGGAATTGGTCTGAGACCATTTTTGGTGGTCTGTGTGCAATATTGGTCTCTTTGTTTAAAGAAGGATTGGAAACAGTTCAGAGAAAGATTACTCACCCAAGGCATGGATTAAGCGGGTTCCCTTCTGACAAATGATTGGACAAGGTAGGTTTATATTTGCTGGAGTGTGGAAGAATAAGAGAAAACTTGATTGATAAAAGCATAACTGAAAATGGAGAGGATGTTTCTTCTTGATGGAGAATGGTTTCCAATTTAAAACAAGAACTGAGGGAAAAAATGTTACTTTCAAAGGATCGTGAGTCTTTAGAACTCTTCAAATGACAGTGAAAACAGCAACTATAAATAAGCTGGAGTAACTCAGTGGGACAGGCAGCATCTCTGGAGAGAAGGAATGGTGATGTTTCGGGTCGAGACCCTTCTTCAGGCTGATTAGGGATAAGTGAATCAAGACCCAAGTCGCACTAGTGCCTCATTTTCTCCCTACAAGCAGCTTACAATGGCCTGTTTCCTTTCTCATCATTACTTTTTTTGCATATCTTTCATTCATTGTTCTTTATCTCTCCACATCATCGTCTATATCTCTCGTTTCCCTTATCCCTAACCAGCCTGCGGAAACGTCACCTATTCCTTCTCTCCAGAGATTCTGCCTGTCCCGCTGAGTTACTCCAACTTTTTGTGTCTACCTTCGAATTAAACCAGCATCTGCAGTTCCTTCTTACACAACTATAAATAAGGTGATGGATGAGAACAAGTGGTTGAATTACCATCAGATCAGTCATGATCTTAATAAATGGCAGAGCAAACGTGAAGGATAACAGCCTGCTTCTTATTCATGTTTTTGTATCATGTTACATCAGATCTCCAATCTGAATTGGGAAGAAAGGTTCCTTCCTTATTCGGTAGGAATCCTGAATCATCCTGAATGTTTGGAGAGGCAATATTTTCTGCCACAATTCGATTCAAAATGCACATTCCTTCTCTCCAGTGATGCTGCCTGTCCTGCATGTTGTGTCTATCTTTGGCACCAACTCTGCATGTTTGAGCTTTGCCAGTGAGTGTTGAGGGGGTCAGTCAATCACGGGAGATAGTGCAGGCCAAGGCGTACTGAGTGTAAGTGGTCAGCGAAATAATCACCCAGACTGCGCTTGATATCGCTGATATCTAGAAGCGCACTCTGAGAACGGGCGGCACGGTGGTGCAGCCGTAGAGTTGCTGCCTTACAGCGCTTGCAGCGCCGGAGACTCGGGTTCGATCCCAACTACGGGTGTTGTCTGTACGGAGTTTGTACATTCTCGCCGTGACCTACGTGGGTTTTCTCCAAGATCTTCGGTTTCCTCCCACACTCCAAAGACTTGCAGGCCTGTAGGTTAATTGGCTTGCTGTATGTGTAAATTGTCCCTAGTGTGTGTAAGATAGTGTTAGTGTCTGGGAAACGCTGATCGGCACGGACTGGGTGGGCTGAAGGGCCTGTTTCAGCGCTGTATCTCTAAACTAAACTAAACTAACTTGAAGCAGGTATATAACAAGATTTAAAAGACACTTGGACAGCTACAGGTATATAGATACGAAAGGTTTAGGAAGATATGGGCCAAATGTGGACAGGTGGGATTAGTGTAAACATCTTTGTTGCCATGGGCAAGTTGGTCCGAAGGACCTGTTTCCATGCTGTATAACTCTAACTCTCTGGATCACAATAAGAATGAGGTTGCCTCTAGACTGTATTGTTCTGCTCAGGTTGCTGTTCTGTATTAGATCAGCCTTCTTACTAAAGCATGTAAGATCCTGAGGTCAATGTTAAGATTTGTGGGAGAATCTCAAGCAAGGGAACATTAATATGAGATTTGGGAGCTTTTCTTTAAAACTGAATTGTGCAGGAAATCACAATACTGTGATATTATGATAAAATTATCATGCAGAGGATGATGAACTTCTGGAATTCTCAACCACGCTAGGTTGTGGAGGTTAGACCATTGGAGGTGTTTAAAGAGAAAGTAGATACTCTTGAAAGATTATGGAAGTGATGGCACTTAGATTGATAGAAAAATAAATTGCGATGAGGACAAATGGTGGCTATGAAGACTAAAGTATGAGGGCTATAATCTGGAAAATGGAGCATAAAGTGGGGGATGGAATCACTATACACCTCCGTCCCCCACCAGGAGGGTCTCAAAGCCCTCCGTTTCTTCCTCGACCGGAGAACCAGCCAATCCCCGTCTACTGATACTCTCCTCCATCTAGCAGAGCTGGTCCTTACCCTTAATAACTTTTTGTTTGACTCCCATTTCCTCCAAATACAAGGCATAGCTACGGGCACGCGCATGGGCCCTCGCTATGCCTGCCTCTTAGTAGGGTACGTCGAACAATCCTTGTTCGAGACGTACCGTGGCCCTATCCCCGAACTCTACCTCCGCTACATCGAGGACTGCATTGGTGCTACCTCCTGCACCCACACACAACTCACTGACTTCATCCATTTCACCACTAACTTCCATCCGGCACTCAAATACACCTGGACCATTTCCGACATTTCCCTACCATTTCTTGACCTCACTATCTCCATCGCAGGTGATAGACTCCTGACCGACATCCACTATAAACCCACTGACTCCAATGGCTATCTGGCCTACACTTCTTCCCACCCTGCTTCCTGTAAGGACGCCATCCCCTACTCCCAATTCCTCCGTCTACGCCACATCTGCACCCAGGATGAGGTGTTCTACACCAGGGCATCGGAGATGTCTTCATTCTTCAGGGAACGGGGGTTCCCCACTTCTACCATAGATGAGGCTCTTACCAGGGTCTCTTCTATACCTCATCACTCTACTCTCACTCCCCACCCCCCCACTCGTAACAAGGGCAGTTCCCCTTGTCCTCACCTTCCACCCTACCAGCCATCACGTACAACAAATAATCCTCCGTCATATTTGCCACCTCCAACATGACCCCACCACTTGCCACATCTTTCCATCTCCTCCCCTGTCTGCTTTCCGCAGAGACCGCTCCCTCCGTAACTCCCTGGTCAATTCGTCCCTTCCCACCCGAACCACCCCCTCTCCGGGCACTTTCCCTTGCAACCGCAAGAAATGCTACACTTGCCGCTTTACCTCCCACCTTGACACCATTCAAGGACCCAAGCAGTCTTTCTAGCTGCGGCAGAGATTCACCTGCATCTCCCCCAACCTCATCTATTGCATCCGCTGCTCTAGATGTCAGCTGCTCTACATCGGTGAGACCAAGCGTAGGCTTGGCAATCGCTTCACCGAACACCTCCGCTCGGTTCGCAATAACCAACCTGACCTCCCGGTGGCTCAGCATTTCAACTCCCCCTTCCATTCCGAATCCGACCTTTCTGTCCTCGGCCTCCTCCATGGCCAGAGTGAGGACCACGTAAATTGGAGGAGCAGTACCTCATATTTCGCTTGGGCAGTTTGCACCCCAGCGGTATGAACATTGACCTCTAATTTCAGGTAGTCCTTACTTTCTCCTCCCCTTCTCAGCACTCCCTCAGCCCAATGGCTCCTCCTCACACTCTACAAAGCCTTGAGTGCACAGGGCATCAACGGAATGGAGAGGTGAAGAGCCATCAAGAACAACACAGAGGCGGCGGAGAAAGCCTTGAGATGGCTCTGGATCAGGAGAGGAGGTCCATGGGGAGGAGCGAATGCCACCTGAACACGTCGTGGTCTGATCAACCACGGCTGGGTCGCCTGGGTGAGGGTGTCTGATGTTGAAAGACCCAAAACACCCAATGACCCCAGGTTACATCACTGATGATGTGTTCAGGAGCATCAAGAGATGTATTTTTTAAATCAAAATGGGTCGACAGTGGCTTACCACAGAGCATCATGTTTCAACAGTCCAGACAGAAATATCTCTGTTGTTAATAACAGTCTTATAGGAAAGAAATCCAACCCTGTTTCTTGAACTTGCAAGAGAATCTAAGCACAAAATCAGCTATAATTAGCAGCAACTGTTCCTAAATTAAAATGGCTGGTATTTGGATCTATACAATCAGGCTGGAACAGCTTTTTGAAATTAGAGCTTCTACTTAATTTTACAGGTGACTCAGAAGTCCTTAGGATATGAAACAAGGACAGTTTCTTCCCAGCTGTTATCAGGCAAATGAATCATCCTAAAACGACTAGCAAGCGGTCCTGAGTTATAGTACTATCTACCTCACTGGAGACCCTCGGACTATCTTTAATGAGACTTTACTGGATTTTATCTTGCACTAATTGTGATTTCCTTTATCCTGTATCTGTGCACTGTGAATGGCTCGATTGTAATCATCTATGGTCTATCCGCAGACCGGTTAGCAGTCAACAAAATCTTTTTACTGCACCTCGGTACAAGTGACAATAAACTAAACTAATCAGTGCAAAACAGCACCAATATTCCTTACTTTGACAAAGATTGATAAACATATGATATGCCATGTTTTCAACCCATTACTCATTGGACAAAGTTCATTGCTCTGGATACCATTTAAAACTATTTAAAGGGCAGAGAGTGTAAATATTGTCTTTGTGGATGCAATGAGTTTATGTGGCTTCATGTGATGATCCCTCTCTCCAAGAGTCTGCTTTGCCCATGTTAGTCAAGCTGATTGTGGCCTTCACCTCTGATGCCCCTTGTCAACATTGATAATGAATGGTATTTCTTGCACATGTTACTAGACTACGATTAAATATTTTAGTCCAATGACTCCTGTATTGCTGGTGGAAGCACCTTGCTGGAATAACCTTCATCACACAGTGCATTAAGAACAGATAAACTAATAGGTTAACACTGTAACTCTGTTTAATAGTCTATTAAGAAGGCTTTGGAATTCAGCGAGTCTCATTCAATCCTGATTAAAAAATTATATTGTGTCTAATTTTTGGAACTAAACAGAGCTGAACAAATTTTAGATGGTTTGTGATCAACTTCATTACGTTTGTTCATAAATCTCACTCCCAGCAGCTTTCTGGGTTGACAGGCAGAGACTGCTTCTGAAAACTTCTTCACAACAACTTGTGCAGTGAATAACAATTGCTGATGGTGCTGGGAATGGAGGGTGTCTTCTTTTTAAAATAGCCCTATCTAACAATCACTGAGTCCCTCCAAGTCCACAGTGGTAGAGTGGTCATTTGGTACCTGCCCTGCCTTTGAGTGCCCAGCATATACTTTTAACTTTTCCTTGTAGTTCAAACATGTTATTTCAAAAAGAGAACTACAGTGTTCTTCAGCACCATGAGATTACATGATACAGTGAATGAGTCAAAGGGACATAGGGACTTACTAAATGAGTGTTGGTAAACTTTACATCAGCCCCGATTATCATGTCTTGTCATGCTCTTCAGAGCATTAAAATTCTTCCTGTCGTTATAGAAGGACATCGGTGTAGGTGGTACATTTTTGCAGGTTTGCGCATATTTCCCATGGCTGTGATTCAAGTCTGCACAAAACTCCACTAGTATGGATTTCCTGTCACATTGTTTCCCTTCCTTTCTCTCTTACATCTGGCAGCTCATTCTCTCTTCTCCACCCCATCCCCATTACTGAATCAGTCTTGTGGTTTGCTTCCTCCTCAGGTAGTTCTCGTTTGCAATTTAATTCTCAATTACTTCTCTTTCTTCTGACTTCCCTCAACTGCCATTGTGTTTGTACAGTTCCTCTTCCACTTGGTGTCAGCCTTCTCCTGCCTTTCCTGATTAAATGTTGTTGCAAAAATCTAATCCAATTTACCTGCTTATGTATCCCTCTATTCCCTGCATGCTCATGCATCTTCGAAATGCCTATTGAACATTGCTATGTATCTGCTTCTACCACTTGTCCTGAGGATCCTCTGATTACAGCACAGGGAATGGAATACTTTATTGTCACATGTGACAAGGAACAGTGAAATGCTTTGCTTGCATACTCAGGGTATGCAAATAGACGCCAATAAGTGGTGCTTACAAAGTACCACTGCCGGCTCCTCCTTTGTTCTCTACCCCCCCCCCCCATGGCGGCCCCCCTACGGCGGGTCCTCCATTGTTTTCATCCCCATCTCACAGCGGTTCCCCCATGCCTTCATCATCTGTGGGTCGACCAGCGAGGTTTCGCCGCCGCCACGAGGCTTCACCACCACCGAGGCCCCATCGCCGCGAGACCTATCTGTGTCAACTCAATGCAGCATAGCCAAAATTCCCATATACTGAAAAAGACACATTACGGTTCAACAACATGGGGGCGATCCAGAAAGGAAAAGTCAGTGGAGATGACCTACAGGCTTCCAATATGACAGCAGGAAAAGAAGCACAGTCTGGTGTCAACAGTGAACCAAATGGAAGTCAGGAAGTATGGCAATGTGGAAGTAGATGCACAAATATTGGGAGCTTTAAATAAGAACCAAATTAATGGTGATTGCAGTTACATTTATGGTATCTATCAATGTACCAATGTATTGCAGATATTGATATCATTAGCTGTTGTGCTAAGTTATATATGGATATTTATACATCCAGGTGACACATATGTTGATCCAGAATATACAATACAATATATTCAAAGTCATAAGCACAATTTGCTCTGGCAACAGCTTAGAATGAAACGTGAGACTAAATGTCTTTGAGGCATACTTGAAAATGCTGATGACTGGAATAGCGACCAGATATGTTGAATGGAGAATTCAGTGAACAGTTTAATGCCGGAAAAGAGTAATAGATTGCATGAATTCATTGCAGGTTGAATTTACAGCTGTATATTAATGTAATTTATTGATTGTGTAATTTCAAATACAGTTTATTTGATTATATCGTCTTTTGAAAAGGGGAACCAATTTATATCACTTCTTGATTAACTTTAATCCGCCTCGGAAATGGCACTCAGTACGAGCACATTGTGTGAATAAAAAATTGGCAATGCTTTTGCAACTACAGTTGTTTTTGGTTTATGTTGCTAATCTGAATTTATTTTTTGGTGTAGCTTTAGGATGTCTACTGTAACGTCAGTAGATATTTTTTCCAACTGTTATAATAACCAAATATATCAATAGTTACCTTGTGGCGGTGGAGCCATTTTGGTATTGAACCATCGTTGGTCGGGCTCGAACTCTCGCATTGACCGGGCGTGATCTGGACCGACCAATCATGTGGTCAGGGGGGCGGGCCGTCGTTGGGGTTAGAGAACAAAGGATTTGGCAGTTGGAGGTTAACTCGTGTGTGCTCAAGAGCGACGGCATGATTATCTATATTACTAAAAGTAAGATCTTGACCACTTCCTATTTTTCTGTTTCGTGAGTTTAGAAAAAACGCTGCCACTTACAGCCGTGATTTTTGGCCATCTTACTCAGAGTCCCCCTCCGCTGTGCAGGACAAGAGGATTTTTCCCATCGATGAAAAATAAAAGAGTTATTCATGTTTAAAAAATGTTGAGATTCTCTCTGCTGCCCCTGCTGGTGGGAGGGGGGAGGTACTATAAAACCCGGAAGTGTTTTGCCTCACTCAGTCTCTGCAAGATGGAGGAAGCGAGAGGGTCACGTCTCTCTGAGCTGTGAATAACACTGAACACATGTCTACTCAACTGTGAGTGCCCTTAATGTGGTTTGAAAATGAAAATGTGGTTGCTTTGAAATGCTGCACTGCAAATGGTTGTTGGTGGGAGTTGCTTTGAAATGCTGCACTGCAAATGGTTGTTGGTGGGGTTGCTTTGAAACGCTGCACTGCAAATGGTTGTTGGTGGGGGTTGCTTTGAAACACTGCACTGCAAATGGTTGTTGGTGGGGGTTGCTTTGAAACGCTGCACTGCAAATGGTTGTTGGTGGGGGTTGCTTTGAAACGCTGCACTGAAAATGGTTGTTGGTGGGGGTTGCTTTGAAACGCTGCACTCCAATGGTTGTTGGTGGGGGTTGCTTTGAAACGCTGCTCTGCAAATGGTTGTTGGTGGGGGTTGCTTTGAAACGCTGCACTGCAAATGGTTGTTGGTGGGGGTTGCTTTGAAACGCTGCACTGCAAATGGTTGTTGGTGGGGGTTGCTTTGAAACGCTGCACTGCAACTGGTTGTTGGTGGGGGTTGCTTTGATACGCTGCACTGCAACTGGTTGTTGGTCTAAACTTGACAACTTCCTGTTTGTGCTGTATATTGATTTTAGATAAAACACTACCACTTACGGCTGTGATTTTTGGCCATCTTACTCAGTCCCCCTCCGCTCATCAGGTGCAGAGGATTCTTCCCATCAATGAAAAATAAAAGTGTTATTAGTGTTTTTAAAAATGTTGAGAATCTCTCTCCTGTCAATCACGCGATAAAGGCCACACCCCTTACAGTGGGAGGGGGGAGGGATTATAAACCCGGAAGTGTGTGTGTAGCTCAGTCTCTGCAAGATGGGGGAGGGAGAGGTCACGACTGTCTGAGCTGTGAATCAACTGAACACACTGAATGTCTACTGAACTGTGAGTGTGGTGTTTATGTGGTGTTTTGTGTGGATTTATGGTGGTTTTATGGTGGTTTCACCCTGCTTAAAATGGTATGAAACTGCATTTGAATGTGGTGGCCTTGCACCCTGCATGAAATGGTATGAAACTGCATTTGAATTTGGTGGCCTTGCACCATGCTTTAAATAGTATGAAACTGCACTTGAATTTGGTGGCCTTGCACGCTGCTTGAAGTGGTAAGAAACTGCACTTGAATTTGGTGGCCTTGCACCCTGCATGAAATGGTAGGAAACTGCATTTGAATTTGGTGGCCTTGCACCCTGCTTGAAATGGAATTTCAAAGAATAGCCGTGAGTCAACTGCTAGCCCACCAGCCGTGAGTGAGCTGCCACCCCAAGAATCCATTTGGCCCACAATGTCCATATTAGCCCTCTGGAAACCAGTCCCTTCAGCCCACAATATCCATGCTAGTGCTCCAGAAAGCCCCCCCCCCCACCTCCCACTGGCCACCAATATTGGAATTGGTGGAGAGGTGGAATATTGCGTTGGGGGACCAGCCCTCCCGTGTGAACATGGGACCCAACGGGTCCCACTTAGTCTCGTAGTTAAATATTAACTTGATGCGCGTGTGCGACGGGGCTGTATCGGTTAAATAAAACAAAGTGTTTACACTACGCGTGGACCTCTACAACCTCTTACAAATAAGCAATGCTGCATTGTCAATAATAGCAACTAGCCAACAACATCATTTTGTATTTGAACAGATATGTGACATTTTTTTTAATATAGTTTTAGTTTAATGTTCTGCTAGTTTCAATTGTGGATGAAAAACGACTGAAGAAGGGTCTCGACCTGAAACGTCACCCATTCTTTCTATCCAGAGATGCTGCCTGTTCCGTTGAGTTACTCCAGCATTTTGTGTCCTCGGTACATTGAAGATTAGCTATGTTTTGCATTCATCTCCCAATTCCCATATGTGAAACAACATTGGAAAATAATAAATTGTTCAAATCTTTACATTTGAGTCAAGATTTTATTTCATGAATCTGTTCAATATTCACAGTCAGTGGAATTGCAACCTTTCTGTTTGCAATGGATTAACTTAAGAAAAACATGTTGTATATAAACAAAGATATTAAGGAAATACTCCAGTACTGACAGTAACACCACTAGGTGGCTCAAGACATAAGGTTTCTGAAAAGCCACAGCACGCTAAAAGGATCTAATCTAAGAAAAAAATCATGATGGGAATTATCCTTGAAAGAAAATATCATTTTTCTTATGATATTGAAGAAGGCGGCATGGTGGCGCAGCAGTAGAGCTGCTGCCTTACAGCATCGGATGCGATCCCGACTGTACGGAGTATGTACATTCTCCCCATGACTGCGTGGGTTTTCTCTGAGATCTTCGGTTTCCTCCCACACTCCAAAGATGTACAAATATGTGGGCAAATTGGCTTGATATAAGTGTAAAAATTGTCCCTAGTGTGTGTAGGATAGTGTTAATGTGCGGGGATCGCTGGTCGATGTGGACTCGGTGGGCCGAAGGACCTGTTCCCGCGTTGTATCTTTAAACTAAAATCAATTAAACTAAGGCCATTAGGCCTATTAAGTCTATGGGAGTTCATAGCAATCCCAATCCAATTCCCCACTCATTTCCTCATAATCCATGTAGACACAAGGAACTGCAAATGCTGGTTTACACAGAAAAAAACACAAAGTGCTGGAGTAACACAGTGGGTCAGTCAGCATCTCTGGGGAACATGGATAAGTGATATTTCGGGTTGGGAATTCATCAACTATTGGCTGTGTAGAAGGACTATAGATTGTAGTGTTAAAGAAGGAACTGCAGATGCTGGAAAATCGAAGATACACAAAAATGCTGGAGAAACTCAGCGGGTGCAGCAGCATCTATGGAGCGAAGGAAATAGGTAACGCTTCGGGCCGAAACCCTTCTTCAGACAGTCTGAAGAAGGGTTTCGGCCCGAAGCGTTACCTATTTCCTTCGCTCCATAGATGCTGCTGCACCCGCTGAGTTTCTCCAGCATTTTTGTGTACCTATAGATTGTATTTGCTTTCATTCTGAGAATGGTAAATATGAGTGTTTGAAACAAAAATTGATTTAAGACCAATAAAGATGGTAGGCTACTATAATGCTATCTTTCATCTTCTGATCATTCTCTATTAGTAGTCAATGGAAATCCAAAATGTCACAGCACAAGTATGTCATGCTTAAACTGAACAGGCCCCACTGAATTAAGTTAAGTATGTTCATTGAAGAATCAGAAAACGATTTCCTGGAGCCTGGGACTTTGGAGCAGTTTTTTCTCCTTTGTTATCAGGCTTGTGAATGGTCCTTCTATAGGCTATGGTACTGTTCATTTCACCTCTACCCCATTGTGGACATTGGATTTTGTCTATGGCACTGATGCGCTACAATGCTGAGAACTACATTCTGCATTCTGTATCTTCTCCTTTGCTCTATCTATTGTATCTATTCTCTAACTAAAAACAAAGCTTTTCACGGTAACTTGGAACACATGACAACAATAAAACTAAATGTAAGCCAAGTTATGGGGATGCATAGATGAAATAACTGTGATACTCGTTAATACACAAAAGAACTGAAGTCTGAAGAAGGATCTCGACCCGAAAAGGGATCAGGGGGTATGGAGAGAAGGCAGGTACAGGATACTGAGTTGGATGTTCAGCCATGATCATATTGAATGGCGGTGCAGGCTCGAAGGGCCGAATGGCCTACTCCTGCACCTATTTTCTATGTTTCTATGTTTCTATGTCGCCTATCCATATTATCCAGACCTGTTGAGTTGCTCCAGCACTTTATGTCCTTTCCAAGTCATGGGGATCTGGGTTGTCTTATCTCAAAAGAGCTTACTTTGAGGCAGCACCTCATGCCATAATCATTCTCATGCCATAGAAACAGTGAGTTAGATTTTTCCACTGGGAATCCATTTAAAGGCAAAAGATTATAATCATCATTATAACAATACAATCTTGTTAGTAAATCCAGAAAAAAAAATCGAGCTAAATTGTGACTAATGTCAGTGAGACACACAAGAAAGGAAAATTGTAACTCTCATATCAGAAAGTTCATCTTTGCCCATGAAGTGAACATTGTTTGGAATGAAACTTACAATAGATTCCTGCAAGTAAAGAACAACTTTGAAATTGCTTAAAAAAACACCATGTATTGTTAAAGGGCACCATTAGACTTGGCTGGGTGGCTAAATTAGATATCCCAAATAATTTTTTTCATTTTCATCTATAATTTGATTTTATGAACACCATAATTCAATTCAAAGCATTGTGCAGACAAATAATTTTCCTGCTTCTTTTATCCAACAGTTGTGGACTGTAGATAGAATTGGCCTCTGTGCAGCTTGCAGCCCAGTGGTATGAATTTTGATTTTTCTTACTTCAGGTAGCCCCGGCATTCCATCTCTTTCTATCCCTCCCCCAACCAAGTCGCACCAGCTTCTCATTTTCACCCTACAAACAGCTAACAATGGCCTGTTTCCTTTATCATTGTAATTTTTTTTGCATATCTTTCATTCATTGTTCATTATCTCCCCACATCACCATCTATATCTCTCGTTTCCCTTATCCCTAACCAGTCTGATGAAGGGTCTCGACCCGAAACATCACCCATTCCTTCTCGCCAGAAATGCTGCCTGTCCTGCTGAGTTACTACAGGAATAAAATACTGGGGTTTCACAAAGAATGTGTTGATTTTTTTCCAACAAGAGAATAAACATGGGATTATGAATGGGCTGCATGGATCTGTCACGTAAATACATAATTCATAATACATAAACGGTTAACACATCTCCAGATTGTCCGATGTTTAGTTTAGTTTATTATCACGCGTACCGAGGTTAGTGAAAAGCTTTTTGTTCTGGGGGTCAACATCTCTGATGACCTCTCTTGGACCCACAATACATCAACAATGGTCAAGAAGGCTCACCAGCGTCTCTTCTTCCTGAGGAGACTAAAGAAGGTCCATCTGTCTCCTCAGATTCTGGTGAACGTCTACTGCTGCACCATCGAGAGCATCCTTACCAACTGTATCACAGTATGGTATGGCAACTGCTCTGTCTCCGACCGGAAAGCACTGTGGAGGGTGGTGAAAACCGCCCAACGCATCACTGGTTCCTTACTCCCCTCCATTGAGTCTGTCCAAAGTAAACGATGTCTGCGAAGGGCGCGCAGCATCGTCATGGACTGCTCTCACCCCAGCCACAGACTGTTTACCCTCCTATGATCCGGGAGGCGCTACAGGTCCCTCCGTTGCCGAACCAGCAGGTTCAGGAACAGCTTCTTCCCTGCGGCTGTTACACTACTGAACTCTGCACCTCGGTGATTGCCAGTCACCAACCCCCCCCGCCCTCCCCCCCTCCGGACAGTCCTTCCCCCAGAAAAATTGCACTACTGATACTGCTGTACATATTTATATTTTACTGCTCATTATTCCTAAGCTCGCTCTTCTGGGTGAGATGCTAACTGCATTTCGTTGTCTCTGTACTGTACACTGCACAATGACAATTAAAGATTGAATTGAATTGAATTGAATTGAATTGATACATGCTTACAATTGAGTGTACAGATATATGATAAAGAGAATAACATTTAGTGCAAGATAAAGTCTAGCAAAGTCCAATTAAGGATAGTCCCAGGGTCTCTCAGGACCACTCTCTAATGGCCGATAGGATGGTTCAGTTGCCTGATAACAGCTGGGAAGAAACTGTCCCTGTATCTGGAGGTGTGCATTTTCACACTTCAGTACCTCTTACCTGATGGTAGAAGGGCGAAGAGGGAGTGGCCAGGGTGTGACTTTGATAATGCTGGTGGCCTTGCTGAGGCAGCGTGAAGTGTAGATGGAGTCAATAGAAGGGAGGTTGGTTTGTGTGATGTTCTGAGCTGCGTCCACAATTCTCTGCAATTTCTTGCGGTCTTGGATGGAGCTGTTCCCAAACCATTCTGTGATGCATCCCACCATGTCAGGATTTTAAATTTGACACTTTCGAGAGGGATATATTAAATAACCACATATCATACAGATATATGAATGATTTCAATGTGCTAAATGATTATTGGGAGAGGTGTGTACCTTTTCCCCCAGAGGGCCACTCTTCCACATGCAAACCCTGCAGCCAAATCTAAGATAAGAATACTTGAAACATTAAAGCTAGATGACTTCAAGTGAATGCTGCTAACCATCAGATTCCAGGCTGCAAGAGTAGAGTCATAGTCATACAGCATGGAAACAGGCTCTTTGGCTGAACTTGCCACACCGACCAACATACCCCATCTACTCTAGTCCCACTTGCCTGTGTTTATCTGAAATCCTTCTAAACCTATTCTATCCATGCACCTGTCCAAATACTTTTTAAACATTGTGATAATACCTGTAGGAACGAACTGCAGATGCTGGTTTAAACTGAAGATAGACACAAAATACTGGAGTAACTCAGCAGGACAGGCAACATCTGTGGAGAGAAGGAATGGGTGACGTTTCGGGTCGAGACCAGCATTTTGTGTCTATCTTTGTGATAATACCTGCCTCAACTACCTCCTCTGGCAGCTCATTCCATACACCCACCACCCTTTGTGTTTAGAAAAAAAAGTTGCCCTTCAGGTTCCTATTAAACCTTTCCCCCTTCACCTTAAACCTATTACCTTTGGTTCTTGATTCCCTGACTCTGGTTAAAGGACACTGTACAATTACCGTATTTAATCCCCTCATTATCTTCTAAACCACTATAAGACATCCTCTCATCCTCCTGCGCTCCAAGGAATAAAGTCCTAGCCTGCTCAACCTCTCCCCGTAGCTCAGGCCCTTGAGTCTTGGCAACATTCTTGAAAATCTTCTCTGCACCCTTTCCAACTTAACAACATCTTTCCTATAACAAAACAGAACAAAACACTCAAAATGTGGACTCGCCAATGTCTTGTACAATTGTAACATAACCTCCCAACTTCTATATTCATTACTCTGACTGATGAAGGCCAACGAACTGAAGCCTTCTTGACTACCCTGTCTACCTGTGACACCACTTTCAAGGAACTATGTACCTGCACTCTGAGATCCCTCTGGTCTACAACTCTCCCAGAGCCCTGTCATTCACTGTGAAGGACCTGCCCTGGTTTGGCTTCCCAAACTCCATCATCCCGCACTTATCATTATTAAACTCCACTAACCATTCCTCAGCCCACCTGCTTAACCCATCTTAATTCTGCTGCAACCAGATAACTAATGTTTGATAACCAATTTTTGAGTATGTTCTAAGGGACACATTAAATCCCTTAGAACAATTTTTGAGTATGTTCTAAGGGACACATTAGATAACACAGAGTTTTTGTGGGAAAGGACTGTAATCTTAGGTCCGATTGTCAGTGGAAAACCTCAAATTCCTTTGCGTGCATATTTCTGAAGATCTGTCCTGAACCTAGCACATTGATGCAATCATTAAAAAAGTCCATCAACGCCTCTACTGCCTTAGAAGATTGAAGAGATTTGGTAGGTTGATAAATACACTCTTGAAATTCTATAGGTGTACTGTAGAGACCATATTGACTGGTTGCATCACGGACTGGTTCGGCAAATTGAATGCCCAGGAACGACGAAGATTGCAAAAAGTGGGGAACACTGCTCATCCAATCACAGGTTCTGACATTCCCACCATCAAAGGGATCCACAAGAGTCACTGTCTCAAAAAGGCAGCCAGCATCATCAGAGACGCACGTTACCCTGGCCACACTTTCATTTCACACCTGCCATCAGGAAGAAAGTATAGGAGCTGGAGCACTGTAACGTCCAGGTTCATGAGCAGCTTCTTCCCTGAAACCATCAGGCTATTGTACTTCGGAGTCACGTGAGTGACTACGTGAAGAAGGCCGTCCAGGCGCATGCGCGTCATTACGCCTATCGCAATACGCAACGTCGGACAGGCAGGCGCGCTGCTCTTGCCAGCGGTAAGTTTAAACCTCAAAGTAAGTTTTAAACTTATTCCCAGGTTATGTTTTCTTTTGCAGGATTCTCTGCTTACAGAGTTTTCCTGCTGAATTTCGGGGCAAAGTCCGGACGGGCCGCGGGGGAACCTTTATGGACCACGGTGAACCCCAGTCATGGACCACAGGGAATCCCGGTCATGACCTCGGGGAATCCCGGAAACGGACGGCGGGTAACCTGCTACGGAGACGCGGGTAGCGGGCGGCCTTCCGAATCGCTGGCGGTGGAGCCAGCGGCTTCAGACTGGTGCCGGTGCACCTAGGCAGCCCCGCTTGGAGGGTAGCCACGAAATTATATCTCCCTCTCTGAGGAGGGGAGCGTAGGGAAGAGGCCCATTGACTCAAACGAGTCGGGCCAGGAGGATTCCTGATGGAGAGGATCCCCTCCTTTATGGGTAACGTCTTTGAACGTTCAAACCCACATGGAGCACCTGATGGAGAAGTGCTCCACAATGATATACTCCAAAGGAGGGAGTTATCACCGCGGGTCACCTCGGGGCCCACGGCAACGGCACCTGTTACAAGGTTGCACAATGTCTCCCTCTCTGAGGAGGGGAGCATTTGGGGTCAGTTCCTTTCTGACTCAGAGCAAAAATCCTGATATAGGTCCGTAGGAGGGGCCATGTCAGCGCAGGTATCCTCAGGGGCCTGCGGCAGCACCTGTTTTCAGGGCTGCCTACAAATGTGATGCTCAATCATGATATAGGTCCATTGGAGGGGCCATATCAGCGCAGGTATCCTCAGGGGCCTGCGGCAGCACCTGTTTTCAGGGCTGCCTACGAATCCCCCTCTCTGTGGAGGGGAGTGCGAGGAAATACTCGCAAGCGAAGGGGTTACTGCCGGATAAATTGGTTCCAGCCATTGGCAGAATACCCTGAAGGGGCCAGAGTTCCCCTCACGCTACAAGTGCCGGCAGTGAACAGCGCTATCAGGGGTGACATTGGAGGATATGAAACCAGCCGCCGAATCTTCTCTTCAGGTAAGACTTATCCAACAGGTATACCAGGATGAGGAAGCAAAAGCTGTCGGCCTAATCAACGTACCGACGACGAACAAAGCTTCATCATTTCGGCGACGACACACCCCACGCCTCATCGGCAGTAAGCAGTTCACTGAAACTGGTCGCAGCATGAAAGCTGGGCAGAGGCCTTTCAGGCCAAGGTCCAAGCCGGTCTCAGGAAATATGGAATCCACATACACTACCATTCCTACTCTCCAATCAAGGACGGGAATAGAACCCACATCAGGGGCCGTTGGGCTTACCATAGACCACCGGTAACCATGGAGGTAGGTGGGTCTGGTTCTTCCGAAACATGGGGTAGTGGACCATTTACAAGTTGGTAATATTTACAATTGTTTTGTACAAATGACAATGATAACATGAGATTCAGATCAGTTATATACTAAAATGATAACATGAGATTGGGTGCACAGTATACTAGGGTACCAAGCTTGGCTTGGAATTGGGGCCAGAGTTGTCTTTCGAGGCAGGCTCAGTATTATGGCCAGGATTGCTTTCCGGAACAATCTCGGAAATATGGCCAGAGTTGTCTTTCAAGGCAAGCTCAGTATTACGGCCAGGATTGCCTTCCGAGACAAGATCGGAAATTGGCCAGAGTTGTCTTTCGAGGCAGGCTCAGAATTATGGCCGGAGTAGCCTTTCAAGGCAGGCCCAGTATTATGGCCAGAGTTGTCTTTTGAGGCAGGCTCAGTATTATGGCCAGGATCACCTTTCGAGACGGGCTCGGGAATCTGGCCAGAGTTGTCATTCAAGGCAGGCACGAAATTATGGCAGGCGTGGCCTGTTCATTGTGAAAGATGGAGGATGTCGGTTTAAAATTGATTTAACTAGCATGTGCAACATAGATTTTTCAGTATATGGAACTTCGTTACTGTCTAACAAATTGATTTCCTTAGGATCTTTATGGCATGCATCGATTTCAAAGTTGAATACTATTCAGGTCCCATTCACAGGGATCCCGGGAGACATTTGGAATTCATCTGGATGGGGCAATGATAACAGTTAATGCATTGCAAATGGGCTAACTTCAGCTCCCAGGTCATCTACCAAATTACTAAACCGGTGCTGGGGCTGCTCAGAGCTCAAAAACACAAGTTATGGCTTAACTGGATGATATTCTAAACGCTGTGTTTTGCTAAAATCAACTGTTTCAGCCGCAACTATATTTGAGAAATTGAGGTTCCTCCAGTTAAATTTAAGTTGATACCAACTACAGTTATTGATTATTCGGTATTACCTTTAACTATTAATTATCTGTGACTCCGCCCTGGGGCAAGAAATTGGAATCAATAGGAGCCTGTAACAACCTTGTTATCAAGCAGTCTTCTATTCATCAAGTGTAATTGGCAATATAGCAGCTGTGTTTCAGCTGGGCAATTGGGTCTTTGCTTTATCTGAACTTTCAACATGCAAAGTAGTAACCTCTCAAGTGCCAAATAGGTCATTGTTAACGGATCTATGCTTTTACCAGCTGAAGCCACCAATGTCACAATGGTGGACGAACAATATTCAGCATTGCTCCAGTAGTTTTGGTCAATTATTCTTCAGTTATTGGTATCAACTACCTATGGACACTAGGTGCGTACTATGGGTTATAGGGTTATTGTGTGGATATGCATGCTCAGTTCCAGGTTGATACACTGTGGTGGTGGCATATGTTGGTCACTTGGGTGCAATCAAGCCAAAGTATCCTGTCATAATTTACCCAACCTTATTTGGCGTGGTATATCATCACGTAAAATCAATGACAACACTGAATGGATGTTGGATCACAAAGTATTTTATGACATTATGGCCCGATGGAACACCGAATATCGATATGTTTGCATCCAGGCTCATTCACCGGTTGTAAAGACATGTGGCATCACAGTGGCGAGAGATACATTCTCGCTATATTGGGGAGGAATGTTCTTTTATGTCTTTTCTCCATTTTGCCTCATCAGTCGGGTCTTGCAATAAATTCAGCAAGATCCCGCTTCAGGGTTTTTTCGTACTGTCTGACTGGCCTATGTAGCCATGGTTTCCCTCATATGTTGGGAATTATAGTAGAACCTTATATGGGTTTTCTAAACATAAAACTTTGCTGGTTCAGCCTGGGACTCAGGGAACCAGCCTCTGCATGATTAATCAATTCATTGCCTTACAGAATCTGAGAAGACAGCTCCTGCGGCTCGGGGTGTCAGACCGATCCATGTATGTGCTCACTGCAGAGTGCAGGGATAGCACCAAAAAAGCAGTACATTTCCTCTTCAGGAGATGGTAAGCGTTCTGTTTAAATGCTATGTTACATATAATACGGCGGACACTGACGTCTTATAGTTCATTTTCAATGGGCCCTTGACAATAAATTAAGTTATAGTCCCATTAACTGTGCCCAACGTGCTTTCTCATCATGTTTGCTGTAGCGAGCGGGACCCGCTCTGTCGGGTCTCACCCTCTGATATCCAGTTTATTAAGGATATCTTTACACAAGTTCTCACAGACCCAAGTACACGGAAGTATGGGATATTGACATTGTGTTAACACTACTTCACCAGGGGGCTCCAGCTATATCCCTATCTTTGGCTCGGCTCTCATAAGGTAGTTATCCCCTTGGCGCTGTTCTCAGCATAACGGGTCCAGTCATTACATAAATTGCGACTGCATAGGATGGTTATACCTGCTATAATATAATATTTCATGTTTACAATTTAGTTAAGCAGGGCAGCCCAGGGGTGTCAGGTCTCAAACTAGTTCTCATGGCATACCACATGCACCTTCGGTTATGTGTGGTCACATATTTACAACATTACGTCAAGGTCACCTAGAGCCTTAGAGGCTCTCATACTACCTATGTAGTTAGTCACTAATAACCTCATAAGAAGGTATCAGTTCAGACCACCTCCAGGTGGTTAAAATGGGGTTCTGGCTTATACAGGAGTAGATACTAATTTTCTAATCTCACTCCGCCAGGGCTGCTACTACATCAGCAGTAAGGGTTATGTACGGTCCTCTGGACCACATCCTGCCGACTGCAGGATAGTCTAACGAACGAGTTTTCCAAACATTTTATTTTAACCCATTGCCAGACCAGGGGTATTTCCCAACTCTATTTTAGGTTCTATTTTATAGTTTCCCCCCCGGATGAGAGGGGTTACTATTATTATTTGTTCATTTATCAGCATCAGCATGTTTTAAATCTATGTCATGTCTGTATGCATTATTAATGTTTTCCCTTTTCTGTGGTAAACTGATGCAGTCGTGCTTGTGTGGACTCGTTTTTCCACGGCATGAAATCACAGAGCTTCAAAATCTTCACGTAGTCACTCACGTGACTCCGAAGTAAAATAGTAAGATTAAACAAGAACTTACCAGTTTGATCTTTATTTTATGAGGAGTTACGATGAGCGATTACGTGCCCTCCGCTCCCAAACCTCGTATCATAAAGATCATCTGGTAGTTCTAGTCATCTCTAATCTTACTATGTTAGTTCGACTACTGTTATCTGTGATTTCACACCGCTGCTTTGAAGATTGACGCGCATGCGCCTGGACGGCCTTCTTCACGTAATTGCTCATCGTAACTCCTCATAAAATAAAGATCAAACTTCAAACTGGTAAGATGTCATTTAATCTTACTATTAAACACTACAACCTAAAATTAGCTGTGAAATACATAGACTTTTGAGGGCATTGTTTTTGTATTTGCACTTTTATTGTATGATTTTATATATTTATTTTTAGAAAACATTTTTGTTGTTCATTATGGTGTCTAAAGTAAAGTCGAAAAGTAAAGTCTAAAGTCTTAGTCCTTCTGCTTTAATCAGACCAAGAAAAGCAGGAACCATCAACCTGAGCTCACACAAATACCCTGCTGAAAAGATCATTTGGGAAATAGGGATGCAATTCTTTCACACTGCTCCATCAATTACTTGCTGAGAGTACAGAATCCGCAGTGTGAAGACTGAAACTAATGCCCTGCTGGCATGCTCAAACTCTGAGTCAGAAGTACAAGCCAAAATCAGCAAGGCGTGCAAAATAAATTATCTTTTTTGAATAATGTCATTTTCAATTCTCTAAACTAAAATTAGGATAGATTATTTAAGTTTTTTTAATGTTATTCACTGATCAGTCTGTCAGACATAATACAATCCTACTCTCTTTTGAAAATTGAATAAGGCATTAAATCTCAACACAAAATTGAGAGTTTAGAAGCTTATATGAACTGAAACTCAATGGATTAATCGAGATTGCAAAACTATTTATTTGTGCCGAGACTATTAAAAAAAAACTGGTTAATGAAGATTGTGAACCTCTAACTTAGAGTAAACAGCATATGTTTCATAGTACTCATTTACATTTGTTAAAGTATGTTTATTACAGAAACAATTGGATTGCCTTAGCAGATGCTTAATTAAGCTTGTCGGAGAGAGAAAAAACGAAAAGCAATTAAGAGGATGAAAATAATGAAGCAATAAAATTGAGATCAAACCAGACGCTAATTAATGTATAATTTCAATGATTTATGAATCCGCCAACAAAAAAAGTTAGGTAAAGACTAACAAATCATAATTGTCTGAAGTTTATTTTAACTCATTTTATTATATATCCTACAGAAAATCACCTTTTTAGTGAATTAATGTATTATTTACAGCTTCACAAACAAAATGACTCGTTTCAACA
Organism: Malacoraja senta; assembly: GCA_038087875.1. Classification (NCBI taxonomy): domain Eukaryota; kingdom Metazoa; phylum Chordata; class Chondrichthyes; order Rajiformes; family Rajidae; genus Malacoraja; species Malacoraja senta. Next base: position 58,784,164 of record CM075979.1, read on the forward strand.
TGATTGTCATCGCAACCCATCTGGTAACGTTATTTTAAGTACTAATTTGTGTTTATATGTCACATAGTTGCATTAGAATTTCAACTCCCTTGATTACAGAACATTCAGAAGGATATTTAATGCAATGGACGACTTTCAATTCTGCAGTTTATTGTAGTGAGTGCTAATCATAAAAAGTAAAAACCACAAAAAAATTATTTCAGTAGGTACCAGTAGAATAATTTCATACAAAGCAGTCCTGTCAGCCCAGATAGATAAGTACAGTTTTCAACTGTTCTCCAAGTAGAGTTATTGTTCTGTACAATCAAGGTAGCATTTCCAACTAGTTAGATCCTCCTCAGACTATTTGACCTCTGTGGCAAATAATGTGTGTTTCTGGTCCACTTTCAGATCCCAGCAAGTCTCCATTTGCTGGATCTGGTATTCAAATTTCAGTCTCTTTTTTTACCCCTGGGGTTAAAATCTGTACCCAACATTTTATTACAAGCATCCAGTTTCTTTGTTGTGCCATCTTGAACAGCAAAAAGAAAATTCCAAGGCCTGATGATCATATGGGCAAAACAATACTCATCCCGCTTACTTCAAAGTTTTCCTCCCGATTATTGCTAGATTCACATGGCTTTTATCTGAGGTGGCCTCACATCCAGCTTCTCACAGATTTTTTGTTTGTCTGAAGGCACCATTGCTAAATATTTAAGGAGCTTAGGTAGAAGTCAAGATACATATATTCTCTTTCATTATTGTCATAACTTTAAGGTTGTGCCTAACAATAGTGGTGTCCTGCCCCATATTCAAAGACGATCCCATGGCAAGATAAAAGAAAGGGCTGGAAGACCAGCATCTTGGATTTCAGTACTTTTTCTATCCTTCACATTTCTTTAACTAAATAAATTAATGGGAAAAGGTGAAGAAGTATGAGTAAAATTTACTGTACTGCGGTCGAAAGCCTAAGCCTTCAGAATTTAAATCAATGAAGTATGGAGTGGAAAGTGAGAGGGTTATGATTAATTGCTGAGGATTAGAAAGCCCAAGTAATGCCTGGGCTGTGAAATAGTTTGGGCTATGGGTCAAGGTTGGACCTTGGGTTCATTCATGGAGGTTGGTGAAGTGCCAATTGGCAGTCACATTTCCTGTATTTTTACACTTAAAAAGTACTTCGAAGATTGTACAGCATATATACAGCATATAGGGACATGAATCATGTTAAAAACATTCAGGTCTTTCTGTCACTCTTTCCTCAGATGTCAGTGTTCAGGAATTTTGACCACGTTGATAAATAAAATCCCCACAACATTTGGCATTGGTTTTGACTATTTCTCACAAGGTTTTGAAACTGTTGAAAATACTGTCAGGTATTGTCTGCTCTGGGGTATTCCAAACAGCATGTGAGTTGTTGTTTTTTTAATCAACAATGGAGCAAATGTTATGCCTAATATTTCACTCAACCAAAATGTTTGGAAAAAGTTCATTATTCAATTCCAGAATATCTAAATCCGGAAGTGGCGGCGCCTAACGGCAACGGCTCGACTCCAGTCCGTCTGTCTTTTTTTATTTTTGTCTAGTTAAATGTAGTTGTTTGTGTTTTTTTATATTGTTTTTAACTGTGTATATGTGGGGGGGGGGGGGAGGGGGAGGGGGAAACTTTTAAAAATCTCTTCCCTGTATGGAGGACCCGACCTTTCTCTGTCGGGTCGCCATTGTCTTTGGGGCCTAGCACTGTGGAGCGGCCTCCAACCGGAACGACCTGGGGCTCCAGTCGCGGAGCCTGCGGACTACTCACCATCGTGGAGCTGGCCGAGTTCGGAGCGTGGAGAGCTGCTGTGACGAGCGGCTGTGACCCGACCACGGAGATTCGGAGGCTCCAGCCGCAGGTCTGGTGGACGGTAACATCGGGAGCTCGCGGGTCCCTGTTGGGAGACCGCTTTTCGGGGCTCCCGCAATGGCAACTTCTCCCGCCCGAGTTGCGGGGTTGAAGATGACCTGGAGCTGGGTCTAACATCGCCTGGCGCGGCTTTAATGGCCGCGGGACTTGCTAGCGCTACCGGGGGCTCCAACATCCAGACCCGGAGGGCGGCCTTGCATCGCCCGGCGCGGCTTTAAGTGGCCGCGGGACTTATTTTCCATCGCCCGCCGGGGGCTCTGACTCTGACATCGGGAGGAGAATGGGGAGTGCAGGGGAGAGATAAGACTTTGCCTTCCATCACAGCGAGGAGGAGATTCGCTGTGATGGATGTTTGTGTAAATTGTGTTGTGTCTTGGTTCTTTTTACTTGTTTGTATGACTGCAGAAACCAAATTTCGTTTGAACCTCATTTGAGGTTCAAATGACAATAAATGGTATTGTATTGTATTGTATTGAAAACTTGGCCTGATTTTGAGGAAACAAGAAGTCAGAAATATTTAAAATCCATTTCCCTTTTGTATTTCATTGGTTTTCTCTGAAACAAATAATAAGAGTATCCAAGAATCCAATATGGAAATGGAATTATTAAATGTTCCAGCAGATTTATCATTGATCATGATTCTCATAACTTAAGAGGCAAAATAGTAAGATTAAACGAGAACTTACCAGTTTGAAGTTTGATCTTTATTTTATGAGGAGTTACGATGAGCGATTACGTGAAGAAGGCCGTCAGCCCGCATGCGCGTCAATCTACAAAGCAGCGGTGTGAAATCACAGATAACAGTTGTTGTACTAAACATAGTAAGATTAGAGAGGACTAGAACTACCAGATGATCTTTATGATATGAGGGTTGGGAGCGGAGGGCACGTAATCGCTCATCGTAACGCCTCATAAAATAAAGATCAAACTTCAAACTGGTAAGTTCTCGTTTAATCTTACTATTTTACTTTGGAGTCACGTGAGTGACTAAGTGAAGATTTAATTTTTGTGATAATATTTTTTATTGGAGATAAATACATATCATATTAAAATCGTTACCAGTCTTTCATTTCTAAATTAATAATATTGTCAAACATTATTCACATTGTCTCCAATGATTTTTTCTTTTCTTTTTAAGTAAGTAGAAATATAAAGATGGATGAAAGAAAGAGAGAAAAGAGAGAAAAGAGAGAAAAGAAAGGAAAAAAAAGAAAGAGACAATAAAGAAGAATGGAATAACTTACTAAGAAAAAAAACCTCATTTGAGATATATTCGTACATTTCAGAGTATAACGTGAAGATTTTAAAGCTCTGTGATTTCATGCCGTGGATACGAATCCATGCGTCACACACTGCATCAGTTGACCAGGATGAGTGAAAATAATTAATGCATTCAGACATGACATAGACAAAATATGCTGATGCTTTAATAATCAAAGAAAATAATAGTGACCCCTCTCATCCAGGGGGAAACTATAAAACAGAACCTAAAATTGAATTAGCAAAAGCTGGAGATAGGTTTGTTATAAAACCTATGGAACGTCAGTTCATTAGACCATCCTGCAGGACGTAGGAGGGACGTCCATATCCCTCGCTGCTGACGTAGATGCAGCCCTGGTGGAGTGAGGTTTAAAAATGTCAGTGTCCACTCCTGCACATGCCAGAACCTGTTTTAACCATCTTGAAATGGTCTGCACTGTAACCTTCCTATGAGGCTTTGTGTAGCTGATGATTAAAGATAATTCGGAGCCTCTGAGGCTCTTAGTGACCTTGATGTATTGTAGTATGTGTGTAACTACACACAACCATAGGTCTAAGGGGTATGCCATAAAAATTAATTTGAGCCCCGACAGCCCTGGTCTGCTCTGCTTAATTAAATCATAAACAAAAAAGGTAATATTATCAATAGATGAAACCATGCTGTCCAGTCGTAGTTTATGTAATGTCTGGACCCGTTGCGCTGAAACCAGCGCCATGAGCATGACCACCTTAAGAGTGAGATTGGGCAGAGACAGAGATGAAGCTGGAGCCCACTGGCGAAGCAGCGTGAGTACCACGCTCACATCCCATATCTGTGAATAACGGGGCCTAGGGGGAGTAGAGTTAAAAATGCCCTTCATAAATCTGGTTATTAAGGGGTGAGACCCGACAGTGTGGTGTCCTGACCCCAGCCTTAAGTAAGATGATAAAGCACTCTTAGCACTATTTATGGCACTATAACTGAGTTTCTGATCGTAGAATAGTGTAGATAGGAACTCCAACACATCCGTAATGCAAGCCGTGTCATACGAAATTTTCGAGAGAGAGCAGTACATCTCCAATTTCCTTATATGAGTGATGTACTGTTTCTGGGTACTCTTCCTCCAGGCCGCAGTGATCACATCTACCGTACGATCTGAAAGTCTGAGCCCCAGGAACGGTCTCCTCAGAATCTGCAAACCAATAAATTGATTCGGTCATGTAGTGGATGGTTTCCCCCCGTCACAGGATGAACCATCAGATTTCTGCTTTTGGGGACAGCCATAAAAGGCTGTGTAATCATACCTAGGACGAGTAAGAACCAATGCTGTGTAGGCCAGTCTGGTACTACTAAAATGCCAGATGCGGAGTCTTGCTTGATCTTGGCCAAGCACCGACCGATGAGGCAAAATGGGAGAAAAGCATACAAGAACTTTCCACCCCAGTGTAGCGAGAATGCATCTACTGCCACTGCCCCTGGGTCTGGTTCCCATGAAACGTATTTTGGTAACTGGTGATTTAATCTGGATGCAAACAAATCGATATCCGGTACGCCATACTGAGCGACAATGTCGTTAAACACTTCATGATTCAACATCCATTCTGTGTTGTCATTGAATTTCCGTGACCTGGTGTCCGCCACAATGTTATATCTACCTGGTAAGTAGATAGCTGAAACCCAGATGTGTCTCGTAATACACCAGTGCCAAATAAGGTTAGACAATTTATCACAGGATACAGACTTAATTCCACCCATGTGATTAATGTATGCCACCGCTGTAGTGTTGTCAATCTGAAGTTGAACATGCACATGATGCATATTGCTACAATAAGCCTTTAGCCCATAGAGTGCTCCCAACAGCTCTAAGTAGTTAATATCATGTGGCTGAAGAATTAATGATACCTGCATATTCCATCTGCCACCGCAGCTTGAGACGGTGTTTGTAGCACCTCATCATAGAGCACTTGCATCAGTTTGTAGGATAACTGATGGTGTATCGACTAAAATTGTACTGGAGCAATGCCGAATATTGGTCACCCACCATTGTAACTCAGCAATGGCTTCAGCTGGTAAGCGCATAGGTCTACCGAAATGACCTTTATGAAGTTTGAGTGCCTGCTCCTTTGCACGTTGTAAGCTTTGGTAGTGCAAAGGCCCGAACTGTGCAGCTGGGAAAGCAGCCACTAATTTGCCAATTATACTAGCCACATGTCTAATAGAAGGTTGGTCCTTAACAATGAGATTGTTACAGGCTTCAATTAATTCTAATTGATTGCCCCAAGGCAGAGTCACTGACATGTGTATTGAGTTTATGGTGAATCCCAAATAATCAATTACACTAGATGGTACCAATTTGGATTTAACTGGATGGATGAGGAACCCCAATCTCTCAAACATGAGTTTAGTAGCTGACACAGATCATTCAGCTAATTTCATAGTTTTCCCTATGATTAGGATGTCATCCAAGTATGCCATCACAATATGATTCTGAGCCCGGAGTAGCCCCAGGACTGGTTTTATTAATTTAGTGAATAATCTGGGGGCTGAGGTTAACCCATTAGGCAATGTTTTAAACTGCCACAGTTGCCCCATCCAGCTAAACTTCAAATATCTCCGGTGATCCCCATGAATGGATCCCCCGAATAGTATGCATCTTTGAGGTCGATGCATGCCATATAACATCCCTTGGAAACCAGTTGTTTGGCAGTAACAATGTTTTCCATTTTGAAGTGTTTATACTGCACAAAGGTGTTAAGCTCAGTCAAGTCAAGGATCATTCGGCATCCTCCATCCTTCTTTTGCTTAGTAAATATATTGGACACAAATTGGTGAGACTCATAACACGACATCTCAATTATCTATTTTTTGTGTAATGATTCAATTTCAACTTGCGCATCCGCACACTCCTGTTGTGAAAGAACAAATGTGCGGCTCGGTGAATGCTGTGTGGGTGGAGGCGAATTGAGAAGGAACTCAATTTGGAAACCTTGTATACTGTGCAGGATAAACGGATCTGATCTTATCCAATGCCATTCATTCAAGAAAAATTGTAATCTCTCCCCAACTTGTAACTGATCCATAGACAATGTGTTCCGCAAACAACCAGACTCACTTACCTCAATGGTTACCGGTGGTATGGTGTTTGTTTCTGCCCCCGAGGTTTGGGCGGTAGGACTGTTGGAGGGCGCCATCCACGCATCTTGAACGTGGGCCGGCTTGGGCCTAGCCCTAAAAAAAGGCCTCTGTGCCTGTTGTTCGGGCTTCCCACCATATTCGGCGAACCGTCTGGTGTTGAGAGGAGCATAGGGGTGCTGCCGCCGGAAAGATGAAGTCTTGGAAGATGTTGGGACATCATAAGCCCGACTGCTTTAGCTTCATCATCCAGCTCCCTGACCTGCTTCGGCAGATCTTCGCCGAACAGGAGGTTCGGTGGTTGGATGTTGCCGGCCTTACACAATGCTGCAAATTTGGGGTTCAGAGCAGGACGGATGGCATTCTTTCGTAGGCAATTTATCTAAAAATGTGTATTGCACATTAATGCCATGGCGTCCTGCTGAACATCTGAGAGGGGCCCCCCATCCACCGACCTGTCAAAGGCCGTGATGCCTGAGGCGAGCAACCTTAATATTTTTTGTAACTTCACCTCTTGGGCTCTGACTCCAATGTAACCCCAGATGGAGTGATTTACCGCCGGCACATTCAATGAGGCACAGTTTGCAGGGGTATGGTACTTGGTGGTGGTTTCCTCCATGGCCCAATCTTGGAGCTGGTGAGAGGCCAGGTAATTAATGCTCATGGCTAAATCCTCTCCCAGCGGTTCCCCTGTTAGAGACGGTGTAGCAAATTTGGATGCCATTGGGGGCACTTCCGAATCTTGCCCTTCATGCCTTGAAGCATGCTCCCCAGCTGTGCCTCTGTACTCTGTCAGTGTAAAACTGACCCCGAATGCTCCCCTCCTCAGAGAGGGAGACATTGTGCAGCCCTGAGACAGGTGCCGCTGCCGTGGGCTCTCTAGGATACCCGGGCTCAGATAGCTCCCTCCTTTGGAGCATATCATTTTGGAGTAACCTCTCCATCAGGTGCTCCATGTGGGTCAGTCGCCCATAGACGCTGCCTATTGAAGGAGGGGAACCCTCCTGGCCCGACTCATCCGAGTCCACGGGCCTAACAGATTTCTTGGTGGCTTTCCGCCCCAGCGGGGTAGCCAAGGTGCTTTTAATCGGCACCAAGTCTGTAGCCGCTGGCTCCACTGCCAGCGACCCAGAAGGCGAAATCGGCGGCCGCCCGCTATCCGCAGTCCCGCGGTCTTCAGTAGCCGGTTTCCCTGCGGCCCGCCTCTTCACCTTAGACATAGTCTCCACAAGGTTCGAAACTTTCTGTAAGTAGAGTTAACGAACCGGGAGCAACGACCTCAGAGAGAGTATAAGCACATACCTGAGGATTTTAAACTTACCGCTGGAAGGAGCGAGGCGCCCACCAGTCAATCGTTGCGCAATGCGTTAGACGTAATGACGCGCATGCGGGCTGATGGCCTTCTTCACGTAGTCACTCACGTGACTCCGAAGTAAAATCTATGTTTTAACTACAATTAACTACCAGCTGTTCAGGTTTTGGATTCTGGCTCTTGAGACCTATATTATCTATGATATGAAATTATCATAGACAATTTCATTTTAGTGCATGTGAAATCCACACTGTGTAAATACAGCAAGTTCTTAGGAGTGACAGCGAATGCACAAGTGTCTAAAACTGCACCCCAGTTTCTTAGTTTCTCAGGATATTTCAGACTGCCTTTTTATAAGAAAGTGCTGGAGTAACTCAACGGGTCAGGCAACATCTTCTTCAAGAAGGATCCCGACCCAAAATATCACCTATCCATGTTCCCCATAGATGCTGTCTGACCCGCTGAGTTACCCCGGCACTTCGTTTTTTTTTTGTAAACCGGTATCTGCAGGTCCTTGTGTCTACAATTTCCTGCTAAGAACGTTGTGTAATTTGCTTTAAAATTTCAAAGTGCACAGTTTAACATAATTAACTCTATTTCATTGATTCTCAGTAAATTGGATTCAAGGGCAGAAGAAACAAGTCAATTTGGAGGGCCTGCTTGTTTATGCAGAGAACAGTTGTGAACTGGAATTTACTGCTTGTAAAGGTGATGGAAACAGAAGTAATTGGTGCCTTCAAAAAATTGAAGAGACTTAAGAGGGAATAATTTGCTGGGTTATGTGGAAAGAGCCATTGATCATTTTCACTGAAAGCTAATGTAAGTTTGATGTCCAAATGGCCTCCAAATGTGCTGGAATAATTCTGTGAATTTATAGCTCCATCATAATGTATTGGTTAAGATCTTGTATTATCCAGTTGGCCAAACTTATGTATTATCTAACTCTTGTATTAGCTCCAGTCATCACAGATTTAAAGTATTATTCTGGTAATCACATGCAGAGTTTATGCATGTTTGTTGATTTTAATGGTATTGTACGACTGATTTGAGATCTATTAAATATGTGTGCACATGATTTAGGTAATTTTGTGGATTTATTTCAAGGTTTCTTCTGACTACAGAAAGATTTTAACAGTGAAACTTTGTTGAATAAAAATAGAAAATCCTGTCAAACATCAAACATAGAAATACAGTGAGTGCCTGGTTACTTATGAGCTACTTTCTCATTTAGTGCTGGGAAGTGATACAAATCGTCAAACTTATACTGAGATGGGAACGAAGATTACTCATATTATCCTATTTAATTGGCATGCAGACTCACGAAGAACAAAGTGTAGCATCGATCGAATCAATTAAAACTCTGTACAACAGGAAAGCACATAGATGAAAGGAGTTGAGGTTTATTCACCAAGGCATAATTTGCCACAGCATATTAACACATGATGACAACACATATTCAAATCATTTTGCAAAAAAAAAACCCCAACATGCTGGAGAGCAGGTCAGGCAGCATTGGTGGACAGAAGTTGACAGATGATGTTTCGAGTTGGAAGCCTTCTTCAGACTCTCAAATACTTTCTCCTTTTCTGTCAACCTATTATTGTCTGAAGAAGGGTTTCGGCCCGAAACGTTGCCTATTTCCTTCGCTCCATAGATGCTGCTGCACCTGCTGAGTTTCTCCAGCATTTTTGTGTACCTTCGATTTTCCAGCATCTGCAGTTCCTTCTTAAACATATTATTGTACCACGATTGTCCTGTATCACCTCAGAACAATTAGAGGATTTTATAACAAAACTTAAAGGGAAATATGAGGATTTTTGTGCTACAGAGTAAAGACAGTATTCTGATTAACTTACTTGTTTCATACCTCTAGGCCTGGACCACTGATCTAGCAATATGAGTTTGAATTATGAGGAAATTAAACTCAAGGAACAAGTTTGGAACAAATAAATTGGAAATAGTAATGATGAATTCTAATGGTTTATTGTAAAAAAAATCTGTGTAAAAGTGTCTTCCAGGAAAATAATTCTTAAAGCCATAGAGACACAAAAGACTGCAGATGCAGTGTGAAAACAGGCCATTTGACCCAACGAGTCCGTGCAGACAAATGCTCCCTGTACACTAGCACCACCCTACATATGAGGGACAATTTACAAGGACAATTGTTACCAAAGCCAATTAACCCACAAACCTCTACATGTTTGGAGTGGGGGAGAAAATCGGAGCACCCGGCGAGGGTGGAATCAAATACCATTGCTATGTTTAAGAGTGAGCTGTCATTTATAGGCATGTACGGACCTAATGCAATTTGAATAGATGGTCAAATTGTCAGCATGGACTTAGTGATCTAATGGGGTCCATTTCTAAGTTGTAAACTTAAAATTATAAATAATTTCAAATTCAAATGGAAATAATGAGCAATAAATGTATTCTCATATTTCTCACAAGATAGGTCATTCAACCGATCAAGTAAAATTGGTTCTCAGAGCAATTCTGTTCCTCTATTTATTTTCCTGCAACCTATTCTCTCTCATATGCCAAAGAGCTCCTCGCTAACACTCCAACTACCCACTTACACTTGGGGTAATTTCATGTCTCCAACTAGCCTACCAACCTGCATGTCTTTGAGATGTGTGTGAACACTGAAGCACTGTGGAAACCCAAGGAGTCGCAAGGACAATGTGCAACAGCATCAGGTGTCATGGATGAACCTATGTCACTGTGAGGCAGCAGCACTGTCTGCTGTAGCATTGTGCCACTAAAGACTTTAGAGATACAGCATGGAAACAGGCCCTTTGGCCCTCGAGTCTGCACCGACAAGCGATCCCCGCGCTCTAGTACTCTCCTGCACATGAGGGGCAATTTACAATTTTACTGATGCCAATTAACCTGTATGTCTTTGGAGTGTGGGAAGAAACTAGATCACCCGGAGGAAGCCCAGGCAGTCACAGGGGAGAATGTACAAACTCCTTACACTCCAAACACTCGTGGTCAGATTCAAACCCGGGTCTCTGGCGTTGTAAGAAACCAGCTCTACCTCTGCACCACTGTGCCGTCCCATTAGAAGTTGATGGCCTCGAAATTCGTCTGTGCCTTAACTGGTACATTGGAATGGTGGTAAGCAGAGGGTATGGACCATCTGTTGTTGATAGTTATTATCAATTGTCCAAAGAGTATGTATATAAATGAGCAAATGCAGAAGTAAAATCAAACATGTTGCAAAAGATGGTCTTTCCTCAATGAAGGCCAATCCCTCAAAACCCCTCTGGCACCAATCCAGGTAAAGTCACTCTCTTTAATGATTGACAAGGTAAACCTCGACTGCCCAGATTAGGACACAAATGTCCTGGAGTAACTCAGCAGGTCAGGCAGCATCGCTGGAGAACATGGATAGGTGATGTTTCGTGTTGCGATCCTTCTTCAGACTGTCCAGATAAGACTGGCTTTGGCGCGAGTTACCTGCACCGTTCACAGGCTTCGAAGATGCAAATGAATTTTGTGTGAGGAAAGCCATAGCCTGCACTCTGCTGGTGGTGTGCACATACCCTACACATTCCTGGCAACCGCACTGTGTTACACTGGCTGTGTGCACGAGGACCTCATTGATTTTCCTGTAATGCACACAAAACACATGATTGGGCTTTTAGATAAAATTCAATTGTGTAGAGTGCAAGAGGGTTGCACCACATGAAGGAACTGCCAGCCTATTATCGTTGCAGTAATCAGTTAATCATTGTTCTTCCAGACACATTAAAAAATAACAGCAAAATAACAGCTACAACCTTTAGGAAATAGGTGTGGTTTTAGCTTGGCTTTTTAGGTCTGTTTGACCTGAACACCCCTCACCCATTTACATTCAACCCATTAAAGATGCCCAAACAAAGTCCATAGTGTGCTGAAAGCCTGGCAGTGCTCCAAAACTTTCTTTTTTATCTGATAATATTTAAAATATCCTAACTAAGCAAATTAAAGCTCAGTTGTGGCTTGACCTCTCTCTTTAGCCAAGTTATGTGGAGATGAACTAGTCAAAGAACTACAGTCACTCTCACTTAAAGGCATCCTTGCTCCCTACCTTCTAGGCATTGATTTAGGTTTAACAACAGAGACCCAGGTTGAAAGTTAAACTTATGACTTAAACATTCAACTGAACAGTTGTGCGTAAGGCATTTTCTGAAATTTTGCTGACTATTTTAAAACCTGTTCCATCTGCCTTTGCAGTGCACTGTTGCATCTTGGGTCAATTGAAGAAAGTGTCATTTGAAGGTCGAGACATCTGACTTGATACAGAACTCGTCGTCTACAGTACATGGAGCAGTGATCTGTGTCCTCGTACAAGACCTAAATCAAGTATCTCAAGGCAAAACACACCACTGAAGATTTCCAGAAAAAAAATCTCCCTTTCACTAAAAAGACAAGGTAAGCAACATCAATGTTCAGTCCCCTCTGATGCCAATTTCCCCAGAATTAAGGTCTTAGATATACTCATTGATATGTTGGGCAGCATTATTTCTTGTATATTCAACACCAGAATCTTAAAATGAGCACTGTTCCTCGTGGAGCCATGGAGAAAGATTGTGTAGGGAGGAACTGCAGATGGACACTAAATGATGGAGTAACTCAGCGGTACAGGCAGCATCTCTGGAGATAAGGAATGGGTGATGTTTCAGATCGAGGCCCTTCTTCAGACTGATGTCAGGGAAGTGGGTGGGACAGAGAATGTAGTCAGAGATAGTAAGACTGGTGGGAGAACTGGGAAGGGGGGGTGGATGGAGAGAGAAGGAATGCAAGGGCTATTTGAAGTCAGAGAAGTCAATGTTCATACTGCTGGGGTGTAAGCTACCCAAGCAAAATATGAGGTGCTCTTCCTCCAATTTGCTCTGGACCTCACTCTGACAATGGAGGAGGCCCAGTACAGAAAGATCAGATTGGGAATGAGACAATAGACAATAGACAATAGGTGCAGGAGTAGTCCTTTCGGCCATTCGAGCCAGCACCGCCATTCAATGTGATCATGGCTGATCATCCCCAATCAGTACCCCGCTCCTGCTTTCTCCCCATATCCCCTGGCACCGCTATCTTTAAGGCCCCTATCTAGCTCTCTCTTGAAAGTATCCAGAGAACCTGCCTCCACCGCCCTCTGAGGCAGAGAATTCCACAGACTCACAATTCTCTGTGAGAAAAAGTGTTTCCTCGTCTCCGTTCTAAATGGCTTACCCCTTATTCTTAAACTGTGGACCCTGGTTCTGGACTCCCCCAACATTGGGAACATGTTTCCTGCCTCTAGCATGTCCAAGCCCTTAATGTTTCAATAAGATCCCCTCTCATCCTTCTAAACTCCAGAGTGTACAAGCCCAGCTGCTCCATTCTCTCAGCATATGACAGTCCCGCCATCCCGGGAATTATCCTTGTAAACCTACGCTGCACTCCCTCAATAGCAAGAATGTTCTACCTCAAATTAGGGGACCAAAACTGCACACAATACTCCAGGTGTGGTCTCACCAGGGCTCTGTACAACTGCAGAAGGACCTCTTTGCTCCTATACTCGACTCCTCTTGTTATAAAGGCCAACATGCCATTCGCTTTCTTCACTGCCTGCTTTACCTGCATGCTTACTTTCATAGACTGATGAACAAGGACCCCCAGATCCCGTTGTACTTCCCCTATTCCCAACTTGATGCCATTTAAATAGTAATCTGCCTTTCTGTTTTTGGTACCAAAGTGGATAACCTCACATTTATCCACATTAAACTTCATCTGCCATGCATCTGCCCACTCCCCCAACCTGTCCAAATCACCCTGCATTCTCATGAGAGGGGGAGTTAAAGTGCTGAGCAACCGGGAGATCAGGTAGGTTAAGACGGACTGAGCGGAGGTGTTCAGCAAAACGATCGCCGAGCCTGCGCTTGGTCTCGCAGATGTGAGGAGCATCCTCCCCTCCAAGACCTCCTCCCATGAATCCATCTCCGCCCCCAGGACAGAGCCAGCCTTCCTGATGAGTGTTGATCCTAACGGGAGCCCTGGATGATCAGCAGAAGGATCAGAGCACCTCACAAATCACCCACCCACGAGATCTGCCAGCCACCACCTTTTACCTCTGTGGAAGTGTCTGTGGCCCCACACTGGATTTGGTAACCACTTCAGAACCCACAAAACGCAAGTGGAAGGAAGTAAATCATCCCTGAACAAGACAGAATATTTAAGAAGAAAAAGACAAAATTGCGAATCTCTGAATTTTCCAGCAATCTTATTTTCATAATCAATGTATATCACCTCTCAAATTAAAAAAAACACTGAGCTTTCAATGTAGTCACAGGAGACTGCAGAGGCTGAAATCCTTAGCAACAAAAACAACAGACCATCCAGATTGTAAGAGTCCTGATCTGAACCAATTCTCTCCATAGATGCTATCTGAACTGCTGAGGGTGCTCCAGCAGTTTTTTATTTTTTACTCCGAGGTCATTCAATATACATTCAATGCGGCTTCCAGCAATTCAAAGTGAGAATGATTTCAAAGTGATCTGTCATGAATATTTTATACATAATCTTTTTCAATAGCATACGGCCAGTCTGGATCATTTGCTAACGCTGAAAGGTAGTCAGGGAGGTATACTTATGTGACATTTAGCATTCTATCATTTTGTTTTCTTATTGAATTTTCAGACCTTGGGAATTCTGTTGAAAATGGATTCAGCTTCCGTTTTGTATCTCATTTTCGATTCCAGAAGTAAAATCAGATATTTTGCAGTAAACCCTACCTGAACCTTTCTTAGGGATGAAAACTTTTCACATGATATTTGAGAAATGTTCTTTTGTTGCATCAGTTTGAAAATATCGGGGACACATTTCCCTTAGCAATGCTTTACTTCCGAATAACCACCTGGATAGTATTCTGCAACATGTGAGCTAAGAGATATTGAGGCAATATAAATCCAACAAAACAATAAGGTATTTCTTGGCCCAGCTATTTACTTCCATTGTCATCATACTCTTGTCTTGTGGAGGATTTGGGTTACCTATTTTGGTTATTTCTATCTAACTATGATGGTAAATTTAGAAACAGTATTAATCCTGTACAACAGCATGAGCAGCGGTGGATTAGGTTTAGTTTTGTTACAGCATGGAAATAGGCCCTTCAGCCCACTATGTCCATGGCGACCATCGATCATCCTCACACACTAGTTTTAAGTTATCCTACTTTCTCATCCACTCCCTACAAACTTGGGGCAATTTACATAGGTTAATTAACCTGCAAACTCGCACATCTTTGCGATGTTGGAGGAAACAGTAACTCCCGGAGTAAACCCACACGGTCACAGATAGGACATGCAAACTCCACACAGACTCATTGTCTCTTATTGATAGCTGTAATTTGAGATTTTAATTGGCATTAGGTAAGGGATGTGTGCCAAATAGTACTGCATTTGTCAATACACCATCATTTGATAGTGGAATCCATCTTACACAGATTCTCCCGCATTTATGCACCTCTTAAATCATAGTCAGACCTGGTGCAGAATTGGAAACCTCATTGAGTGACTTAAAGTGCTGGAGTAACTCAGTGGATCAGGCAGCACCTCTGGAGAACGTGGGTAGGTGACGTTTCGAAGATGGGTCTGAAAAAATGTCCTGACCTGAAATATCACCTATCCACATTCTCCAGAGATGCTGCCTGACCCACTGAGTTATTCTCAGAGATGTTACCTAACCTGCTGAGTTACTTCAGCACTTTGTATGGGTTTTTTTTGTAAACCAGCGTCTGCAGGTCCTTGTATCTAATCAGACCTTATTGATTTATAATTATGTGCTCTTTATTTAGATTTCTGTCCAGTTTAATGGTATTTTTTAGAGTCAAGAATGTTTCATTGTCATTTGTACCAAAATGTACCAGGAGTAATGAAATTATTACTTGCAGCAGCATAACAGGTCCAGAAACACAGGGTGTGTAGGAAAGAACTGCAGATGCTGGTTTAAATCGAAGATAGACAAAAAATGCTGGAGTAACTCAGCAGGACCGGCAGCATCTCTGGAGAGAAGGAATGGGTGACGTTTCTACCTGATCTACCGGTTGCTCAACACATTAACTCCAACTCCTATTCCTACACTGACCTTTCTGTCCTGAGCCTCCTCTATTGTCAGAGTGAGGCCCAGTGCAAATTGGATGAACTGCACCTCATATTTCACTTGGGCAGCTTACACCCAAGTGGTATGAACATTTTCTCTAACTTCAAGTAGCCCTTGGTTTCTCTCTCTTTCCATACCCTTCCCCTTCCCAGTTCTCCGACCAGTCTTACTGTCTCTGTACCGCCCACTTCCCTGACATCAGTCTGAAGAAGGGTCTGGGCCTGAAACGGCACCCATTCCTCCCCTGTAGTGAAGCTGCCTGTCCTGCTGAGTTACTCCAGCAATTTTTGTCTATCCAGAAACATAGGACTCATAGATAACATAATAAACAAAAACAAAGTTCATTAAATTAAACATTTAGATGGTTTAAAAAACATTTAAATTAGGAAATTGTATGTTTTTCAAAAGCAAGTTTTTTAATTTTACATTTAATAGTACTATTGAACATCGTCACAATTTTATACATTGGCAAAGGTAGGGGCAGGACTTTGCCAGCTGTCAAAGGTGACAGGATGATTTGAGGTTGGTGTCTCTCACTGCACCCACACGGGCCCTGTCACTGGTATATGCTGGGTTATTTCAGGCTAGCAGAGCCTGAATCAGATCAAGATCCTGCGCTTTGGTGCTGGGTAAATATGCGTGTGGGTACACTGTAAACAGTGAGTGCAGGCAGGTGTATTTTTGCATGGCAGTTATGTTCTTTACTGTGCGATATGACTAATTATTCATTTAATGTTTCATAGGTCACAGCCATCATAGTACCTACAATTTCAAACAGTTCAAAAGAAGAAAGCTTCTTGCTGTTTGAAAAGCAAATTTTGTGAGCCTCCTCAATTAAAATACTATGTAAGTACAACTGTTATATAAATTTAAATTCTGCAACTAACATTTGGGCAGCACGGCGGCGCAGCGGTGGAGTTACTGCCTTACATCGCCAGAGACCCAGGTTCAATCCTAACTATGGTTGCCATCTGTACGGAATTTGTACGTTCTTCCAGTGACCTGCATGGGCTTTCTCTGGTAGCTCTGGTTTCCTTCCATGTTCCAAAGACATACAGGTTTTCAAGTCAAGTCAAGTGAGTCAAGTCAAGTGAGTTTATTGTCATGTGTCCCTGATAGGACAATGAAATTCTTGCTTTGCTTCAGCACACAGAACATAGAAGGCATTGACTACAAAACAGATCAGTGTGTCCATATACCATAATATAAATATATACACACATGAATAAATATTTTGTTGGTTAATTGGTTTTGTAGGTTAATTGGTTTCTGTAAAAATTGTAAATTGTCCCTACCGTGTAGGATAGTGTAAGTGTGCAGGGATTGCTGCTCGGTGTGGATTCGATGGGCCGAAGGGCCTGTTTCCACCCTTTATTTCTGAACTAAACTAAACTAAATTAAAATCATGGAACATTTCTGGAAAAGGAAGCCATTCAGCCCATTGCCAGAGCACCAAATGAAAAATGGTGACTCTATCTATCTCCCCTGCCAGCCCCAAGTCTGTAGTTCCACAGTTCACGGCACGCTGAGTTAAAAGACATTTGGTATATCTTGGAGTACTCTAACAAAACAAATGCATTGTAGAAAATATCCCAAGGAGATCCCAATGATCCCTAATTCATGGTACACAAAAATGCTGGAGAAACTCAGCGGGTGCAGCAGCATCTATGGAGCGAAGGAAATAGGTAACGTTTCGGGCCGAAACCCTTCTTCAGACTGATAGGGGGTGGGGAGAAGAAAGGAAAAAAGGAAAAGGAGGAGGAGGAGCCCGAGGGCTGGGGGAGGGGAGGAGACAACCAGATGGCTGATGAAGAGGAGGGGACAGCCAGGGCTAGCAGAATTGGGAGAATTCAACGTTCAATAATTCATGGTGCTTGTTTTATGCGCTGCCTTTAAACCTGCAACAGATGGCGTACGGAACTCTATTGCCAATTGTTTTATGTTGAAACCCTTGATTTTTTAATTCTTCTCCAGCGTGAAATCGATCTTTTCTGTTTACTCTTTCCAGGCCCCTCATAATGACATTAGACTCAACGGAAAGCTTCTCCAATCTTTCTTCATACAAACAATTTCCAGTATTGGGAATATCTTCATATATCTTACTAGCACCTTCTCAATGTACTTCAAGTTTTCCTGCAATGCATTGACCAGAACCATACACATTACAATGTCTGGCAAATCTACTGTTACATACTGTTTGCGAGTAACATCCTATCTCTTATGGCTTATTAAATGGATCCTATAATGCATTTTTAACCATGTTATTAAGATGGTCAGCACTTTTAATGATGTATGCACATTATTCCCAGTCCCATTATTCTATGTTTCTACACCATCCATTAGGCTCCCATTAATTTACTGCTTCCTTATCTTCTTGCATCTCCCCAAATGCATCACCTCACACTTCTCTGGATTAACTTCTATTTGCTATTTTATGTCCAATTAATCACACCATTCATATCTTCTTGCAATCTGAACCTTTCCTCTTCACTGTAAACCGAACAGCAAATGTTGGTGTCAATTGTGAACTTTATCATGGCCGTTCATTTAGCACTGAATCATTAATACATATCAGAAAATGATATCAGATGAACCCCATCGATTTGAGCATTCCGAACCTTACCTAAAAAATCCATGCTGACTGTTTTCTAAGAACATTGTTAAGTATGCAGGGAACTTTCCAAAACTCTTATCATTTTGCTATCCAATTACTGCCAAATTAAAATATATACTTTGGCGATAAGCCTACTTTCAGCGTTTACAATGGCACTTAACATACTCCAATATGGGTAAGAGGTTGATCAGTCCAGTAGTTAAAGAAACTACTCATGCGTGTAGATGCTTTTAAGATACCTATCACACAAGCAAATATCCTGACATACTGATTAATTAATGTCATCAATTTTAGTGAACATTCAGTGCCTTTCGTTGACATTCCTCTATGAATGTTAATGCATATTATAAAATAGGAAACGTCAGCACTGATGCACAAGTGAATGTCACTTGAACATGTTAAGACTGAGTATTCATTCCCTATTTTATTATATGATAAAAATTCTAGTCCTGTGCCAATATATTAATGAGCCCTCACAGGCACAGAATGTAATTATATGGGATAGCATGTCCAGAGGCAATCTTCACACATAAATGTGTGTCCTGTGGAGTTTTTGTATATCTTCAGCTGATGTTACGGTCGGAATTAGGTGGAACTCCCCCCCCCCCCCCAGACTTGTACAGATATATTAGTGCTTATATTTGTCAGACAACTAAAATTCAAATGCATTCCATTTGCAAATAATTTCAGGAAAATATCTATTTCATAACCCCTGTGATTCTATAAACCAAGAAGTTCTCATTTTCAATCCAGGACATGTGCTGAGTGAACTGCTCTTATTTGGAATTATAAGTTCTCTCAATTCAATGGAGAGAAAAACTGAGCAAGATGATCGCTTAAAAAAGACACAAAGTGCTGAAGTAACTTAGCGGGTATAGAGCCTTAAGCCCCTGTCCCACTTACGTGTCCTTGGCACGCTAATTACATGCCCGCTCAGCCGTCTGGAGCACGTGACGTCATTTGAAGATGGACACAAAATGCTGGAGTAACTCAGCGGGACTGGCAGCATCTCTGGAGAGAAGGTATGGATGATGTTTCGGGTCGAGACTCTCCTTCAGTGTGAAAGAACGGTCTTGACCCGAAACGTCATCCATTCCTTCTCTCCAGAGATGCTGCCGGTCCCGCTGAGTTACTCCAACATTTTGTGTCTATCTTCAATTTTTTGGCCCCGCTCTGGGAGTAGAAGTGGGGGCGGATCTGGACTGCAACGGCCATGAGCCCCAGGCCAAGCTCGGCGATCGTTTGCCTGCTTCTGCTGCTGTTGGAGGTGAGACGTTGCGTCGCGCCAGGGTCTTGGGCCTGTCCCACTTTGGCCGTCAGTTATACGACAGGCCGGTGGCGTGCGAAGATTTCGTTCGCTACAAATTTCGGAGCACTGCGCACAACTACATACCCCTCCGTGCTTCTCAGTGGGACCGGCCCCGCGCGGCCACACGATGCCCGTGCACCTCAACACGATGACGAGGTTGCGTAATTTGTGTGCCAAGGACACGTAAGTGGGACAGGGCCTTAACAGCATTGAAACTGGCTCTTCGTCCCAATTTGCCCACACTGGCCAACATGTCCCATCTACACTATTTCCACCTGCCTGCGTTTGGCCCATATCCTTCTAAATCGGTTCCATCCATGTACCTGTCTAAACGTTTCTTAAAAGTTGCAATAGTACCTGTCTCAACTACCCCCTCTGGCAGCTCGTTCCATATACCTACCACCCTTTGCATGAAAAAGTTACCCTTCAGGTTCCGATTAAATCTGTGTCCCCCTCACCTTAAAACTATATCCTCTGGTTCTCAAATCCCCTACACTGGGCAAGAGACTGTGCGTTTCCTGATCTATTCCTCTCATGATTTTGTACATCTCTATAAGTTTACCCTTCATCCTCCTGTGCTCCAAGGAATGGAGTCCTGGTCTGCCAAATCTTTTTCAATAGCTCAGGCCCTAGAGTTCTGGCAACATCCTCGTAAACCTTCTCTGCACCCTTTCCAACATCTTTCCTATAACATGGGTCAGACAGCATCTCTGGAGAATATGGATTGGTGACATTTCAGGTTGGGACCCTTCTTCAGACTCGTAGAGTTGGAGAATAGCAGGAATCACAGAGGGGGTGCAATGAGAGAGGGTCTCACAGAACCCCTGTCAGAGAGAGGAGTAGAACTTCTTGATAGAAGGCATACCTTGAGGAGAATTGCAGTGGAGCAGTAACATGGAGAAACAAGTAACTGCATGGACGGGTATACAAAAAAGGACACAGAGTGCTTGAGTAACTTAGAAGGTCGGACAGCATCTCTGAAGAACTTGAATAGGTGGCGTTTCAGGTCTGGACCTTTTTGTAAGGGATCATATTAACATGCCATTTTTACATATCTTTAGAGGCTTTAATTGTTTGTTTTTATATTTCTGTTTCTTTTATTTTCTTATTATACTTCCATTTTCCATATTAACTTCTTGAATCTTGAAGCAATCAATAGACAATAGACAATAGGTGCAGGAGTGGGTCATTTGGCCCTTCGAGCCAGCACCGCCATTCACTGTGATCATGGCTGATCATCCACATTCAGTACCCCGTTCCTACCTTGTCACCATATCTACCGACTCCACTATCTTTAAGAGCTCTATCTAACTCTCTCTTGAAAGCATCCAGAGAATTGGCCTCCACTGCCTTCTGAGGCAGAGAATTCCACAGATTCACAACTCTCTGGGTAAAAAGGTTTTTCCTCATCTGAGATGTATTATTTTTGTTGGCAATATTATACATTTTTTCCTTGGTTCTGATGCAGTCTTTAACTGCCTTCTTATCCACAGTCAAATCATTCATCCTGCTGGATGTTTGTACCTCCAGGGAATATATATTTATCATAACTAAGTATGAATTATTTGGCTGTTAATCATTGCTTGTATCTTGACATTACTTTTAATGTTGTTTCAAATTTACCATTGCCAATTCATACCTCATATCTTTGTAATTTGCTTTCCTTGGAGTTAACACCCTGGATTCAGATTCAACTAATGTAAAATTCTACTATACTTTAGATTTTAGAGATACAGCGTGAAAACAGGCCCTTCAGCCCACCGAGTCCGCGCCGACCAGCGATCACGCGTACACTAGCATTATCCTACACACTGGGGCTAAATTTACAATTTTACTGAAGCCAATTAACCTACAAACCCACATGTCTTTGGAGCATGGGAGGAAACATAGAAATATAGAAACATAGAAAATAGGTGCAGGAGTAGGCCATTCGGCCCTTCGAGCCTGCACCGCCATTCAATATGATCATGGCTGATCATCCAACTCAGTATCCTGTACCTGCCTTCTCTCCATACCCTCTGATCACTTTAGCCACAAGGGCCACATCTAACTCCCTCTTAAATATGGCCAATGAACTGGCCTCAACTACCTTCTGTGGTAGGGAATTCCAGAGATTCATCACTCTCTGTGTGAAAAATGTTTTTCTCATCTCGGTCCTAAAAGACTTCCCTCTTATCCTTATCCTTAAACTGTGACCCCTTGTTCTGGACTTCCCCAACATCGGGAACAATCTTCCTGCATCTAGCCTGAACAACCCCTTAAGAATTTTGTACGTTTCTATAAGATCCCCCCCTCAATCTTCTAAATTATAGCAAGTACAAGCCGAGTCTATCCAGTCTTTCTTCATATGAAAGTCCCGACATCCCAGGAATCAGTCTGGTGAACCTTCTCTGTACACCCTCTATGGCAAGAATGTATTTCCTCAGATTAGGAGACCAAAACTGTATGCAATACTCCAGGTGTGGTCTCACCAAGACCCTGTACAACTGCAGTAGAACCTCCCTGCTCCTATACACAAATCCTTTTGCTATGAATGCTAACATACCATTCGCTTTCTTCACTGCCTGCTGCACCTGCATGCCTACTTTCAATGACTGGTGTACCATGACACCCAGGTCTCGTTGCAGCTCCCATTTTCCTAATCAGCCACCATTCAGATAATAGTCTACGTTCCTGTTTTTGCCACCAACGTGGATAACCTCACATTTATCCACATTATACTGCATCTGCCATGCATTTGCCCACTCACCCAACCTATCCAAGTCACCTTGCAGCCTCCTAGCATCCTCCTCACAGCTAAAACTGCCCCCCCAGCTTTGTGTCATCCAAACTTGCATTCAATTCCCTCGTCCAAATCATTAATATATATTGTAAATAGCTGGGGTCCCAGCACTGAGCCTTGCGGTACCCCACTAGTCACTGCCTGCCATTCTGAAAAGGACCCGTTTATTCCTACTCTTTGCTTCCTGTCTGCCAGCCAGTTCTCTAGCCACATCAATACTGAACCCCCAATACCGTGTGCTTTAAATTTGTATACTAATCTCTTAAGTGGGACCTTGTCGAAAGCCTTCTGAAAGTTCAGATATAACACATCCACTGGTTCTCCCTTATCCACTCTACTAGTTACATCCTCGAAAAATTCTATAAGATTCGTCAGACATGATTTACCTTTCATAAATCCATGCTGACTTTGTCCAATGATTTCACCACTTTCCAAATGTGCTGCTATCCCATCTTTAATAACTGACTCTAGCAGTTTCCCCACTACCGATGTTAGACTAACTGGTCTGTAATTCCCCATTTTCTCTCTCCCTCCCTTTTTAAAAAGTGGGGTTACATTAGCTACCCTCCAATCCTCAGGAACTACTCCAGAATCTAAAGAGTTTTGAAAAATTATCACTAATGCATCCACTATTTCTGGGGCTACTTCCTTAAGTACTCTGGGATGCAACCTATCTGGCCCTGGGGATTTACCTAACACCACTTCCCGGCTAACCTGGATTTCGCTCAGTTCCTCCATCTCATTTGACTCCCGGTCCCCTGCTATTTCCGGCAGATTATTTATGTCTTCCTTAGTGAAGACAGAACCAAAGTAGTTATTCAATTGGTCTGCCATGTCCTTGTTCCCCATGATCAATTCACCTGTTTCTGACTGCAAGGGACCTACATTTGTTTTAACTAATCTTTTTCTCTTCACATATCTATAAAAACTTTTGCAGTCAGTTTTTATGTTCCCTGCCAGTTTTCTTTCATAATCTATTTTCCCTTTCCTAATTAAGCCCTTTGTCCTCCTCTGCTGGACTCTGAATTTCTCCCAATCCTCTGGTAGGCTGCTTTTTCTGGCTAACTTTTATGCTTCATCTTTTGTTTTGATACTATCCCTGATTTCCCTTGTTATCCACAGATGCACTACCTTCCCTGATTTATTCTTTTGCCAAACTGGGATGAACAATTTTTGTAGTTCATCCATGCAGTCTTTAAATGCCTTCCATTGCATATCCACCGTCAACCCTTTAAGAATCAATTGCCAGTCTATCTTGGCCAATTCACGTCTCATACCCTCAAAGTTATCTTTCTTTAAGTTCAGAACCATTGTTTCTGAATTAATTATGTCACTCTCCATCCTAATGAAGAACTCAACCATATTATGGTCACTCTTGCCGAAGGGGCCACGCACAACAAGACTGCTAACTAACCCTTCCTCATTACTCAATACCCAGTCTAGAATAGCCTGCTCTCTCATTGGTTCCTCTTCATGTTGGTTTAGAAAACTATCCTGCATACATTCCAAGAAATTCTCTTCCTCAGCACCCCTGCCAATTTGATTCACCCAATCTATATGTAGATTGAAGTCACCCATAATAACTGAAACCTGGAGAAAACCCACGCAGTTACAGGGAGAATGTGCAAACTCCTTACAGACACCACCCACAGTCAGGATCGAATCGGGGTCTCTGGCGCTGTAAGGAAGCAACTCTACTGCTGCGCCACAGTGCTGCCCCAAATTGTCACTTTACTATTGTCATTCTTTCCGAAAGATCCCTCAACTGCAAGATTATTAATGAACCCTTTCCCATAAAACAATACGAGATCTAAGATAGCAGTTCCCTGGTTTGTTCCTCAACATACTGCACGTATGATCTAGAACATGACCTTATATACACAGATATTGCAAGCCTTCCTTTTCCGTTTCTATTTTGACACCCTTGTGCTTTAGTAACTGAATGAGACTTTAGTTCTTGGTTTATTCACATAGAATTGTCACTTTAGTTTAGTTTCATTTATTGTCACATGTACTGAGGTACAGTGAAAAGCTTTTGTTGCATGCTATCCAGTCGGCAGAAAGACAATATATTATTACAATCGAGTCATTTACAGTGAATACGTGATAAGTGAATCATTTTAAGTGCAAGGTAAAGCCAGCAAAGTCCGATCGATAGTTCGAGGGTCACTAAAGAGCTAGATAGTAGTTCAGCACTGCTCTCTGGTTGTGGTGGGATGATTCAGTTGCCTGATAACAGCTGGGAGAGCAACCAGGGACATATGAAACAGTAATGCAGCAAAGCAAATACCCTTGGATATGGAGTTACATTCATTGAATATTGAAAGATACAACATAGAAACAAGTCCTACAGCCCAATGAGTCCATTGATCACTCATTTGCATTAATTCTAAGTTATCCTACTTATGCATGTACTCCCGACACTTTAGGAGTCATTTACTGAGTCCAATTAACTTACAAACATGAGGGATGTGCGAGGAAAGTGGAGCACCTGGAGGAAGCCCACACTGTCACAGGGAGAACATGCAAACTCCACATAGACAACACTCAAAGACAAGATCGAACCTGGGTCTCTAGTGCTAAGAAGCAGCAGTACAACCATAATTCTTAAACATTAGTCAAGTGATTTCATGCAGTTTAACTGCTTCTAGTGTTTCATCTGAGGTTTTTTTTCAGAAAAATTGATGACACTGAGATACTTGATGGAATATTAGGAAAGGTGCCTGAACATTTGCTCAAAGAGTAAGGTTTCAGGCAATATCTTAAAAGAAGAGGGGTAGGAGGACTGTTGAGCTTATAACCTAGGCAGAATGTATAGAATATAAAGAACATACAATATATAGTATTCTATATATTGTAGAAAATAGAACAGTATAGCAGAAGAAAAGGCATCAGTGTGTGTGGTGAACATGGTGCTAAGACCA
The DNA here is from genome assembly GCA_038087875.1 of Malacoraja senta. Taxonomy (NCBI): domain Eukaryota; kingdom Metazoa; phylum Chordata; class Chondrichthyes; order Rajiformes; family Rajidae; genus Malacoraja; species Malacoraja senta. Next base: position 58,809,480 of record CM075979.1, read on the forward strand.
ACTTTTACTGCCATGATTCATATGATTCCTATCCCTCCATTCCCTGCATGTCCATATGCCTATCCATGTGTCTGAATGATGGCAAAGAGTGCTTCAGAAAAGGTCACAACTGGAGTAATGCAGGGATTTGCAAAGAATAACATAATTTAAAGGAACGGAGAGGGGTAAGTACTATGTGGAAATGTGTAGCTAAGAATGAGAATTTTTAAACCCAAAAGAAAGAGGAAGAGTAAGAAAGATTCTGGACTAGAAATGTCAATGTACCCTTTTGCTTGTCGGTTCACCACTTCAACATTGTTCCATATTCTTCTGAGAGCTCCAAAGAAAGATGCCTTGCTGTACTGGAGAATCAGCGTTAGGCAAATAATGGAGAAACAGCGTTAGGCATAACAGAAAGTTATGTCAGGAATTATTAATGCACCTCATTCTGAAGAAAAGCCAATTTATAACTGCACAGCTCTGAAAGAAAACAGCACTCTGTACAAGTTATAGTGCGTCTGCCTTTATCAATGTAAGACAGATCTTAAGACTGAATTTTGATGACCTTAACATCTAGATGCAGCAGGTTTATAATCAGCAAGTGAACAGATTGTATCTTGTGGGTACATAAAAATGCTGGAGAAACACAACGGGTGCAGCAGCATCTATGGAGCGAAGGAGATAGGCAACGTTTCGGGCCGAAACCCTTCTTCAGACTGATGGGGGGTGGGGGGAGGTGGGGAGAAGAAAGGAAAATACTGTATCTTGTTCTGATTCTTCAAATATTAGTTGACTTTTGTTGTGGCTGTAACATAAAGTAAATGTGCTCACTCCCAAGGAAAGATAACATTACCCTCACAAAATCCCATTGTCTTTTTCAGAAAATTACTTCATAAATGCATTGTCTGCTCAAAAATACTCTGATGTCAAGCCACAAAATATGATCAGTGTATCTATCTTTACAGTGAAATAGCTGTTTACTTCACACTGCCAAGTTAGAATATTTAAGCGTTTATGACAGATGATCTGCTGCGAGATTATTGTACAATTACAATGGAAAAAAATAACTGAAATGGCTTACCTGCTATTTACAGAGGATCAATGCCTTTTGTGATAATGCTCCACATATCTTCTTGTTTTATATTCCAGTGAGGTACCCAGACTTGTTTTAAACAGAGACAATAAAAATAAATGAAATAACATTTCATATCTGTATTCCCACAGTTAAAGATCTCGGTACGTGACACCAGTACTCCACTCAGTTAAGAATCATCTCAGATTATTAGAATATTTCAATATTAGACAATTTTTGGCATTGCTCTATAGTGTGCACAATTTGTATACTTTCACCCCCACCACTTTTCAGCCCTCTTTGGAAGAATTGGCAAATCACATTCCAATTCTTTTGACCTTGCATCCTGATCAATGATGTCAAACGATCTCCGTACAATCTGCTAGGATATCCACGATTAACAATAAATTATGCCGGAAGCCCTCAGGCAGCATCTGTGGAAAGAAAACAAAATAGGCCATAGATTGGAAGTTGGGGTGAAAGAACATTAAAATGGAAACATAAGAAACTGCAGTCGCTGGAATATTGAGGGGGAAAAAATTAAGTGCTGGAGGAATTCCGCTGGTCAGGCAGCTTTCTGCCTTTTAAGGTCAGGACCCTTTTTCAGACTGATAGAGTAGGGGAAAAAAAGCTGGAAAAAAGAGGTGGAGGTGGGGCAATGCCTGGCAAGTAAGGGATCAGTACTGATTGTGGACATGCAGAAAATTTTCTGTAATATTTCTGCCGACAACAGAATGCAATCTTCCTCCATTCGTGCATGTGCACCTTCTGTTGGGTACCTTTGCTTTACAACTGCAAAAGTGTTATTGGTTATGTGAATACTTGAAGTGACTCGCGTTGCTTTAAGTAAAATCTTTTGTTTTAGATAGTTAATTACAGTAGTTAGTTAGTTATGTTTATTACCACGCCTATCAAGGTACCGTGAAAAGCTTTTGTTGCGCGCTTACCAGTCAGCAGAAAGGCAATACATGATTACAATCGAGCCATCCACAGTGTACAGATACATGATAAAGGGAGTAACGTTTAGTGCAAGATAAAGTCTAGTAAAATCTGATTAAACAGATTCCAAGGGGGTCAAGTGACGGGCCGCTCTCTAGTTGTTGACAGAGTGGTTCAGTTGCCTGATAACAGCTGTGAAGAAACGGTCCCTGAATCTGGAGGTGTATTTGTGCTATTAATGGGTTAAGAGTAGAAACAAGACTTGAACACTTCTGCCAAGAACTTGAATCACATAAATTCCTTTCATTAGCCATTGATTGCACATACATTCATCTTTTTGCCAGGTGGATGGCAGTCACATTCATTTCCAGGTGCAATCGTGACTGTAGCAAACTTAGGGAGTTCTTCAAACAGTTTTGGACACATATGCTCCAATGTCACACTGTCAAACCTTTCCAACTGACATTAGGACGCCCACATTGTGAGAATGGCAGTCTTAGAAAACAAGCAGCAAATGCTGCTGAAATCCCCAGGTGAAATTTGAACTAAATGTTTCCATTCTGCCTTTGATGTCTTGAATGACATCTGGTAGACTCATACTCCAGTGCTCAATATGTTTGTGCAATCATTTTCCTCGATCCATAATTGTTTGCAGTCTATTTTATTTTCAGTATTACGGGTGCACCGACTCGCAGCTTGAAAGTGTGGTCTTTCACAGTATGGGACTACATCAATGCAATGAATCATGTTGGGGGGGGGGGTGGGGGGAGGTGGCCACACATTCGAATAACACCCACTATCCTTCCTCACACTTCCTTCACCTCTTTAATGCAGCATATTTCTATCACTGCGTAGACATTGTTAGTTCAACCCCTTCGCACTCTTTGGTATATTTTACTGTTTAGTTTAGTTTAATTTAGTTTAGTTTAGAGATACAGCATGGAAACAGGGCCCTTCAGACCACCGAGTCCACGTCGACCAGCGATCCCCATAAACAAGCATCATTCTACACACTAAATACCATTTACAATCTTTACCAAAGCCAATTAACCCACAAACCTGTACATCTTTGAAATGAGGGAGGAAACCAGAGCACCCGGGAAAACCCATGCGGTCACGGGAAGAACGTACAAAACTCTGTACAGACAGCGCCTATAGTCAGGATCGAACCCGGGTCTCTGGCACTGTAAAGCAGCAACTCTACCCGCTGTGCTGAATCATGCCGTGTTCCTCAATATAATTTTCTCAATCTTCCTCCTACCTGCCTAAAGGCAAGCCAATCTTGAAGACATGCCTTTCCTTCAGCTTTCTCCAATGACCTGCTATGTCCATTCTTTAGGTAGACAAAAATGCTGGAGAAACTCAGCGGGGTGAGGCAGCACCTATGGAGCGAAGGAAATAGGCAACGTTTCGGGTCAAAACCCTTCTCAGACTGATGTGAGAGTGGGGGGTGGGGGGGGGCAGGAGGAAGAAAGGAAGAGATGGAGCCAGAGGGCTGAGGGAGAGCTGAGAAGGGAGGAGAAAGTAAGGACTACCTGAAATTAGAGAAGTCAATGTTCATACCGCTGGGGTGCAAACTGCCCAAGCGAAATATGAAGTGCTGCTCTTCCAATTTACGGCAGTCCTCACTCTGGCCATGGAGGAGGCCCAGCGCTATGTTTGTTCATAATACCTGCATGTTCCTCACTAGATGTGTCATTTCATTCTATCCAACTACTTTGAAAAGTTCTTGGTGGTCACTTTGCTGGCTGTAAATTGTTTTGCTATCATTTAATTTATTGAGGTGAATGTTCTGAAGATTCCTTACCAGGTGCATGTTACAAAATCAACTATTAAATGTTGTAGTGGTGGAATACCAGCTAAGAAAGGTTTCTCATGCTGAACAAGACAAGGGTTTTATTTTCCAGGGCCTATGCCATTTACGCACTGAATCATATAAATAATGTATGTTAGTACTGTTTGAACAACAAATAAATATTTCCATTCTAATAATGCCGAGATGTCTGCATAAAATAGTTTTGACAGCAACGCCTGCTCAGTCAATTGGAACATTTCAGCACATTTATTATACATATAGCACAATTGAAATTAGGAAACAAAGGCCTTTGAAGTTACGATGACAGAATGAATTTATGGATTTTGTAATCTGAACAGCACAAGCAATAAAATGAGGCTGGTGTACGTTCATGCAGCAAAGACTGATCAGTCAAGGAGTATGCAAACATAACAGAGTGTTAACCCTGTCTTTAAATTTGTCAGGAGCTGGCAAAAACAATCAGAGTGCAGAAGTTCTTATTTCCCACATAATTTATGCATGTTGCCATAAGGCTTTGGGCACAGAGCTAGTCTAATGTCTGAGGCGGCCACGGTGGCGCAGCGGTAGAGTTGCTGCCTTCCACCACTTGCAGCGCCGGAGACCCGGATTAGATCCAGACTACGGATGCTGTATGTATGGAGTTTGTACTTTCTCCCCGCAATCACGTGGGTTTTCTCAGAGATCTACGGTTTCCTCCCACGCTCCAAAGACGTAAAGGTTTGTAGGTTAATTGGCTTGCTGTATGTGTAAATTGTCCCTAGTGTTAATGTGTGGGGATCGCTGGTCAGTGCAGACCCGGTGGGCCGAAGGGCCTGTTTCCGCGCTGTATCTCTAAACTAAACTAATGTCAAACGACAATGTCCATTAAGCACAGATGGGGAATATGATAACATTTAATGAGGAATTTCTTAACTCAATGTATGGTGCTGACAAAAGGATTAATTGAAACAAAGGACTTGAAGCAACAACAAATTCCATTTATTTCATACTTTTACCTCCCCAGTGCATGATTTATTACTCAAAGAAGTTGCTCAATGATGTTCTCCCTGTGAGTTTGAAAATTGAAAATGAAAATGGTGCTTTTAAATGCAATAAAAGTTTGTTGATTGTGCTATTTTAATTCCAAATACAAATTCAACAATCCAAATGTGAAAGCAAAAGTGTGTTCTCAGCACCATAAGGAATTTAGTTTAGTTTAGAGATACAGAGCGGTAGCAGGCCCTTCGGCCCATTGAGTCCACCCCAACTAGCGATCCCCGTACACTTGCACTATGCTTCACACTAGGGACTATTTACAATCTTCACCAAACACAAATTAACCTACAATATCTTTGGAGTGTGGGAGGATACCGGAGAACCTAAATTTAACTAAACTAAACTAAAATAAACCTAGGGAAAACTCATGCGGTCACAAGGGGAACGTACAATCTCCCTCCAGACAGCACGCATAGTCAGCATTAAACCCGGGTCTCTGCTGCTGTAAGGCAGCAACTCTACCACTGCAGCACTGTGCTGCCCTATTATGTACAAAGAAAAGTTAATGGGTTGAAATGTCAAATTGCAGCTAGAATGAATCATCTTGGGTATTGTGTGGCTGTGCTGAGAAGGACTGGAAGCAACATGCAAAATGACCTGAAGTTAACTATTTATAAAGGCAAATAATTAGTGAGAGCATGAAGGTTTTGAACATGAACGTTGCATTAGTGAGTAAGATTTACAAATGCTTTCTCCTGACCTGCCATTCTGGAATAAGAGGGAAATAACTTTTGCCCAGGAATGGATGGTCAGGCCCTGCTGCTCCTCCGAAGATTATATAGTTAGACACAAAAAGCTGGAGTAACTCAGCGGGTCAGGCACCACTCTGGAGAAAAGCAATAGATGATGTTTTGGGTCGAGACTACTTTGTAGTTCATATTCCTTCTCTCCAGAGATGTTGCCTGACCCGCTGAGTTACTCCAGCTTTTTGTGTCTATCTTGTATTGTATTGTATTGTATTGTATATCTTTATTGTCATTTCCTGAGTATTCGCATACCCAGAGGAAACAAAAAAACGTTCCTCAACCAGTGTCCATTTCAGTGTGTGCAGTAAAAAATAAATAGAAGTAAAAATACATATATCATGAACAAATTAACACTCTACTCTAGTAAACATCAACAGGCGTTCCGATCGGCAGCGGCACGACAGTGGCTCTGCTGCAGTGTGTCCAGGTTGGTGGTTGGTGCACGATACTTTGGCAGGGGACAAAGTCCGTTTATCAGTCTTATAACCTGCGGGAAGAAGCTGAGGAGCATCCTGCTGGTTTTGCACCTAATGCTCCGGTACCTCTTCCCAGATGGCAGGATGGAGAATATGTGATGGGATGGGTGGTAGGGGTCTTTGATGATGGAGATGGCTCTGCTGATACGACAGTGGCTCTTCAGTTTAAACCAGCATCTGCAGTTCCTTCCTACACATAATATAGTTAGAGGTGTCCAGGCAAGAACATTTACGTGTCATATTTCAATCTCAGGGACACTGCAGGAAGTAGTTCACTCACCTAACCAAGTCAAGTAAAGTGAACAATATTGCTGATTTATCTATAATCTGTGGTCCACAGCAGATCCCTTCTCTCTGTCAAATTGTCTAGCAAGTTTACACCATTGCATCATTCTTCACACCAATCATAATTTCAGCAAGAGTATTTAATTGTCATTTGCACTGAGAACAGAACAGCAAAAATGTCACCATCATTCATTATCTACCCACTTCATCACTTCCTCATTTATCCACTCACCTTTTTACACTTTACTAGCCTTAATGGCCATTACCTACACCAAAAGCACTGCATCCATCAGGTAAAAATCCAATCTAGTCTATTCTTTCATCTGCCCCTAGTGCCTCCTTGTATAAGATACAAGGGGTGGCATGCTTGCACAGCAGCAGAGTTGCTTCCTTACAACGCCAAAGACACTTGTTCAATCCTGACTACGGGTGCTGTCTGAACGGAGTTTGTACCTTCTCCCTGTGACCGCGTGGGGTTTTTTCCGGGTGCTCTGGTTTCCTCCCACATTCCAAAGACTTACAGGGTTGTAGGTTAATTGGCTTTGGTAAAAATTGTAAATTGTCCCTAATGCATAGGATAGTGCTATTGTATGGGGAAAAAAGAATGAGGTGACTGTCCAACCAGGACTAAATATGGATAATGGGCCTGTCCCACTTAGGCGACTTTTTAGGCAAGTGCAGGAGACTGAGCTCGCCACATGTTCGCTGGTCGTCTCTGGTGAGTCTTCTTCATGGTCGCGAGGAGTTCCCACATTCTGGGAACTAGTCGCGACCTCAGTATGGTCGTCGCAAATTTTTCAACATGTTGAAAAATTTTCTGTGACCAAAAAGTGGCGCCATGGAGATAATCGATAATCCTGTAGTCGTAGGTGCAGCTGTAGTGAGGTCGCCATTTAGTTGTAGGTAGTTTTAGTTAATCGCCTTTGCTGACCGGTCATTTTCATTGGCTCATTGGAGGCAAAAAACGTAATCAGTAGTTTTCAGAACCAAGGATAACCAACCTGTAATGTTAAATGTCTGCCGAACTTCACAGCTGTGTATCTCTGGCTTATTAAAAGTTGTCTGGCTTCTTAAAAGTTATCTCCACTCCTTCTCCCCCCCTCTCCCCCCCTCTTTTAAAGGACTTACCATACACTGTGCCAGCCGTTTTAATTACCTTCATTTTAATAACCTTCCTGTTCATCGCGGTGTGTGTCAGTATCACCTTGGCTTTGCACCGTGTGAATTTCAGACAGCCCTTCCCCCGTTTGCCCTGGCCCATGCCTTTGCGCTGTGTTTGTGTGTGTGTGTTCCACTCAGACAGTAGCCGTTCCAGTTCACAGTTTTTCAGGCGACAGTCACCGGCAGTCTGCTGAAAAATCGCCTAAGTGGGACAGGCCCATAAGTGTAGGAAGGAACTGCAGATGCTGGTTTCCACCGAAGATAGACACAAAATGCTGGAGTAACTCAGCGGGACAGGCAGCATTTCTGGATAGAAGGATTGGGTGACGTTTCGGGTTGAGACCCTTCTTCAGACTGAGAGTCAGGGGAGAGGGAGGCAGAGAGATATGGAAGGGTAAGATTTGAAACCAAGTTACTCCAGCATTTTGTGTCTATCTTTGCGTCTTCCTTAAATATGGATAACGTTTAGTCTTGGTTGAACAGTCACTAAACCCAGTTTTCTCATGAATTCCTTGGACCAACCATGGTCTATCGATAAGATCAATGAAGATTCATTCCTCAAAGGACATTATTCAATCACTAGATGTACAGCCATGCCCCAGTATAAATTCTTACACATCTGACAGTCTAGATAATCATTCAATACCTGCTATAAACAAATGTTCAATTGGCCATTTTGTTATAGTTATGTTTCTTTTCAAAAATGAATTCAGCAGGAAAGTAGTGCTTTGGAACGTGCATAAAAGGAGAAAGAAAGAAAGGAGGACAGTACTAATCAGCTAGCCTGATATTAGCTGTACACTATAATGTAGGAAATGGCATCACAGACCCTTGAAAATGATAACAGAAATGGACATAGAATCATGTTTGACTAATCTGTTAGAATTTTACGAGGGATCTAACAACCAGAATAGTCAGTGGATATACTTGAAGGCCTTTGAAGAGGTGCTACTCAAATTATTATTAACCTGTTCACTGACAAGTTTTTGTTTTACTATTGGCCATGACCTGAGTAGACTTGGAATTGTTACTGAACAGGTTAATGATAATCAAACCACTCTTACTTGATGTAATATAGTGGCATGAATGAATGAAATCATGTTTAGGTTGTGAGGATCTGTTGTAGGGTGCCATTGAGATCTCAGCAGTTCATGATCTATATCAATAACCTGGATGAGAACAAGTAGAAGACATCTAAGTTTGTTAATTATATATATTTACCCAGCAATGTAGGTTATTAGAAAGATGCAGACAGGCTACAGGGAGATATAGACAGGTGAAGTCAAAGAGCGATGACATGGCAAATGGAATATGATGTGGAAAGATGTGAGGTTGTCTACTTTGAGACAAAAGGATATCAGATAAATAAAGAAGATGAGAACCGACATGTAAAGTTGGAGGGATGGATATGGGTGGAAGGGGACATGGAGATAAAATGGAAATTATAGACTCAGGGATGGAAGATGAGTATACGGAGGAAGAGGAAGGAGCAGGATGCCTAATTGTAAAATGGTGGGAGAAGTGTGTTCAATGGTCCTTTATTGTCACATGTACCATTTAAGGTGCAGTGAAATTTGATTTACCATACAGTCATACCAGAAAAAAAGCAAAAAGACACACAACTACTTAAAAGTTAACATAAACATCCACCTCAGCGGCTCCCCTGCATTCCTCACTGTGATGGAAGGCAATAAAGACTTATCTTCTTTCCTTCTTATTCTCCCGTGGACGGGGCAGTTGAACCATCCGCAGTCGGGGCAATCGAAGCTCCCGCAGTCGGGGCGATCGAAGTTCCTGCGATCGGAGCGGTCGAAGCTCCTGCGGCTTGGAGCTCTCGAAGTCGGTCCTAACCAAGGGAGCGAGCTCCCACGATGTTAAGTCTGCAGGCTCCCGTGGTTAGAGCTCCCAAAGTCGATCCCCTGCAAGAGGCCGCCAGCTCCTCGATGTGAGAAGGAGTGAGTGAACCAAGGAGTCACAGAGAAAGTGGTCGCTACAGAAAGCGGAAAAGGGTAGAAATGTGAAGACTGGTGGTGGGACCATGTTTAGGGTGGTGGAAGATTACTTTAATACGCTGTGGATTCCTGCATCACTGTTGGGACTTAATCATGATTGAATATCCAGTACAGATTTAAAATCACAATTTGTTGATAATAGTTCCATGGGGATGACAATTAAGCACTTTTGGCATATGTCTTTTTGATGAAGCATCAAAGCAAAGCCGTAGTCTCTCAGATAAATGAAGTGAATCCCAGGAGAGTATTTTCTACTGTTGTAGCTAATATTTTTCCTTGAATTAGATCATTGAAACAAAGCATGAATGGTTCCTACGCACAAAATGGTTATAATACACGTGATAAGTTTCAAACATATTTCATTGGTTTGTGATATTTTGATTCCATGAAAAATACTTAAATAATTGAAGTCTGTATCCTATTGTCAGAATTCACTTGATCCATGTTTGCTTTGTAGATTTTTGAATCCTACTGAATTCTGTATCTCATGTATTCAAATGTATCTTTGAATACATGAAATGTGTAGAAAGGAGCTGCAGATGCTAGTTTAAACCGAAGATAGACACAAAATGCTGGTCTGGAGAAAACCTGGTCAGCGGCTCTGGAGCAAAGGAATAGGTGACGTTTTAGATCAAGACCTTTCTTCAGACTGAGAGGCAGGGGAAAGGGAAACAAGAGATATAGACGGTGATATAAAGAGATACAGAACAAATGAATGAAAGATATGGAAAAAAGTAACGATGATAAAGGAAACAAGCAGTGTTCGATGTGGGCTAGGTGAAAACAAGTTGCAGACAATGGGACACTTTGAAACTAGTAATGATTTGGGTGGGGGAGGGATGGAGAGAGAGGGGATGCAAGGGTTACTTGAAGTTAGATAAATCAAAATCATACTGCTGGGTTGTAAGCTGCAAAAGCGAAATATGAGGTACTGTTCCTCCAAATTTCATTTGGCCTCACTCTGATAATGAAGGAGGCCCAGGAAAGAAAGGTCAGCATGGGAATGGGAGGGGGAGTTAAAGTGTTTGACAACTGGGAGATCAGGTAGGCCCAGGTAGACTGAGTGAAGGTGTTCAGCGAAACGATCGCCCAGTCTACGTTTGGTCTCACCGATGTATAAGAGTCCACACCTTGAACAACAGATAGAACATGAGGCTGGAGGAGAAGTAAGTGAACCTCTGCCTAACCTGAGAGGACTGTTGAGGGAGGAGGTATTGTATCTCCAGTGGTTAAAGGGCCACTACTGGGCTCACAGCAAGCAGACGATTGTAAGGAAAACAAATTCAATTTACTCAGTTATTTTCTTATAAAGTCAGTTCAAACACTGGGAGGAACGGGATTTTTGATAGGAACCCACAGTTACTTTTCCCAACGCAAGTAGGATAGTTTCTTCAGATAAATGTAGTGAGTGGAGACTAGTTCCAAATATTTATGCTGAGAAAAATACAACTCTGATCAGTTCAGTCTTGAAAAACAAGGGGATTGGCTGTACTGTCCATTTTGGTCAGGAATAGTGTTATCAATATAGTTTAGAGATACAGCGCGGAAACAGGCCTTTCAGCCCACCATATCTGCACCAACCAGCGATCCCCACACATTAACACTATCCTACAGACACGAGGGACAATTTACATTTATACAAAGCCAGTTAACCTACAAACCTGTACGTCTTTGGAGTATGGGAGGAAACCGAATATCTCAGTGAAAATCCACGCGGTCACAGGGAGAACGTACAAACAGTTAAGAGTTAGGTTAAAAAATCTGGCAAATGCAACTTAAAATTGAATTAATTTAGTATTCAGCGAAATCCAGTTGTACCTGTTTTATGAGAAACGATAAAACAAAAAAAAGGGATAGAATTCTATACATTTCTATAAGATCCCCTCTCATCCTTCTAAATTACAGTCAAGAGGGGTCGTCACACGTCTCTCTTCAGTTGTTGAAAGAGTGGAGAAGGCAGATACTCTTCATATATTTACACCAACAGGTACTATGTGCATATAACCTGCAGGGCTACAAACCTTCAAGATGGAATGAGGCTGAGGAAACTGATTTAGTAGATTGAATATTATGGGCTGAATTGTAATCTCCTATGTTGCAAACATTTTATGATTCCACAATAAAAGGTGTTGACTTTCAGATTCCAAAATCAATTTCAAAACCGTTTCCCTTTAGGTTACCCAACTGTGTATAGGGTGAATGCACAGAGTCTTTAACCCAGAGTAGAGGAATCTAGAACCAGAGGACATAGGTTTAAGGTGAAAGGGGAAAGATTTAATAGGAACCCGAGGAGCAACTTTTTCACACAGAAGATGGTGGGTATATGGAGCGAGCTGCCAGAGGAGATAGTTGAGGCAGGTACCAAACAACATATCAAAAACATTTGGACTGGTATATGGAAAGGAAAGGTTTGGAAGGATATGGGCCAAACACAGGTAGGTGAGACAAACGAGGATGGGACATCTTGATCGACATGGGCAAATTGGGCCAAAGGGCCTGCTTCTATGCTGTATGAATCTATGAATCCATGACTCACTGCTTTAGCCTATGACCTGATCTGTCGGATGCATGGCTCCAATCATTGTTCTAATTAGGCAAAACACTGTTACCATCAAACAATAATTGAATTGGCGGAGAGGTTTGCTGCCGTCTGGTACATGAAAGTAGTCTCCAGTAAGCTGCATTACTTTTCCTGAGGGCGGACTTCCTCATCTGTCCTTCACAGCTGCCGACAAATTATTGGGAAAACATAGTTATATTCACGGAGCTATGGAAGGATATAGAGAGAAACAGGCTTATTCGCCCATACCAACCTTGAACCACCTATTTGCACTAAGCTGATCTTAATCTCCCCAAGATGTCATCAACTCTCCCCACCTCCCCTCCAGGTTGTACCCATAGTCTACGCACCAGGGGTAATTAGCAGTGGCCATTTAACCTACCAACCCATGTGTCTTTGGGATGTGTGCAGAAACCAGAACACAAAGTGGAAACCCACTCAGTCACAGGGAAGCATGCAAACTCCACACAGACAACAGCCAAAGTGAGGACTGAATCTGGTCTCTGGCACAGTGAGGCAGAGGCTCTACTAGCTGTGCCACTGTGCTACTTTAAAACATTAAACCCATTGAAGATTAAGTGAACTTCCCCTGCGCTGTTCTATGTGTATCTCCATGGCTGTATTGGAAGAGGTCCTGGACAACATCATCATGCCTGCTGCCTCACGGGCTTTGAACAGCTTGCGTCCACTTGAAAAACCATATGCCGCTTTTAAGTGCTTGCTTGCCTGCCAGACTTCCCAACATCCCTCTCAACAGGCTGCTTGGAAGAGAAACTGCTGGCTCGCTGGTCAAAATTAAATGATGAGGTGTCACAAAAATTGATCAGGCCTCCTGCCAACATATTCAGTGAATGAAGCTCACAGCCTGCCAAACCCCCCCTAGTCTACACGCACCACACTTAACCTCATTGTAGCATGTGTAACAAGTTCCTCGCTCATGATGCAATTTGAAATAAATGAAGACATCTAAAATATAGAATTCATATCTTTTATCGCTACAAATATTCTAGAAACATAGAACATAGAAAAATAAGTACAGGAGTAGGCCATTCGGCCCTTTGAGCCAGCACCGTCATTCAATATGATCATGGCTGATCATCTAAAATTAGTACCCCGTTCCTGCTTTTTCCCCATATCCCTTAATTCCTTTAGCGCTAAGAGTTAAATCTAACTCTTGTGAGTACACGCCATGAATCAAGAGTTGTTTATTGTGAGCTGACTGAAATAGTATTTCCTTTATAACTACTGATATGCAGCCCTGGGGCAATTTTTTTAGCATTCTGTAAAGCAAAACTGATTTCCTGGCTTAAACTGATTTCCCCCCTTGCTTTGAAAGGCAGCCATGTGCAGAGTGTTTATCGTTAAGAATTTAAAAAAATAGAACTCCCTGGTGGTCTTCAGATTAGAAACACTAACATCTATCCAATGTGCAAGAGGCATTTATTTTTCCAGTCCCATTTATATGTGTACTAGAAAAAGCACGAACTGAATTATGGCAGCTTTAGCTCTGTGATCCAGTTCTTTTACAAACACTTCTGAGCATGTTAAGTGACCAATTTAGCAAATACTATACAAACTAGAGAATCAATAAAAATCCTAAACTAACAGTTTAGTATTAATATATGGTATTAATTTACTACTTTATTGACAGGCAAAGTTTGGATTTTATTCTTAAAGTTCATTTCTGTACAGTACAATCTCATCTCACACAATCAGACACTTAGCAAAGATGTTGCATAATCAGAAAGAATAATAATATTAAACAAGAATATTACTTCTTGTTGAAGCTGCGCTCACCCAGGTTTGCTAGTTTTCCTTTGCTTTATGTTGGATCAAAGAATTGCACATAAAAGTTTAAATGATGATTTGCACAGATTACAATGCTTCCTACAGTTTAAGCAGCAGAGCAGTTTATGCCACAGATCCCAAATAAATGGACCACCAAAATCTTTATTACAATAATTCCTTGCAAAGTTGGAAGTAAAATTTAAAATTTAAGTTTGACTATTTTACTGTGTTATTACCCTCTTGAAAAGTGGTACAGTTTATTTTACCTTTAAAACGTAAGGATGTATATTCCACACGATAGTCAAGTCAAGAGAGCTTTATTGTCATGTGTCCCAACACGGAACAATTAAATTCTTACTTGCCGCAGTATAACAGATATATAAACATAAACTGGCACTGGCCACTTCAACAACTGGCACTGGCCACTCAAATCAGCCACCCCGGACATGTCTATGATTGGTCTTACTGTATTTTAACGTTGTTTGTATCTATTTTAACTTATACTGTTCCATCAGGGACTGGATTGTTTTAGTGTTGTTATTATTATTATTATGTGTGAAATGGTTTAAACGTCATGTGCGATGCTCCGGTATTCCCTGGGAAACATCTTTTCGTTTTGCACTGCACAACTGTTGCTTGCAAGATGACAATAAAGGAATTGAATACTCTGTAAAACCAATCACATACAACAAAAAAAGAGAAAACCATTTGGTATATATATATATACAATGTATATCTGTTTATATGTCTGTGTATATGTCTGTGTGTATATATAAATATCTGTTTATATGTATATATGGATGCAACCAGTCAATATGCTCTCTACTGTCCACCTGTAGAAGTTCAGCAGAGTATTCATTGACATATCGATTCTCCTCAATCTTCTCGGGAAGTAGAGGCGTTGATGGGCATTGTTTATGATTGTAACAATGTGCTGGGTCCAGGACAGATCTTCTGAGATATGCACATACAGGAATTTGAAGCTTTCAAATCATCCACCACCATCCTGCCAATGAAGATAGGGTTGTTGTTCTGGCACCATTTGATCAGTCAATCGATCTCCCTCCTACACTCTGATTCATCGTCATCTGTAATTCGTCCAACAACATTGGTGTCATCAGCAAACTTGAAGATGGAGTGTGTCCCTTTACAGTCGAGAGTATAAAGTGAGTAGAGCAGGGGGCTGAGCACGCTGCCTTGAGGTGCTTCCGTGCTGATGGTTATCAAGGAGGAACTGTTGCTGCCAATTTGTACATGTTGTGGTCTGTTGATGAGGAAGTCAAGGATCTAGTTGCAGAGGGATGCAGTTGCAGAAACCCAGTTCCGTGAGTTTGGAAACCAGCTAGGAGGGAATGATGGTATTAAACGCTGAGCTGTAGTAGATGAACAACAGCCTGACATATGTGTTTTTATTGTCCAAGTGGTCCATTGCAGAGTGGAGAGCCAGTGAGATCACATTCTCCGTTGACCTGTTGTGGTTGGAGGCAAATTATAGCAGGTCCAGGTTATTTTTGAGGTAGGAGTTGATATGCGTCATCACCAACCTCTTAAAGCACTTCATCACCACGGACGTTAGTGCTACTGGTCAGTAGTCATCGAGGCATGTCACCTTATTCTACTTGGGCAGCAGTATTACTGATGCCCTTATAAAGCAGGTGGGAATCTCAGACCTCAGTAATGAGTGGTTGATGATGTCCATAAAAAACTCCAGCCAGTTGGTCTGCACAGATTTTAAGAACACAACCAGGTCCAGACACTTTTCAAGGATTCTCCCTCCTGACAGATCTTCTGATGTCGGCCTGTGTGACTGAGATTGTAATACCACTGGGGGCTAAGGCGTCCCAAAAAGGCACATCAGTGTTCTTCCTATTAAAGTATGTGTAGAACACACTGAGCTTGCTGGGATCAACGCCTCGCTGTTGCTTGAGTTGCTGCTGATTTCACTTTGTAGGAAGTGATGGTATGCACACCATGCCACAGCTGCCAAACATCCGCTTCCTCCTCCAGTCAAAACATTCAAGAAGGTTCGAATATAGGATTTTGGAGAAAATGCACTGGTCAGTATATTCCTCAAGTGAAATCAATTCAAGCTTTAATTGGATTTGTCTTCTCCTGTCCACAACAATGTGAACCATATTTAAATCCACACAGTTTATTCTCCTGTAGCTTCTGGGACAAAAACACAAATCAAGACAGACAAGCGGGTACAAAGTATTTCTTCGATCTGATAGTTGTAATGACTTTGGACAATCTTAACAAACTGAGTGCATATGAGGCCATGGATAAAAAGGATTTTAAAAATACTGCAATTAGGTTCATTGCAAGGAGAAATGTGGATTTAGTAATTGGGGCGATTCAAGAGGGATTGTCATTGTTAGTGTGTTTAGTGCCTCAGGGCACTAAACTTTGGTACGTTTAGCAAAGATCCCAAAGAAACTAACCATCAAGTTGTCCGCAGGGATGTTAGCTGCATTCCTCACACATCAGAGCAAACTAGTCTGCTGAAAGGGAAATTAAAAAAGACATTAGGGGCTGGAAGTTCTATTGGGCAGTTCATCACATTTGTACATTATATGGGATCATCTCTTTTAAAATGACCCCCCGCCCCCCCACTTGCTAAATTCTAAGTTCAGTCCCCTGCATATTATTAAGGTTTAATATCTATTTAAGGCTTGGGCCCCTTTTTCCTCTACTGATGCAAGGGCAATATGATTTGTTTCATATATTTGTATCTAAGTATGTGAAGGTGGTATGAAGATATGATTTAAAGATGCCTTTGTAATTGAGATGTAATTAAATTTGGTGCAGTTGCTAGATGGTGAAAATGTAATTAGCACATGTTCTAAAATGCCGATTAGTAATGCATTGACTTAATAAACGGACATCCAATGATGCCATGGACATATAATGCCATAACACCTGGAGTAACTCTGCGGGACAGGCAACATCTCTGGAGAGAAGTCATGGGTGACGTTTTGGGTCAACATCCTTCTTCAGACTGAGAGTCTGAAGAATGGTCTCAGTCTTTCAGTCTGAAGAAGGGTCTCCCATTCCTGAAACATCACCCGTTCCTTCTTTCCAGAGATGCTGCCTGTCCCGCTGAGTTACTCCAGCATTTTGTGCCTATCTTTGGTGTAAACCAGCATCTGCAGTTTCTTCCTACACATACCATAACAGCTAATCAGAGCAGTGCTGCCATTGTAATCAATTTGTGGAGAGGTCATTGTTCAAACAGCAAAATACAAAAAGAGACATGAAAGAGCAGTCAGATAGAATTGAATTAACCTTGAATATCATCCATGGTTCTGGTGGAAATAATGAAAAGAAATATGTTTTCAGACATAGTTACAAATCAATAAAGGTAAATATTGATATAGCAGCAGATTATTCTGTTAAGGGTGGACATATACATATTCTCCCCTCTCCTGTCAGGCAGAAAATGCAAAAGCTTGAAACCATGAACAAACAGATTCAAGAAAAGCTTCTTCCCTGCAGTTATCAGCCTCTTGAACAGACCTCTCAAGCTAAGTATGTATTCGCGATCTCACAATCTACCACATTGCAGCTCTTGCACTTTTTTAAGCTGCCATAGAAAATTCATGTGGTCTCAGGGAGAAGTTACAAACTCTGCTCAGACCACACCCATAGTTAGGATCGAACACGGGTCTCTGGTGCTGGGAGGTAGCAGCACTACCGTTGCACCACTGTGCTGCCCTACGTATCTCCCTCAGCGTTTATATGACTGTCAACTAACTTGCATTTCATTCCATTCTAGTTCTGCTCAAGAGTTCTGAACCATAAATGTTAGCTGTTTCTCCATGCACTGGTGCTGCTGGACAGCTGTGTTTTCAGCATTTCATGTTTTGTTCACAGCATCTGTCATTCTTTGATTTTCTTTTGCTAATCATGAGTCTCCACTTCAGTATTTCATTTTCTATCCATTTCTGTGATAATTTCATCAATATGTATTTCTCCACTATATCTTGTGTTATTTTTACTGCAATCACTTGATTAATTTGCACAAAATATTCAATTTGAGATACTTGTGCTGTTTCACCAATGACTCACTTCTGCATGTTGTCTTCATTGGACTTAGTATTCTCACCTATTGTTGCTTGAATTGCTTTATTTTCCTTATTTCCAATCAGTTCCTAGGCTCGGAATAATGGTTTTGCTTTTGTTTCAACTGCTGTCCATACCTTCTTTCCTCCATGTCGAGCATTAGCAAATGCAAAAGTTATTTGAAGTTTGTCATCTGTTTACAACTCCATTGAAGTGGTGTCATAGATACATTGGGAAAAAAGAAAACAGGAACAGGCCACTCAACATTATTCAACATAATCATCCAAATTCATCCACCAGTGCTCCAACTTTGCCATCCATTTGTCGAGTATAATTGCTTTTCATAAATCTATGGAGACTTTGTCTGATCCTGTCACTGTATTCCAAATGCTCTTCTTTTTCATTGCCAATGCATGTTGGTAAATGACCATCAATATCATGTTCAGCAACTCCATTGTGATTCTTCTACCTACCCTAGAGGTCATTTACAGTGGTCAATTAACCCACCATCCAGCTCATCTTTGGGTTGTGGGAAGATACCAGAAAAACCGTGGAAGACGTTTGTGGCCACAGGGAGAAACTTCGCCCCACGAATTGACATAGACTCAATGGGCTAAAAGTCTACCTTTGGTGGTATCAAAAAAATGGATAATATGATCGTCCCCACTGCAAATTTTCCAACCAACAATGGGACAATTGTACATTTTCTTTGTCATAAGTACAGCCTACTCATTGTCACTGCAGTGGAACTCCGTTAAACTAATGCACTCAGGTGGTGCTGGGCTAGTGGATGTTCTGGACAATTGAATGTTATTCCCCTTAATGCTCCAACAAACTTTTAATTCACTTTTTTGGGATGACACATGGTAGAACGGTACATTTTCCAATGAAGGAAGTGTAGTAAACAAGGTACCAGTAAGTTTTGAGGAAGGATAGCGAACAGAACCAGGTGAGTTTCAGGGAGTGCATGAACAAGGGCCCTGTGAAAGACAGTGCTGGAATGGGGCACTTACATGTCAAATGGAACATGGGAACTGGGAACGTAGGGGCAATGTTGTGTTAAATGGAGCATGGGCACTGAGACCCGAGTTTGCTAAAGGTAACATAGGAACTGAGGCCCCTGTGTGTTAATGTACCAGGTGAGCCAAATGCCGAACTATCAAGTTATTTACTGGTGGTGCTGAATCCACTGCATTATCTCGACAACAAGCATGGACAATGGAAGTAAATGAGGATCAACAAAGAGCCTGTGATTAATGCAAACAGAGATGAATTGGTAGTACATATAGTACATGACGACACAACAAGTGGAAGCTTGCGAGTTATCAAAGACATTGAAGCATGTGTGTGTGTGATGCTGAATGTGAAAAAGATATATGTATCATTTGTGAAGTGAAGAAGTTCCATTAGTTACTTTCAAAAATATATTTTACTCCAGTTCACAGACATTCATTAGCGATTTCAGATAATTCCAAGCATGGCAGCATTCGGAATGCAGTGTTGCCTATTTTTGAAAAGCAAAATAAAAAGGATGGTCAGGCAGCATCCGTGGAGCTACCTTTCACCAGAATTAGAAAAGTGAAGAAGCGAGAGTGTTGTAAGTTGAAGAAACAGGGATGGTCGTCCGAGTGTGGAGGCCAAGGACAAACCCGATTTTTACCTGGTAGCAAGTGGACTTTTCAGTCACATCCACAAAACTCACTGCAGTAAAACTATGGGCGACCTCTCAATAGTTAGGTCTATTTGGATATTATGATGATATGAATAATAGAATATATGTGGATCAAGGATATCTAAAATGGGATATTGAACTGACAACCCAATGACCTGAAAAAACAATCCTTGACTGAGTTCCCTCAGAACTTTACAGGGCCTGTCCCACGAGCATGCGACTGCATGCGGCAAGCGCGACCAAACCGGAAGCGGGGGCCGCGCGGGAGCCACGCGGAGGTCGAGTGATCCCCGTACAGGGCCTGTCCCACCAGCATGCGACTGCATGCGGTGAGCATGACCAAACCGGAAGCGGGGGCCGCGCGGAGGTCGAGTGAGTGACGTGAAGTACGAGCGAAGTCCGTGGGATGTTTGCGCGTGACGTACGGCGTCAAGACGCTGCGTACGGTGTCGAGACGCTGCGCATGCCCGTGGAGGCGGTGCATATGGCACGATGTCGGGGCCAGCTCTGGACAACCATACGGCTCCGGCGATCGAAGTGGGACCGGCCCCACGAGGACGTACGGCTCAAGCGACCACGTTAAGTCGCGCTTGCCGCATGCAGTCGCATGCTCGTGGGACAGGCCCTTACAGCATTGTAAAATGAAGGCTACTTGCAGCAGCGTTGTACACTGGCCAGGTATTGATAAAGATCTACACAATTTAGTTTCAGCACATTCGGTCTTTCAGAAGTGAAAAGCTAGACCACCAAAGACATTCATAAGTATGGAGGCAGCGGACATAATCACTCTGAAGTGCCAATGTTGACAATTTTCTAATCCTTATTGATACCCGCTTGGAATGGATTAACTTCAACGTGTGGGATCATGCATAGCGGCGGAACATGTAACCAAGGAGCGGAGATCACTTTTCACTACTCAATGGCGTAACTGAAAAATTAGCATCAGAAAATGCACCTCATTTCAGATTATATTTGATTGCTTTATTAGGAAAAATTGTGTTAAACACATGAATTCTCCCAGACCCAGTCTCTAACAATGCTGCTGAAAAGTCTGTACATGTTTCAAAGCCACTTTGAAGAGGCAGGTTTTCAGAGGATGTTTGAATCCAACCCAGAGGTGAAGCCTGTACAGGCTGATACTTCTTATTTGTAAGGAAGTGATGGAAGCATTTGGTACAAATGTGTAATATAGTCTAAACAGGCACTTGCTCTCTTAGTCTAAGCAAGGTAAGATATAACAAGAGGCAAAATACATGAGTGAGAGTTGTGTACAAATCACAAAGCAATAGTAGTGATTCAGGGGATGCCATTAAACAGGAAACAAATGTAATTTAGTGTGTCCCCTTTAAGCAACACACAGGTTTAACTCACCAGATTGGTAACATTAGTGTGGAGGAGTAATCCTGGATGATTTCCCGAACCAATATATTGAGGAACCTACCAGAGAAGAAGCCATGAATAAGAAAGTATTCAACAGCAATCAGTTTATTGGGAAGGACTGACTGTAAAACAATAGAAAACCTTATTAAGATGGGGAGTGATGCATTTGACAAATGCATTGAGATTAAGAAATAATGGATGTATTGGTAGACATTCTTTATTGATTTATTGGAAGAGCATTTGGAATACCATAAAATGATCAATCAAAGTCACCTTGGATTTATGAAAGGCAATCATACTTGATAAATTGCACACGGTGGCACAGGGGTAGAGTTGCTGCCTCACAGTGCCAGAAACCCAGGTACAATCCTGACTATGAGTGCTAACTGAGTGGAAATGAACATTTTTCCTGCAACCTCGTGGGTTATCTCCGGGTGCCTTGTTTTCCTCCCACATTCCAAGCACATACAGGTTTGCAGGTCAATTGGCTTCTGTGAATTGCCCCTTGTATGTAGGATGCAAAAGTGGGATAACATAGAACTAGTGTACTGGTTTTGTTTAGTTTAGGTTAGTTTAATTTAGTTTATTGTCACGTGTGCCAAGGTATAGTGAAAAGCTATTTTTGTTGCGTGCTCTCCAGTCAGCGGAAAGACTATGCATGATTACGGGCCATCCACAGTGTACAGATACAGGATAAAGGGAATAAAGTTCATTGCAAGATGCAGTCCAATAAAGTCTGATTAAAGAGAGTCCGAGGGTCTCCAATGATCGATGGTCGGTATGGACTCGATGGAAATGTGAAACATAACTTGAAATACCGGAAACACTCTGCAGTCCAGCAGCATCAATGCACGGAGAAACCACTAACATTTTGGGTTCTGGACTATTCATCAGAACAAGAACAGAAAGATGTACGAGTTAGTTGCCAGTCAGAGAAAAGGTTGGGGAGATATGTATGGGACACAGGGCCTTACCTACTGAGTGTTTCCAGCACTATTCTTGTTTCACATGTGTTGTGAGTCAGGTCGGCACTTATCCTACAATTCAAGAAACAACTATAGCATCAAATACCCAAGCATGGTCAAGAATATTCAAGTATCTGAGAGAGCCAGTTGATAAGTTTGAATCTATAATCTTTGACATATCGGGATAACCCTATCAAAGAATTTAGCCAATTTTTGCAAAATGAACCATGTAAATACGTGACATAATAACACCATTGTATATCTGACATAATTAAATACAGTGTCGTTGCCAATCTCTAATTAAAAAAGTACATGATCAGAAAATGTCTTTGTCCCCAAGATGCTTATTTGATAAATAGCTACCAGACATTCAATAGTGGTGCACGTATCATATCCAATATAACACACTGTGTGGTATTCAGAATGAGTGGATACATGCCTGCCCTCCATTATATTGGATTCATTAGACTTTATTGGACAACTATTAACAACATTTCTAATCTCTTGTCTCCAATGCATTGACGTAGTACCTAAACATAAATTTGTTTGATCACACTGGTGAGAGCTGCTGACTATATTGTGCTGACAGTGGATTACCCCTCCAGCTGTAGGTCAAAATAGCATGGCTCATTTACCACAAAGGTGCAACTAAACATCCATACTAATATAATGCTGAATTGTCAACTTCATATCTTTTTGAGCATTGTTTATTGTTGTGCTTAGAAGAAATATTTGATGTGACTTTAACATTGCAGATAGGAGCCTGTGCTCAATCTTTATAAATCGCCCTGTCCAGTTCGATTTTATTATTAAATAAGACCAGTTGCAATGTCATCAGAAGGCAACGTTTTTTTCCTAGGTGACAAACCCGTGTGGATCTCAGTAAAGTTCACTGATTTTTCAGCCCATTACTCTCGGTCGCATGTTTTTATGAGCATAATGAACAATGAACAATAGTCCAATTCAGCGGCACGTCCATTCATAAGCCTAGATATTCTCCTATTACACTTTGCTCGCCTGAATGCACCATTAAATGTACTTGGTTTGAACTCTGCTGCAGGCAAGGATATAATCATTAAATGCTGGTTGTGTGGGTACTAATCAAAAACCTAAAACCACCAGGCTCTTAAACCCCGACTATTAAACATTCTTGCTTCTTTTAATATGTGCATTGAAGACACTAGGTTGTGGTTAACTGGTATAATGGTTTACATATGACTCACTCTTTGAAGCCCCATCTTTGGGATGTTAAACTTCACAGATTACACCAAAGGTCCAGAAAAGCGGATTTGGATGCAGGCAAGTGGTTCAGAATGCTGACTGACCAGGTTGTTGCAGTTTCCGAATATAGACAATAGACAATAGACAATAGGTGCAGGAGTAGGCCATTCAGCCCTTCGAGCCAGCCCCGCCATTCAATTTGATCAATATCTTGTGTTGGCAAACTCCTCGACTGTAACTTTAATTTCAAATTTCCCACCATTCTGCGTCAACATAGGTGCTGCAGTTTATTTATTTTATTTTTTTAATAAATATTTTTATTAGAAGCCATGCACAGTAGTATAAACCAAAAATAACATAATACATTTCATGTACAGTTTCTTGTTTTAAAATTTAATAATAGAAAAGTAGCAGAAGCAAGAAAAAGAAAGAAAGAGATAGAAAGAAAATAAAAATAAAATAGAAAATAAAAGGGATATACTTGCTTCGTATCTTTGCACACCCTTCACCCGGTTCTGAAACAGTTAATTTCCAGGGTTATGTTGCACCATATGCTTGTAATAAGTCGATAAAGGGAGACCAGATCTTTAAGAATTGGTCTGATTTGCCTGCTAGGACGAATCTCATATCTTCTAGGTGTAACATTTCAGACATGTTTGAAATCCACATTTTAAGCATTGGTGTGGGTGCATGTTTCCAGAATTTTAGTATACGTTTTTTTGCCGTTATTAAGCCATAGGTTAAGGAAACTCTTTTGGAATGAAGTCAGCTCAAAGCCGACTTCCAATGTTCCAAAGATAATCAGTTCTGCGTCGGGGTTCAATTTTATTTTGAATAATTTTGTGAAAATTTCAAAAATGTCATTCCAAAATTTATGGAGTTTTATTCAGGAGACAAAAGAGTGTGCTATGGTTGCATCTTGAGATAAGCATTTATCACAGATGGGAGAAACATTTGGAAAATGTTTATTCAGTTTAGCTTTCGATAATATAATATATGTAACATTTTAAATTGAATTAAGGTATGTCTTACATTAATCGAGCATTTGTGTACATATAGCAAATATTTATCCCATCTGTCTTTCGAGATTTTTATAGATAATTCTTGTTCCCAATCTCTTCTAATTGCATTAGACGAAGGTATTTCTATATTTAGAATGATACTAGACCAAGAGCAGACCCGTTGGGTCTGGACCCCAAACGTGCTTCAGACCCCGGGGCGAAAATCGTTAGCGAAAGAAAAAAAATTGCGTCATTTTTGGAGCAGAGCTGGTCGGCAGCAGCCATTATGGTGGCTGGCCAGCAGGAGGAGACAAAATGAGTGAGTGGGGGGGGGAGGGGGGGATGCATTTTATCTAAAAATGTGTACATAAAAATGTCTAAATCTAATAAGGAGTGTGTTAGGGTACGTAAAAGTGTAATGTCTAGCGAAATGGAAAAAATCGCGGAGTTTTCGCGTGTGGTTTTGGCGGAGCAAGGAATCAAAGGCCAAATGTGACACCCAAAAAAAAATAAACACATTCACACACACATCCACACACACACACACACACTGTTTTAATAGTATATAGATTATACAAATATGATCTTAAATTAATTGAATCCGCCTTTCTGTTCATGGCTTCATCTAATATATCTGGTCAAGGTTTGATATTCTTGTGGGTACACAAAAATGCTGGAGAAACTCAGCGGGTGCAGCTGCATCTATGGAGCGAAGGAAATAGGCAACGTTTCGGGCTGAAACCCTTCTTCAGACTGATAGGGGGTGGGGAGAAGAAAGGAAAAAAGGCGGAGGAGGACCCCGAGGGCTGGGGGATGGGAGGAGACAACCAGAGGGCTGATGAAGGGGAGGGGACAGCAAGGGCTAGCAGAATTGGGAGAATTCAATGTTCATGCCCCAGGATGTAGACTGCCCAAGCGGAATATGAGGTGCATTTCCTCCAATTTCCAGTGTTGCTCACTGTGGCCATGGAGGAGACCCAGAACAGAGAGGTCAGATACGGAATGGGAGGGGGAGCCACCGGGAGGTCAGGTTGGTTATTGCGGACCGACCGGAGGTGTTCGGCGAAACGATCGCCAAGCCTCCGCTTGGTCTCACCGATGTAGATCAGCTGACATCTAGAGCAGTGGTTGCACCTGAAACGACTGCTTAGGTCCTTGAATGGAGTCGAGGGGGTAGGTGAAGGGACAAGTGTTGCATCTCTTGCGGTTGCAAGGGAAAGTACCCGGGGAGAGGGTGGTACGGGAGGGAAGGGAAGAATTGACAAGGGAGTTATGGAGGGAGCGGTCTTTGCGGAAGGCAGACATGGGGGGAGATGGGAAGATGTGGCGAGTGGTGGGGTCACGTTGGAGGTGGCGAAACTGACGGAGGATCACTTGTTGTATGTAACGGCTGGTGGGGTGAAAGGTGAGGACTAGGGGGACTCTGCCCTTGTTGTGAGTGGGGGGATGGGGAGAGAGAGCAGTGTTGCGGGGTATGGCAGAGACCCTGGTGCGAGCCTGATCTATGGTGGAGGAGGGGAACCCCCGTTCCCTGATGAATGAGGACATTTCGGATGCCCTGGTGTGGAACGCCTCATCCTGGGAGCAGATGCGGCTTGGACAGAGGAATTGGGAGTGGGGGATGGAGTCCTTACAGGAAGCAGGGTGGGAAGAAGTGTAGTCCAGATAGCCATGGGAGTCGGTAGGTTTGTAGTGGATGTCGGTAAGAAGTCTATCATCTGCGATGGAGATAGTGAGGTCAAGGAATGGTAGGGAAGTGTCGGAAATGGTCCAGGTGTATTTGAGTGCCAGATGGAAGTTGGTGGTGAAGCGGATGAAGTCAATCAGTCGTGTGTGGGTGCAGGAGGTGGCACCAAAACAGTCATCGAATTAGCGGAGGTAGAGGTCGGGGATGGGGCCCTGGTACGTATTGAACAAGGATTGTTCTACGTACCCGACAAAGAGGCAGGCGTAGCTGGGGCCCATGCGTGTGCCCATAGCTACGCCTTGTATTTGGATATTCTTGTGTATGTTTTTTCAAGTAGTCACGAATTTGAAGGTATTTAAAGTATTGATTACTTTTCAGGTTGTATTTGAGTTGTAATTGTTGGAATGATAAAAGGTTTCCCATTTCATACATATCTCCAAACATTTTAATTCCTATTCTTTCCCAATGTGTAAATGTTTTATCAATAATAGATGGTTTAAACGATGGATTATTAACTATAGGAGAGAGAAGCGATAGATTTCTTAATTTGAAAGTTAATTTTATTTGTTTCCAAATTCGTATTGTACTATGAATAATTGGATTTTTCTTGTATATTGTATTATTCAGTTTTATCGGTGAGAGAAGGATCGCTCCTCTATTAAAAGGAGAACAATCATCTCTCTCCATTACTATCCAATCTACCTGTTGGGCAGAATTGTCCAACAAGTAAATTACATTTTTGATACTCACTGCCCAGTAATAGTACAAAAAATTGGGGAGTGTCAGTCCACCGAATTCTTTGGGTTTACACAAGTGTCTTCTTTGAATTCTATGGGACTTATAGTCCCATATGAAATTTGTGATATCAGAATCAAGTTTAAAAAGAAAATTGGGTAATAGGTGGTGCAGTTTAAAGGGGATCTTGAAAGGTAAAAATATTGTGGTAGCAACTTATAACCATGTAGGCAATAATTGTACATTGGGCGACACGGTGGCACGGTGGTAGAGTTGCTGCATTACAACTCCAGAGACCTGGGTTCTGGTGCTGTCTGTATTGAATTTGTACATTCTCCCTGTGACTGTGTAGGTTTTCCCCAGGTCCTCCCACACTCCAAAGCCGTGCAGGTTTGTAGGTTAATTGGCTTCGGCAAAAATGATAAATTGTCCCTAGTGTGCAGGATAGTGCTAGTGTATGGGAATCATTGGTCGGCGTGGACTCGGTGGGCCGAAGAGCTTGTTTCCGCGCAGAATCTCTAGACCAAACTAAACTAAACCACACGAGTGCTTTAATAACCAGTTGATACTAATTATCTGCTCCCACACATAAAGAATAGTCAATGCACTAGTGTTCTGTTAATATCTATGCAAACAACGAAGCAAGTCAGTGTATTTGTAAAATGACAAAGAAAAAAAATGCAGGTCAAAAGTGCTAGAACTAAAATATAGGATAGTTCTGAATCTACAATTCTTCATCATTTGATGTTGCTTTCTTATTTTTGATGCTGTGATACTACTGTATACGCATTGCTGCTGCTCACTGACCAAAAGATCATATCTTATCACCCCATCTCCTCTGCTGCTTGATAGTAGTTTTTTTACAGATCCCAAAGATAGGTTTACACAGGTAGTTTAGTCTAACATCAGAAAGAGGTGCCCAAAGTGGTGCATTAATATTTCACAATTGCTGTCACCTTTTGTTTGCACAAGAATGCAAAGTTTTGTACCCGTTACTGCGTCCCATTGGAATGTGGCCAGGATTTTATACACAGTAAGTATTGTGGAACCAGTTTGTAAATTAGAGATGGGATTTCATTAACAGAATAGCTCAGACAAAGGGAAAGAAATACTATCGCTCCATAGAGAGCAGCTTAGTTTCATCATTATTCTGATTAATTAGCCTGACCTTGCACACTTCAAAGGTAAATAAACTTCAAACTCTCATGGCGCAATTTGGGTCCAAGAATTGTTTTTTTTTAATCGACATTGCAATTTACATCAGAACAATCACTTGGCTATATTTGTAATAAATAATACTTTGGTAAGATTGGTTTAATAATCAGTTTTCAGGATTGCATTCATCCAATATTTGCTATTGAATTTCATGTATTTCACAGCTACTCAATTTATTAAAAACCTTTTAACCACAGACAGCGCAATTAGGCCGATCCTTGAAGCATTTAAAAGATACCAGCAGAATTATGTGTAGGAAGGGACTGCAGATGCTGGTTTAAACCAAAGATAGACTCAAAATGCTGGAGTAACTCAGTGGGACAGGTATCATCTCTGGAGAGAAGGAATAGGTGACGTTTTAGGTCGAGACCCTTCTTCATTCCTGGAATTAATTTTCATTTTGTTCCTGTATATTTAAAGGCCTGTCTCACGGGTATGCGGTTACTGGCGGTTACTGGCGGTGAAGCAGGAAGTCGGGACCGCTCGTGGACCGCGGGGTCGGTCCCACGCACACCGCCGGGAACGTGCGGTGTTGGTCCCAACACCGCACGGTGCTCACAAAAAGTCGACAACGTTCAAAAATGTTGTCCTACCGCACAGCCGCCGCCAGTGCGGCACGAGCACCGCCACAGCCGCCGCCAGTGCGCCGTGAGCACCATTAACATCGCCACAGTGCCGCGAGCCGAATTGACGTCATCGCGTAGCGCGTTGCGTTGCGCGATGACGTCTTCACCCGACGCCGTCAGACATCCATTCCAGTCGGCCCGTGGGACAGGCCGTGCGGTGACCACCCGGCATACGCGCGGCAACAGCTTCCAGTAAGGTTTCATTTTTTTTAACTTACCGCAAGCTCGTGGGACCGGCCGTACGGAGATCACTCGGCCCCCGCGCAGCATCCGTGCGGTGCTCCCGCGGCATACGTGTGGCGCTCTCGCGGTAGCCGCGCGGTCCCCGCATCCGGTGACGCCGCGCTTCACCGCCAGTAACCGCCTGCCCGTGGGACAGGGCCATTACCATTTGCACCATTGATACACCCATTTAAAGGATTTATTTTGTGATTTCTAGTTGAGCAGAAATTAATTGCTGCATTCACCCAAATAACTCAATTTCAAATATTATGCATAGTTTGCAAAACAGTTGGGCACCGTGAAGTGTATTAAAATGCACTGGAATTTTGAGTTGTTACTTTTTGTATCCTTTGTCACAGAATGGGTTGGAGACTATGGTCCAATTAAAAATCGCTGACTGGTCATTATGAGCTCTAATTTCATCACCCTCTAACAACAATGCAGGAAATCCAACACTTGAGGCTTCCAAGAAACAGAATGGGTTACGCATCCATTTACTCTTACAGTTCACTGCATAGAAGGGCCCGTGATTAAAACCTGCATCTTCCTCAGGCTTTGATGACCCATCCAAAAGCAAGACAACTAATTGGAAATAGAGTCATAGAGCATGGAAACAGGCCGTTCAGCCCACCTTGTCCAAACTAACCAAGTTGGCACTGTGCTACTCTCATTTACCTTTATTTGGCCAATAGTCCTCCAAACCCTTCCTATCCAAATGACTTTTAAATACAGTAATTGTATCTGCTTCTGTACCTTCCTTTGGCAGCTCATTCCTGATATGGACTACCCTCTGAGTTAAAGATGTCCTGAGGTCCCTCGTAAATATCTCCCTTCTCACCTTAAGCCAATGGCCTCTAGTTTTAGAGTTCTCTTCTATGGGAAAAAGACTGTGAGTGTTCATTTTAACCGTGCCCCTCATGATTTTGTGCACCTCAATAACGTCAGACTACTACGCTCTAAAGAAAAAAGTCATAGCCCCTTCCAACCTTTCATTATAACTCAAGCTGTATGGCCTGAGTAACATCTGGAGAATACCTTCTGCACCCTTTCCCACTTAATGACATCCTTCCTATAGCTGCCAATATTGGCAGACCAATACTGCCAGCATGACTGAAATTTAGGTCCAGTTTCTAAAAATAAATTGTAACTTATACAGCTATTACAATTAAACAGCATCCAGTCAAACATATTCACGCAATCTTGCTAAATAAAGAGCCGTACTTCTTAGAGTGATGTATTTTCCCAGTTTTCGTTCTTTCCTTACCTTGCATCAATGAAAGGATGGAGACTTCACTGAACTGATGTATATTAAAGCTATTTCAATGTTAAACTGATTATGGCATACATGATGCCACATGAGATTCAAAATTAAATCAGTCAGCCAAACCTCCGCAAGGTTAGAAAAGGGAGTAAACAAAGTCCTATAGATAGGGAACCAAAGCCTAGTTCAATAACATGGAGCACAAAAGCCTACAGGCATTTCACTCAAGTAGCTCTTGGAAGAAAGTAAAGTTCCTAATGAATAATGCAAAGTGAGTTCCATAGCAAGATTTAATTCTGTTCAAAGCAAAAGGAGTCACCACTTGCGAAAAGGAATTGAAAGAAATCAAAAACAAATGTGACATGTGGTACAACTAGGATTAGGTCTGTGTGTGCTTCAAGATGATCCAGCATTTATCAAATGCATTTTGAATTAAGGGTGTGCAGTGTGGTGAGAGTTTAGTTTCAAGAGTGGATACAGCTTTAGGTGGTCTCCCTTTGTTTTTATTTTCTATTACAGGAAGGATTGACTGCTTCTTGCCAATATTTTTTCTTGAGACACAAATTCACATATGCAAGCTCTACTGGTATCCGGGAAGGTGCACAAACAGTGTGCTATTGTTGTCAGCTTTATGTTATAATCCAGTTGCGTGGAGATGGATGTGTTATTTTTATTCTTAAGAATGTGATAGCAGATACCAGCAGAAATTGTCATTTACTTTTCTTATCTGAAGAAGGGTCTCGACCCGAAATGTCACCTATTCCTTCGCTCCATAGATGCTGCCTCACCCGCTGAGTTTCTCCAGCAATTTTGTCTACCTGTACTTTTCTTGTATCATTTCAATGCATCTTGCTCTTTCCTCAGTGCAATATTTATTACAGTAAAGGCTAGCTCTAATTTTCTGATCACATGAGATGTAGCCCAACTAAAAATTGATTAAAGTCAATTGAAAGACACAACATGGAAACAAGCTCTTCGGCCCACTGAGTCCACACTGCCATTGATTATCCGTTCGCACTAGTTCCATGTTATCCCACCTTTGCATCCAATCCTTACACATGAGACGCAATTTACAGAGGCCAATTAAACTATAATCCCGCATTTCTTTGGGAAGCAACTAGAGCAAATGGGGGAAACACACATGATCACAGGTAGAATGTGTAAACTCCACGCAGACAGCACCTGAGGTTAGGATTGAACCCAGGTCTCTGGCACTGTGAGATGGCACCTCTACCAGCTGTGCCACTCTACTGCCTGATAAACATCAGGCAAGTTTAAGCTGGGCAATCAAATGATGGCAATCTTTTCTTCTCACTCTCTTTACAAATCCCTCTCCTTACCATTCAGCAATGGAGAAATCTAGTTAGCATGGCACAGCACGCAGAGGTAGAGTTGCTGCCTCACAGCACCAGAGACCTTCTGATCCTAACTACAGGTACTGTCTGCACGGAGTTTATATGTTCTCCCCGATACCTGCCTGGGTTTTCTCCTGGAGCTCCAGTTTCCTCCCACACTCCAAAGACGTATATGTTTGTAGGGTAATTGGCTTGGTATAAATGTAAATTGTCCCTAGTGTGTGTAGGATAGTGTTCGTGTGCGGGGATCACTGCTCGGCAAAGATTCGGTGGGCAGAAGGGCCTGTTTCCGCGCTGTATCTCTAAACTAAACAAAACTAAACCTATCACCATCACACTTTGGATAACCCACTGATGGGATAGTTTTAACTGTGAGTTCCTGTTGCCAAACTATCCTTTGCCAAACTTACATGCATTGCCACGTCAATAGCCCAAAATACATATACAGTATGTATCTCTAAACTAAACTAAAGCAGAAAACAGTGGAATGTGTTCTCCGAAAAATATCTCTTTCTGACCACCCAAGACATTTCCTGGTAACACAACACAAAATAATGCACTACCTCTCACATAAACGTCGTGGATTATATGTTTGGCACTGTCAAGAAATTGTCCACTCCCTTTGGAATACATGCAAATATTTTGCAATGAATACATGTACCCATATCTTATTCCAAAAATAGCTGCCTCTCTATAGTAGGAGATTCCTGACATTTAACCAAGGATATTCAAAGACTCATAGTTATGCAGCACAGAAATAGGCCCCTTGGACTAACTCATCCATGCTGACCAAGATGCCTATCTATACCAATCATATTTGCCTCTGAATCGTTATGTGCCTCTGAACCTTTCCTATCCATGTACCTGTCAAATGTCTATTAAATGTTGGAATTGTACCTGCCTCTGCCACCACCTCTGCAGCTTGTTCAATATGTCACAACACTATGTGTAGAAACACGTGCCCAACAGTTTGTCTTTAAAGTTGCAGGCCAATGCCCTTTCTGTACCAGAAAAATGAGGCCCTTCTCAGCTTGGCCACACATGTTCCTAATGTTGTGTGAAACAGATGTTTCTTGTTACCACTCGTTAAAAGTCTTCTGATAAAGCCTATCCTTTAAGTTGCTGCCGGTATTAGACGCATAGGTATGTGTTGTTTAGTGTTATCATATTTCTTTTGTTGAACCTACATTGCAGATATTGACCTAAGATCAACATCTACAGGATTAGCTCCAACAAATAAGGGAGGCAGCTGAATGGCTTTACTGAAACTACATTTCCCATAATTTGTGCCTTTAGAAAGTAAAAGTTAAAAAGTCCATGTCTTTTGAACTCCTTTCAGTACTGCTGTTCAGATCACAGATATAGACAGTGGAGATGTGGAGAGATAAAGAACAATGAATGAAAGATATGCTAAAAAGTAACAAAGGAAAGAGGCCATTGTTAGCTGTTTGTAGGTTGAAAATGAGAAGCTAGTGTGACTGGGGTGGGGGAGGGATAGAGAGAGAGGGAATGCCGGGACTACCTGAAGTGAGAGATATCAATATTCATACCACTGGGCTGCAAGCTGACAAAGCAAAATATGAGATGCTGTTCCTCCAATTTGTGTTTAGCCTCACTCTGACAATGGAGGAGACTGAGGACAGAAAGGTCTCTGCAGGAATGGGAAGGAGAATTAATGTGTCCGGCAACCGGGAGATCAGGTGGTTTCAGGCGGGCTGAGCGAAGGTGTTCCTCGATCCGATTGTCCAGCTGCGTTTGGTCTCACCGATGCATAAGAGTCCACATCTTGAACAATGGATACAGTAGATGAGGTTGGAGGAGGTGCAAACTTTGCCTAACCTGAAAGGACTGTGGGGGTCCCTGGACAGAGTCGAGGGAGGAGGTATCGTGACAAGTGTTGCATCTTCTGTGGTGGCAGGGGAAGGTACCTGGGGAGGGGGTGGTTTGGGAGGGAAGGGAGGTGTTAACCAGAGAGTTACGGAAGGAATGGTCTCAGCGGAAGGCGGAACGGGGTGAAGATAGGAAAATGTGGCTAGTGTTGTGATCCTGTTGGAGGTGGCGGAAATTTCAGAGGATTATGTGTTGTATGTGACGGCTGGTGGGGTGGAAGGTAAGGACTGGGGGACTCTATCTCTGTTGCGACTCGGGGGAGGGGGAGCAAGGGCAAAGCTGCGGGTACCGAGGAGACATGAGTGAGGGCCTCATCTATGATGGGAGAGGGGCAGAATGAGGACATCTCGGATGTTCTAGTATGGAACACCTTATCTTGGGCGCAGATGCGGCATAGACAAAGGTATTGGGAGTAGGGGATAGAGTCTTTTCAGGAAGCAGGTTGGGAAGAAGCATAGTCGAGATTGTTGTGGGACTTAGTGGGTTTGTAATTGATGTTATCAATAGTCTATTTCCTGTGATGGAGACTGTGAGATCAAGAAAGGGGCGGGAGGTGTCGGAGATGGTCCAAGTAAATTTGAGTGCAGGATAAAAATTGGTGGTGAAGTTGATGAAGTCCATGAGTTCGGCATGGGTGCAGGAGGTAGCAATGATGCAGTCATCAATGTAACTGATATAGACTTCTGGGATAGGGCCAGTGTACGCCTGGAACAGGGATTGATCAACGTACCCTACAAAGAGGCAGGCATATCTGGGGCCCATGCGGTGGGCATAGGAGGTGGGAGGAGTCAAAGGAGAAGTTGTTGAGGGTGAGGACCAGCTCTGCTAGGTGGAGAAGTTAGTAGAGGGGAATTGGATGGTTTTACATAGATACATAGAAAATAGGTGCAGGAGTAGGCCATTCGGCCCTTCAAGCCTGCACCGCCATTCAATATGATCATGGCTGATCATCCAACTCAGTATCCCGTACCTGCCTTCTCTCCATACCCCCTGATCCCCTTAGCCACAAGGGCCACATCTAACTCCCTCTTAAATATAGCCAATGAACTGGCCTCAACTACCCTCTGTGGCAGAGAGTTCCAGAGATTCACCACTCTCTGTGTGAAAAAGTTTTTCCTCATCTCGGTCTTAAAGGATTTCCCCCTTATCCTTAAGCTGTGACCCCTTGTCCTGGACTTCCCCAACATTGGGAACAATCTTCCTGCATCTAGCCTGTCCAACCCCATAAGAATTTTGTACGTTTCTATAAGATCCCCTCTCAATCTCCTAAATTCTAGCGAGTATAAGCCAAGTCTATCCAGTCTTTCTTCATATGAAAGTCCTGACATCCCAGGAATCAGTCTGGTGAACCTTCTCTGCACTCCCTCTATGGCTATAATGTCCTTCCTCAGATTTGGAGACCAAAACTGTACGCAATACTCCAGGTGTGGTCTCACCAAGACCCTGTACAACTGCAGTATAACCTCCCTGCTCCTATACTCAAATCCTCTTGCTATGAAGGCCAACATACCATTCGCTTTCTTCACTGCCTGCTGCACCTGCATGCCTACTTTCAATGACTGGTGTACCATGACACCCAGGTCTCGCTGCATCTCCCCATTTCCTAATTGGCCACCATTTAGATAATAGTCTGCCTTCCCGTTTTTGCCACCAAAGTGGATAACCTCACATTTATCCACATTATACTGCATCTGCCAAACATTTGCCCACTCACCTAGCCTATCCAAGTCACCTTGCATCCTCCTCACAGCTAACACTGTCCCCCAGCTTAGTGTCATTTTTTGCAGTCGTGGAAGAAACAGAGAGCTTTAAGGCATTCCAGGTGGGGGATGGAGGTGAAGAGTGACTGAACGTCCATAGTAAAGATGAGGGAGAGGGGGTTTGGAAAGCAAAAGTCAGTAAAGAGACGAAGGGCTGTGAGATATCATGGACATAGGTCAGGAGAGATTGGACCAGGGGGGATAGGATGTAGTTGAGGTACGTGGAAATCATTTCTGTGGGACAGGAGCAGGCAGAAACAATGGGTCTGCCAGGGCAGATGTGTTTGTGGATTTTGGGGAGAAGGTAAAAACGGGCTGTGCGGGGCTGGGAAACGATAAGTTTGGAAGCTGTGGAAGTGAGACAGCTGGAAGTGATGAAATCAGTAATGGTGTTTGAGATTAAGGCCTGGTACTCATCTGTGGGATCATTGTCCAAGGATAAGTAGGAGGTGCCTGAGAATTGTCACCTGGCCAGAGCGCCAGACTACCACGACACCTCCCTTGTCGGCCGGTTTGATTATAATGTCTAGGTTGCTGCACAGTGATCGGACGGCTGTTCGTTCAGAGGGGGTGAGTTTGGAGTAGGTGAGGGGAGTGGAAATGTTCTCTTTTCCATGGATGAATACATGCCAAAGTCAGCCTATAACCCAGTGACCGCCATTATATGTGACAGCATTAAGCTGTGCAAAGAGCCTGAGTACACGAACACCTACTGTTATTATGTGTTGAGGTTCTACCTGTCCCTAGTGTTGCAAAGGATGGGCGGTCTCAGTCAGCTGGGTCTAGCCACACCACCAGTCCTTCGTAGAAGAGTTTCTGTTGAAAACCCCTTTGATCAAAAGTCTACCAAGTAGCATGGAATGTCTCAGAACATAAATAAATCCAAATGCTGGAACCTTGAGCAAAATTGCCAGAGGGACGTAGACATTGAGCCAACATCTGGAGAGGGTAGACACAAAAAGCTGAAGTATCTCAGCGGGTCACACAGCATCTCTGGTGAAAAGAAATAGGTGGAATTTCGGGCTGAGATCCTTCTTCAAACTGAGAGTCAGGGGAAAGGGAAGCGAGAGATATAGACGGTGATATAGAGAGATATAGAATAAATGAATGAAACATATGCAAACATGTTACGATGATCAAGGAAACAGTCCATCGTTAACTATGAGGCTGGATGGAAATGAGTTCCTAAACATCTGCGGAGGGAATGGACAGGTGATGTTTCAGCTCAGGACGTACTTCAGACTGAGAAAGGTCTAAAGAAGGGACCCTATCCGAAATGTCATCAGTCCATTCCCTACAGAGATGCTGTCAGACCTATTGAGTTCCTCCAGCACATTGTGAGAGGGACTTTCCCTGTGAAATCATGCGTGCACACCTGAAGTCTTAAACCCACCTCGTGCTGCCCTCAAAGTGTATGCGGTGCAGATGAGAAAATCCACCCCCTCATGGATTGTGCATTTTCCAAAAGATGTTGGAAAGAGCGATGGTCCTGGTGGAGTTTCAAGTTGAGCAGCTGTGTAACATGGGACTCTGTGGTCTGTGGGCATCTCCTGCGGACGTATTCCAAGATAAACATCAATTACTGCTGGAGGACCATCACCTTTTGTTTAGCCTGAACAAATTCAAAATGTATTCTTGGGATACATGTATGGTCGTGAGTAGTCGTCCAAAGTGTCGTACTTTTCTCTGGTCGCCGCTGGATTTTCAACATGTTGAAAATTTTCGCTGACCTGCTGCGACTGTGCCGGCAGTCATAAAAAAAAATCGCATGTGGGACAGGCCCGTAACTCTCTTGTTCTCCTTGCTGACATATCTTGTTAGAGTAATGGCAGGAATTTAGCAGTAGCCTATTGGAATAAGTTTGTGACTTATCTTCAAATTTTGTCATATTTCAAACAACAGCTGATAAAGATAATACTTCCTTTTTATCACCAAATTATAGGTATTACTTGATTCATTTAACCAAAGTCAAAACAACAGTTGAGTTTGACTTGTTTTTGCAATAACATTAGAAATATATACCATGGTATATCTGTACCTCATAACTGATACATCAAGATGTGAATGATGTTCGATTAATTACGTGGCTGGAGAAATGTAAGCCTTTTAGCCCAAAATCAGTAATTTTGAGACCAATTTCCTGCTTCACATGTAAGCAGCTTAATTTATTCCCCAATACAGCTTCACTGAATATTGCGGTGATAGTGTTGTCTGTTTAATAGGCTGTGGGTTGAAGCACCAGACTAGCGGACAATTACAGAGTATTGTAAGCTGCATCAAAAGCTTTATATGTGTGCATTTACGGGCCTGTTAAGCTGCTGCAAGTGAAACTTTCATTGTTCTTTTGGCAGTACATGCGACAATTAAACAATCTCTTGATGCCCTCTATCTAATTGTGTTTCTTTTTTTTTAATTTACTCCTTTGGTGGCTGCAGTAGTTGTTTTTGAGAACATAGAAGATTTACTTGTCAGTATTTGGAGCTATACTGGGCAGTTTGCCTATGCTAGGTAATGTGAAAGTCTCTTTGGGAACAATTGGATTGGAGGCGTTCAGTTTCTATTCTGTTAGCATCAACTCTTGATCATGTTTCCTCATCTCCGCAATAAGGCCATTATTATTGCGCACACAATACAATTCATGCTTGCTAGATTAAACCTGTATTCAGTATTATATTTCAGTCAGACCTTCTCTGAACTCCACGTTAACCCATTTTGTCTTGTATTCTGATCTGAAAATACAGGCCCCTCGGAACTATGATGATACAGTGTCAGATTACATTCATCGGTTACACAAGCACACAAAAATAAATCAAAGAGCAAAAACAAACACTGTTGATGCTGGAAAACTGAAGTAAAAGTAGAAAATGACCAGCACCTCAGAGGCATTGGGGTTTTCTGGTTATAATTAATCTAGAAAACCAATCGTTCAAAATAATACCTGTCTTACTGAGACCCTTGACAACGCTGGATTGCAAACTTTCCACAGTGTCTGTCATTGCTGATACTCAATGAATATTTGTCTGTAATTTTATTGCTCATCACTGGCAGAAACAGTGAGGAACAGGATTAAAACTGATTAAAAATGGCCTTTCGATCTGCACATCAGACTAGAGACCATTAATCTACACCAATTAGCATGCAATGGCAGATGGATACCTGAAGCAAAAATAGAGGCCGATGAGTCTCTTTCTTTTAAAATCTTTTTATTCGTTTTTTTTTCATAAAACAAAAACAAAACAACAACAAAAACAAAGCAAAAAGAATAATGATAAATATAACAATGATATTGATACATGGGGATCAGGATTACATTAATAACAGGTATAACCTAAATATGAGTCCAGTGTCAAAATACACATTGAATATAGAACTCTATGTAAATATAATTAAATGTTTAAAAGAAAACTTATATATGTAGAAAACCCCCCCACAAATATTAAAAGAAAAAAAAAGAAAAGGGAAAAAGGAAGAAACAAAACCCCCCTAAACTAAAGAAAAAAAAGAAAGAAAGCAAAACAGAATCTGAGCTGAGAATTTCTACAATTTAAGTCTGTTTGTCGTCAAGCCCGTTCCACCATATAAAGGTAAAATAGTTTTTATAACTGTTAGAGAGGGAGCAATTTATGTTGTGTGAAAGTGTTGAATAAATTTTCCCCAAGTCTTATCAAATTTAACCAAGGGTACAACAATGTCACTCCTGATTTGTTTCTAAATTTAAACATGATATA
Organism: Malacoraja senta; assembly: GCA_038087875.1. Classification (NCBI taxonomy): domain Eukaryota; kingdom Metazoa; phylum Chordata; class Chondrichthyes; order Rajiformes; family Rajidae; genus Malacoraja; species Malacoraja senta. The sequence continues at coordinate 58,848,129 of CM075979.1, forward strand.
GTTTCAGAGTACCAGTACCAATGGAGTGTGGTCGGAGGGTTGGAGTCTTTCCATTTAAATAAAATAGATCTTCTGGCAATTAATGTGGTAAAAGCAATCAACCGATGGGCGGAGTGGGACAAATGAATAGAATCTAACATTGGTAGCCCAAAAATTGCAGTAATAGGATGAGGTTATAAATCAATACCTAAGACTACAGAAATAGTATCAAAAATTTACTTCCAATATTTTTCCAAAAGTGGGCAGGACCAAAACATATGGGTCAGTGAGGCCACTTTAGAGTTACATCTGTCACAGGTAGGATTTATATGACCATAAAAACGAGCTAACTTATCTTTTGACATATGAACTCTGTGAACCACCTTGAATTGTATCAGAGCGTGTCTTGCACACATTGAAGAGGTATTGATTAATTGAAGAATCCTCTCCCATTTCTCTATAGTTAGAGAAATTTGGAGTTCTCTTTCCCAGTCAATCTTAATTTTATCAAATATATCTATTTGTAATTTCAAAATCAACTCATAAATAGTCGTTATTAATCCTTTCTGATAAGGGTTCAAATGTAAATTATTTTCCAACATTTCGGTTTGATGTGGTAGCGGAAAAAAGGGTAGAGTAGCCTTCAAAAAATGTCTAATTTGTAAATATCTAAAAAAGTGTGAATTAGGTAAATTATATTTATTGGAGAGTTGTTCAAAAGACATAAAACAACCATCCAAAAACAAATCACGAAAAGCTACTAATCCCTTCCTCTTCCATAACAAAAAGGCTTGATCAGTACTAGAAGGTTGGAAGAGAAAATTAGATAAGATAAAATCATTTAGTCCAAAAAACTTACGAAATTGAAACCATATTCCAAACGTATGTCTTATTATTGGGTTAGTCGTATATTTATTCAATCTCGTAATTGTAAAAGGTAACGAGGCCCCTAGAATAGAAGCCAATGATAGCCCTTGTAAGGAATCACGTTCAAGATTTATCCATCCTGGGCATTGGGTATCTTCTAAATCTTTTGTCCAAAATGTTAGATAACGAACATTGACTGCCCAATAGTAGAATCTAAGGTTCGGCAATGCCAAGCCACCATCTTTTTTTAAATTTCTGTAAGTATTTTTTACTTAGCCTGGAATTTTTATTCTGCCATATATATGAAGACATTTTGGAATCAATAATATCAAAGAAAGATTTGGCAATAAAAATTGGTACCATCTCAAATAAATACAGAAATTTAGGTAAAATTAACATTTTAATAGCATTGATTCGGCCAATTAAAGATAAGGACATTGGTGACCATTTAGTAAACTGTTGTTTAATATGGTCAATTAAAGGCATAAAATTAGCTTTAAATAAATCCTTGTATTTCTTGGTGATCTTAATACCTAGATAAGTAAAACTTTCGGTAGTCAATCTAAGTGGAAACTGTCCATAATTCGAAACTAGATTATTTAATGGAAAAAGCTCACTCTTACTAAAATTTAGTTTATAACCAGAGAAACGACTAAATTGATTAAGTAATGCTACTATTGCCGGAATAGATTTCTCAGGGTTAGAAATGAATAATAACAGATCATCTGCATAAAGAGATAGCTTATGTGTCTTATTCCAGTGACTCCTAGTGGCAGCATGCTGTAAAGGTTGCAAATTTGTTTGCTCCCTTAACTTTTAACCTTCACTTACCAATCTTTCAATGTTACTTGTGATTACTTGACTTCAAGGCATGGTCTAACTTTTCATAATGTGTTGATAACACTTTTACATGCCTTAATCGTGAAAAGGATGGAGACAAGAAGGAAAGGAGGCTCCCCAAGGAAGGAACAGGGGAAAGCCACAACCACAGCCACAGCTTCTGACTCTAGTATCATAGAAGCTATATCGAAAATGAACGATGAATTGAAAAATGAACTGAAAAATGAAATGAAAACAAGATTTTGTAGTTTGGAAGAAATGGTGAAAGGAGTTTCAAGCAAATTGAAGGAAGTTCAAGAAAAGCTGCTATGTTACAAGATGAACTTCGTGAACAAAAGGAACAAATTGATAACTTGCGAACCCTGGGCCAGGAGAGAGATTTGAAGATTGAAAAACTGGAACGGAGAATGAATGAAAATACTCGAGCACTCCAGCAATATAAGATTAAAAATATGGACCTGGAAAACAGAAGCCGTTGATTGAATTTATGAATTGTTGGTTTGCCGGAAGGTCAAGAAGGAGATAATGTTATAAAATATGCTTCTAAAATGATAAAGGAGACTTTCAACATTGAGCACAATGAAAATTTCCATTTTTGGATAACGCACACAGGATTGGGAAGAAATCTGGTAATAAACCGAGACACTTGATTGTTCGGTTTCACTTTTTGTAAATGAAGGATAATATTCTCCAGGCAGCAAAAAAGTTGGGTGTGGTTGAATATGAAGGATGCAAGTTTCGGTTTGTTCCTGATTATAGTTACAAGCTTTTGGAAATAAGAAAGTCTTTTCATAATGTAATGTCTGATCTGTTTAAGAAAAAGTTGTGCCCACCCTTACTTTATTCAGCTAGACTGCGTATACGACTTTTCAATGGTAACATTCGATTTTTTAACAATCCTCAAGCACTTCCAGCTTTTTGGAGAATAACATGGGTGAAGGGGAGTAATTGATAGTTGATTAAGTTATAATTGGAGATTTACTGTTCATATTTTGACAATATATCATTTGGTACTGATTAAGAATTTAACTGGACGATTTGTTTTTCTTTTATATATATTAATTTTAAAGAATTTCTTTGTTAATTTGTGTTCCCCTGTCTTTAGACAAATTAAGTGAACGCAGTTCTTGTTTTTCATATTTTGACCTTGGATAATAATATGTAGCTCTTGCACTTCAGTCTCATTGCCAGCATGTATTTTTTTTCTCTCTCAAACGACAACAAGGACCGTGTTATGGCTATTAAGTGGCAAATATGCTATTTTCTACGTCGGGTGCTGTTGCTAGGAGAGATGGGGGTAGGGAAGGGATTAGGTAGCTTACTGACTGTCTATTGGTCAGTTTCGGGCTTTACATGGGTGGGAGGGGGGGGGTCTCTTTTTTCTTATTTAGTGTTTTTTATTTGTGCAAAATCTGAAATACAAAAATGTCTGAAATGTCGTCACTTCTGGCTCCGCCCTAGATTTTTCTTCTTCCAGTGTCATGAACTATTAGGCTTTAAGAAATTAACCCTTTACATCCCACATGATTTTTACAAGCAATATGGATAAAGTTATTAACTTCCTTTCATTGAATGTGAATGGCTTGAACCATCCCATTAAGAGGAATTTTGTTTTAAAGTTCTTCGCAGACTAAATGCTCAGATTATTTTTGTTCAGGAAACTCATGTAAGGCAAGATGACAATCAACGATTTTTCAAGTTTTGGAGAGGACAGCAGTTTCATTCAAATTCACAGGCTAAGGTGAAAGGAGTCTCTATTTTTATTGACTCCTCAATTCCGTTTGTTCATTATTAAACAATTTCTGATCCATATGGTAGATTTTTGGTGATTAATGGTGTTCTTTATAAGCAAAAAGTTGCTATGGTGAATGTTTATGCACCAAATATTGATCACCCTGAGTTTTTTTAACATTTAATTGCATCCTTTCCTAATTTAAATGAACACTTTTTAATAATGGGTGGAGATTTCAACTGCTATCTGAACCCCTTGATTGACAGATCTACATCTGATCATATGCTTCCAAATAAATCAGCTAGTTTTATCAATTCTTTTTTACTTGACTCTGGAATGTTAGAAGTTTGGAGATTCTTACACCCAAATGACCAAGAATTTTCTTTTTTTTCTCATGTATATCATAGTTATTCTAGGATTGACTACTTTATAATAGTTTCTCGGCTAGTTTCATCGGTCACTGCATGTGAGTATGATGCAATTGCTATATCTGATCACGCACCATTGAAACTATCAATCAAACTACCTGATTCCAAGTTTAGTGCTAAACAATGGCTTCAAGACTTAAATGTTATTAATTTTATTAAAGATCAGATTGCTTTTTACTTCTTGACAAACTCTACTGAAGAAATATCCAATGGTGTAGTCTGGGATGCTTTTAAGGCAAATATTCGTGGACAAATTATTTTATACTCCGCGGGATTAAAAAAAAAAAACTCAAAAAGAAATACGTACATTGGCTGACGAGATTAAAGAAATTGATCAAAAATATTCAAAAGCTCCTAGTTTAGAGCTCTATAAGAATAGAGTTGAACTTCAATGAAGATATGATTTGTTATGTATTACCGATTGAGAACCAGCTACTTAAAACCAAAAGTCAATTTTATATACATGGAGAAAAATCAGGTAAATTACTCGCTAATCAGTTGAAAGCGGTGTCGGCCAAGCATCAGATTACTAAAGTGAGTAATGGTACACGTTAGGCTCTGTCCCACAGGTTTGCGGTCGTTGGCGGTGAAGCGCGGCGTCGCCGGAAGAGGGGACCGCACGGCAACCACGAGAGTGCCGCACGGATGCTGCGCAGGGGGCCAAGTATGGCCGGTTCCACGAGCTTGCTGTTTCGGCTGATGACGTCTTTCAGATCGCGGGGCTGTGGCGGCGGCCGTGCCGCACACGTGCCTCACTAGCGGAGGCTGTGGCAGTGAAATTTGGACTCGCGGCGCTCGTGCCGCACTGGCGGCGGCTGTGGCGGTGACCGTGCCACACTCGTGCCTCACTGGCGGCGGCTGTGCGGTAAGAACATTTTTTTGGACAGTGTTGGGTTTTTTATAGCCACGGAATTGTGCGTTTGACCGAGTGCGCGGTCTATGGCGGCCCAGGAGTGGTAGATTCTTCCTGTTTCGCCGCCAATGACCGCAGACTCGTGAGACAGGCCTTTAACTGTAGACCATAACGAAATTAATAAATCCTTTCAGGAATTTTATACCTCCCTATACCAATCAGAATTTCATTCTGATTCCAATATAATGCATGAGTTTTTAAAGAAACTGAACTTACCAAATTTACCACATCATGAGTCTCTGTTGTTAGATGAACCCATCACGGAAGAAGGAATACAGAAAGCAATCCTTTCAATGAATTTTGGTAAAGCTCCCGGTTTAGATGGGTTTACAGTAGAATTTTTAACGTTTTTTTCAAATTTATTGTCTCCCTGGCTATGCAAGTTTTTTAAAGAAGCCTTTTTAAGGAATAGATTACCACAATCTTTTTATGAAGCATCTATTTCTTTAATTCTTATAAAAGATAAAGACCCTACTGAAGTGACATCATATAGACCTTTATCACTGTTAAATGTAGATTCCAAAATTCTTTCCAAAATATTAGCTATGAGATTGGAAAATATTTTACCGCAAATTATCTCTGAAGATCTGACAGGTTTTTATTAAAAATCGTTACTCATACTTTAACGTTAGGAGATTAATGAATATTGTATATACAGCGTCAAATAAAACCCCAGAATGTGTCATTTCACTTGATGCCGAGAAGGCGTTTGATAGAGTAGAATGGGAATACTTATTCAATGCACTTGAAAAATTTAAGTTTGGTCCAAAATTTATTTCTTGGATCAAGCTGATATATCATTTACCTCAGGCTTCTGTACTTACTAATAATCAGAGATCCCCTTTTTTCAGGCTCTTTCGAGGTACTAGACAGGGCTGTCCTTTAAATCTTTTACTATTTGATATTGCTTTGGAACCTTTAGCCACCGCTATTAGGGAATCCCCTCATATTTTTGGCCGAGATTCTCAATACCCTCTTCCTGCTTGGCTGAACTGACGATAAAGAAAAAATCCCATGAAGGTAGATGACAGTAACCAAATACAGTATTTATGTTGTGCGTTTCAATATATTAAAATGCACAGAGGCACATCATTTACTTCGATGTAGCCCATATCCTTCTAAACCTTTTCTATCCATATACCTGTCCAAATGTCCTTTAATAGTTGTAAATGCACCCACTTGTCCAGCTTCATCTGGCATATACTCTTCAGCATCAGGAAAAGATGTCCCTCCCCGATTCCACTTTAAAGCTTTGCCCTATCTCCTTAAATATTTGCCCTCTAGTTTTGGACTTCCAGGACCTGGGGAAATGATTGTGATCATTCACCTTATCTGTGCCTCTCATAATTTTGTAAACCTCTATAAATTCACCCCTGTCTCCTATACTGCAGAGAAAAACAGTCCCGGCCTATCAATTCTTTATTTACAGCTCATGCCTTCCAGTCCCAGTATCATCCTAGTGATTTTTTTCTGCACCCTTTCCAGCTTAATGACATCCTTCCTCTAAGTGAGAAGAACTGTACACAATACTCCAAGTGTGGTCTCACCACTATATTGTACAGTTGTAAAATGATATCCAAGCTCTTGTACTCGTTCCCTGATTAGTTGAAGACAAACATGCCAAACACCTTCTTCATCAGCCTGCCTAGTTGTGTTCCACTTTCAGGGAACTATATACATTTGTCTCTAGGTCTCTTTGCTTGTACTCGTATTTGTAGGTCTCTCTGTTCTTGCTAGTCTAATTGGTGGTCTAGTGATGAAACAGACACATGGTCCAAATGTTCATTTCATGACCAACTGTAACACCAAGGTTATAATGAATTTTGTTCTGATACCTAGAAGAACAATGGAGTTGATGGCTGGTGAACATAGTTTCTGTGAGATCCAAAAATGATTTTTTTTTTCATTTCCAATATTTAGTTGATGGAAATCTCTGCTTATCTAATATAGAATTTTTGCTTATCTGATATAGAAACTGACAATTGAGAGACAATGGAAAGGTGGGGGATTAGCAAAGGTTTATAAAGATGAATGATGGACTCATGGAAATGGGGCAGTGTTGAATGAAGTTGCTGTGTGGTTGTAAGATAGATGAGAAGTAGATGGGATTCTACACCAGTGCTGCAGCGGCAAAGGAGCAATTGCAGGTGGGTAAAAAAGGTTATCTTGGCACTGGCACCACAACAATATATGTCCAAGGTAAATATGCTTGAGTTGACATTTTCTCAAATTTGGATCATTTTTTAGTTTGATTTATTTTTCAAATGTGAAAGGTGCAGTTTCCCACAGTTATCGTTCTGCAACATATTACATACGTCAAAAAAAGACAACCAAAGAAATAGGCAGTCCTGGATCAATAAATCAGGTTTGTACTGACACTTACTTTTATATATATTTTCAGCTAAAACATTGATTAAACATAGAAACATAGAAAATAGGTGCAGGAGTAGGCCATTCGGCCCTTCGAGCCAGCACCGCCATTCAATATGATCATGGCTGATCATCCAAAATCAGTACCATGTCCCTGTTTTTCCCCCATATCCCTTGATTCCCTTAACCCTAAGAGCTATACCTAACTCCCACTTGAAAACATCCAGTGAATTGGCCTCCACTGCCTTCTGTGGCAGATAATTCCACAGATTCACAACTCTCTGGGTGAAAAAGTTTTCCCTCATCTCAGTTCTAAATGGCCTACCTCTTATTCTTAAACTGTGACCCCTGGTTCTGGACTCCCCCAACATTGGGATTTGTTTTCCTGCATCTAGCCTGTCCAATCCCTTAAGAATGTTACAGTATATGTTAAAAGGCCATGACCTCAGTCTAAACATAGTTCAGCAGCTGCCTCTTAAACTCAAGTGGCTGCAAGAATACTGTGTAAAACGAATTGTTAAGAGCTGGCAACTGCTACTGAAAATTGAATTAATTTAGTATTCAGCAAAATCTAGTTGTACCTGTTTTATAAGAGGTGATAAAACAAAAAAAAAAGGGATTGAAAAGTTTTGAAGCAGTGAGTCTCTGGAAAATGCACTTATGCCATTTGTTAAATGGGCAGTCATGCCCTATTGTACAGTTGGGACTAAACAGAGGTAAATGCCTTTACAAACATTACTTGGTTGACTCAAAAACAAAATTGATCATTTGTAGTCCCTCTTCCACTTTAATATTATTTCATTAAATCTTTTAGGACTAAGAAAATATATTATTGGACACTGTGTTTGGCAGTGGTACTCTGCATGTTGTACTCTGTTTTGAAAATGTGTTTCTCTTTCAATACGCAATTCCTTTAACTGTGTTGAAAGTGAATTATACAAGCAATGTAGAACAAACACGCAGCTGCTGCCATGTTGTGTGTTTCGTGTTACTAAATGAGGACACATCTTCCTTCCTACCATTGACGATTACAGGGTTGGCAGGGTAGTTCTTTGGTCAGGAGGAGGTTTTGTTGTGTGTGGGGGGAGATGAGATGTAATTTGGGATTGGATTTGGTAATCCTATGGTAGGATCAGTGGCCAGCAAGATAAATGGAGTGGTAGGTATGATCAATACTCTTTTGAAAGCCAGAGTCACATAAATCAGCAAGTTTATGAGGCAAAGGTTACAAGTGACCAATGAAGAGGGCTGGGGGTGTCCTGGTATTGGGGGGAAATTAGCTGCTGACTCTGCAGGATGGCCTGTAAGTATCAGTGTTGATAGGAGAATAATCCAAGTTGGATTCCTGGTCTGGTAAACCCCTCTCCTGCCCCACCGCTTTCACCTAATTCATGAAAGAGAACACCCCATTGATACCATGGAAGGCTGCTTCAGTACATGACCATGTATGGTACACGTCAGTAATGCACCATTGAAAATGGCAAAGGGGTTTTGAGTTGAATGCCATTGTGTATCCCGGTGCGTATCTGAAATCCCACGTCTTTAGCATTTCACTTAGAATAGAAACAATGGAAACTGTGCAACATATGAAGTCCCCAATTTCCACTGATGTTTTGTTTTACTTTTAAACTTGATCATGAAGCTCAGTGATCCATTGACAACTTTTAATGCTTTAATTTATTCCTACCACCAATATGCTTTAAATGAAGAAAGAAAATAACTTTTTGGTTTCGTTTAGAGATTCGGACCACCAAGACTGTGCCGACCAGCAATTCCCGTACACCAGCATTATCCTACACACTAGGGACAATTTACAATTTTTATCAAAACCAATTGACCTACAATCCTGCACGTCTTTGGAGAGTGGTAGGAAAACGGAGAACCCAGGATAAGCCTACGCAGTCACAGGGAGAACGTACAAACTCCGTACAGACAGCACCTGTACTCAGGATTGAACCCTGGTCTCTGACGCAGTAAGGCCGCAACTCTACCGCTGCGCCACTGTGCCACCCTTTGACAGAAATCTTTTAAGCCCTCAGAACACAATCAATATTTTAATTATTAATCAATTGGATATTGCATGTTGGTCAGATCTGATGTGAACAAGTTCAATTCCTCTCAAAAATGTACATATGCTTTCTTAAATTCCAGTGCAAATATAAATGTAAATATTGATTTATTTTATGCATAAGCACGGCTATTTAAGTGGGACATACTGTGGAATATTTCTGTAGGGAACTTCAGTATTAAACAACACCAAGTTCTCTCCTCCCTTGGGAACCTCAGAACCCTGAACATACTGGTCACTCTTTGTCAGAAATTTCCTGACTGCAGTCTGACATTGGATTGCAGTGGCAACATTGTTAGACTTACACTGGGGAATTTGCCTGCTGAATCTGTGCCAGCTTAGCACAAGTGCAGGAACAGCAACCCAGTTAGTTTGAATTGTGAGAAACATTTGCAAAGATTTTAGCTAAGTGTGAGGTCATTTGTTTTTTTAGTTAACTAAATTGACTTACATTTACTGAAGCAATAATGTACACGAGGCTGGGGCAAGCAGTGACACAAGCAGGCTTCCTCACTCATAATGATCATCATAATTTATGTATAAGGAGACCTTGTGACATGTACACACATGTTCACTTTATTACAGAAAATTCAAAAATGTCTCCAGTTTTTTTTTAACATTATAAAAGATTCAAATAGATTTTAAAATATTTGAGTTGTTGCATTGATTTTTAATAATGTTTTAATGTTTTTGTTGAGTCTTAATGCCAAACATAGCGATGCCATTGAGGATTCGGTCTACACTTAGAAATATATGGGGAAAATGGTGGAACTGCACCAGGTAAATTCAAACTTACTATTTAACTGTGCCGAGGTAGCAAATCCATCATTGTACCAAGTCTCTACATTTTACAGATATTCCAATAAGATGCCACTATATAATGAAAATTATAGTGTGCAAGAGTCCAAAATACAAGTTGGGGATAGAGATATTTTGCAGAATAACGTGAATCAATTCAAATTGCACCTAAAGGCCTGTGCTTCCTGAATTTGCTGCAAAAACACAATTCCAAACAGCAAAATAAATAAATCATATCTATTTCTTCAAAAATGATGGACTCACAAGTACTGTTGTTCCCAGAAAATGGTAACTGCTTCTATATCATTTATAAAAATAGGTTTTGTAAAGATTTTTTTAGAATGTACAACATTTACTCAAAATACAAGGATATATAAGATTTATTACTACTGTAGAAATCATTTGGACTCCTGGAAAATGTTGACTAACTTTTAACTCCCTAATCTTGGCATAACTCCTATTAATTATATTTTAAAAAGTCAACTACAAGTATCTCCAGTGACATCAAACCACACTTTGTCTTCACGATGGAGAAGAAAGAATCTGTTTTAAAGATAGACACAGTCTGAAGAAGGGTCTCGACCCGAAACATCACCCATTCCTTCTCTCCAGAGATGCTGCCTGTCCCGCTGAGTTACTCCAGCATTTTGTGCCTACCTTTGATTTTAACCAGCATCTGCAGTTCTTTCCTACACTGTTTTGAAGATAGTTCTTTGTACAGCTGTTGGTTCTTAAACAAGTCGTGGCACAAATTGATAATGTGATTATTGCTGCTGTGCTCTATAATAGACTGTATAAATGTCCTGGTCCAATAAGTATATTACTGGCAGTTAATGATTTGTTATTTGGGTACCCTCCAATTTAATAGTTGAATACCATTGTATGTTACTATTTGTGGTAATGATCACTTTAGCATATATTTGGGTAGTACCACTTAGATGAGTCAAAAGGAATATTTTGGATGAAAGTATTCCACATGCCTGAATTATGCTCATAATTACATTGTTAGACTTCCGGTTGCGACATGCTCTGCTAGCAGTCGCAAACTTTTTAGCTCCGCTGAAAAAATCGCGATTTTTCGCGTTAAAATCGGGTCTGGAGGTCGGGACCGTTTTTAAAAACTTACCGGAGCTTCATGTCGCGGTGCTGATGACGTCATCAGTAAGCGCCGCGATTTTAACGGAGGGAAAGTCATTTTAAATGAAAAGTACATCTCCAGGTCAGAGCCCACAGAGGAAAATCTCAAAACATCTGCTGAAGACTCTGGAACAGCAAGAAACTTCAGAACTGACCTCTGGAGAGGTCTCTGGAATGGCTACTCGATCTGCAAAAGAGAAAATCGAAATGGAGGACTTAAGAAACTCGGTAAGAGATATCAAAAATGATATGGAAGCTGGGAACAGTAAATTGATAGCCGGTAATGATAAAATACTTGAGGGTATTGAGGCTCTCCAAAAAAGAATTGAAGGCGTGGAAAAAGGACTATCGATAAAAATTGAAAAGGTGGCAGAAGAGACCACAAAGATGTTTGAGGCTGTGCACGAAACTGTGGCTGCAAATGCATCTGCAGTGAATGATTTGGAAGCTGCTGTGGAAGTGATGGCTGGAGAGATGCAGACTATGAAGTCAGAAATAGATAGTCTCAAGAACCAAGTCACAAAGGTTTCGAATAAATGTGTTGACCTAGAAGCTCGCTCAAGACGCCAAAATATAAGAATACGTGGTGTAAAAGAGGGAGCTGAGGGGGACAATGTTTGTGAGTTCGCTGCCAACCTAATTAAACACGTACTGAAGCTACCAGAAGTACCTGTAATTGAAGTAGCACATCGACTCCCCAGATTTAAATCAAGATCTCAAGGAGAACGTGCCTACCCACGACAGATCATAATTAAACTTCGGGATATCTCAACAATGGAAGCGCTGATGAAAAAAATCAACCACGGAGAGAAGATGATGTACAGAGGTGATACTATTAAACTCCTACGGGACTACCCTTATGAGATTGAGCAAAAGAGAAGAAAGTTCTCACAGACCAGAGAAGTTCTTTATGGTGTTAAGGGAGTTTTGTGTGGAGTGTTTTATCCGGCTAGAATGCGTATCACCTTTGAGGGAGTGTCAAAAACATTCACTAATTCGGATGAATCTCTCAAATACGCTCAAGAAATCGCGACTAAGGCTGCATCAACTGGAGATTGAAAACCAAGACGACAGGAACAAACGAACTTGCTTATTCTTCCAACAAGAGTATCACAAGGAAAGTGAATTAACTGAACACTGATTTTTTATTTTTTATTTGACTTCAAGCAACAGATTCTTAGTGAGACGTGGCTAGACATTATTATCTTCGCTGGAACATTGTGCTATGTAATTCAAGGACACTACGTGCTCAAACGAGGAAAACCTGATAACACGAGACGAACTGCTGGGCTGAGAGTGAAAAACATCACATGGCTTATATTGTTTATAAAAAACTGAAAAAACTGAGAACTAATAATAATTAACAATTAACAATACTAATATAGAAATAGCAATTGAAATAGATAAAAAATGTGCAGTCTGCTCTGTTTAGCAGATAACAGCAAGTGCTATGCAGCTCGAGAGTGGAGGGAGGGGGAGACCGGGTACCTGGCATAACTCCAGGAGCCAGACTCCCGTTAACCCTTCCAGCGAACAGCTCATTTTTAACAATATTAAAATCAATTTAAAATAGTTAAGAGATAATATACACTCGAGGTTGATATGAAAAATATATACGGCTTATATAGTTTTACAAAATGCTGAGAATTAATCATAATTAATAATTAACAATACTAATATAGAAATAATATTTGAAACTGATAAAACTGTGGTGCCTGCGTCATAACGCAGACAGCAGTTATCACCTATGTTCGCAGCTCGTGGAGAGGAGAGGAGATCAGGCACCTGGCACAATTCCAGGAACCTGACTCCGATTAATCCACTCAGTAAACCGCTCACTTTAACAATACTAAATTCATTTTAAAATAGTTAAGAGATAAAGAGTGAGTAGGATATGGAATCGAATACATTTGACACATATATAAATTGTAACTGGGTGAAATAGAACTGAATTGGAAACGGTAATGACCCCATAGATTTTGGGTAATAAATACAGCGGGGCTAACTTTATACCAACTACGCCGGAAGCGTTATGGATGTCGTACCCCACAGACGAGTGGGCCACTCACTACGGTGTTGAAATTTTAGACACCGTAAATTTATTTGATTTATATATATTTTTTTTAATCACAATATGTCACATCTGTGTGTTTTTTCTTCAAGGACAATCGCGCAGGAGAACTACCAAGGAAGTCTATAATAGAAATACTCCCAAAATAACCAGAGTCCGGAGGTATGAACGCACCACAATAATTAAGGTCATTAAAACTGGTAAAAATGCATGACGACAATCAAAAGAAAATAGGAGGAATCACATTATGTAGTTGGAATATAAGGGGGATTAATGAACCTATTAAAAGGGGCAAGATACTAGCTCAGTTGAAATCATACAACACGGACATTGCGTTTCTACAGGAAACACATCTTAAACAGCAAGATCAGACAAGACTGAGGGCGAACTGGATAGGCCAAACATTTCACTCTTCATTTACCTCCAAATCTAGAGGTACTGCAATTATTATTCGTAAAGGAATTCCATTTAAATCAAAGAACACTATTTTAGATAAGGAAGGGAGATATCTTATAGTAGCAGGGGAGATCAATAATATGCCAATTACGCTGGTAAACATATATGCGCCCAACTTTGATAACCCTCAATTTTTTAATAAAATTCTGAATATAATTGCAGAATCTAATTATCAAAATGTTATAATCGGAGGAGATTTTAATTGTGTTTTAGATCCTTATTTAGATAAATCGATGCAAAAACAAAAAGGTCAGACGAAATCTAAAACCAGTGAACTCTTACACACATATATGGAAAACACAAATATAACAGATGTATGGAGGATTGCAAACCCGACGGGAAGGGATTACTCGTTTTATTCAATGGTGCATAAAACATATTCACGGATAGACTATTTTCTTGTGGATACAAAATTAATTTCGCAATCTCTGAATCCTAAATATCATATTAATGCGATCTCAGATCATTCTCCGTTAACTTTTGTTCTAAAACTAGAAGGAATGTCTATGAATAAACCGTTCTGGAGGTTTAACTCACAAATTTTAAAAGACCCTCAAGGGAGTATCTATCTAAAAAAACAGATGGATCTATTTTTTGAGTTAAATGATACACCAGAGATATCCCCCACGTTATTATGGGAATCCTTCAAAGCATTTATAAGAGGAGTCATTATTTCATTTCAAGCTTATCAAAATAAAAAGAATAAGAATGAACAAAGACACTTAGAAGATCAAATAAAACAGTTAGATATAGATAATGCTAAAGACCCAACTATGGATAAACATAATAAAATACTACTACTGAAATTTCAGTTAAATAAATTACTGTCAGAGAAAGTTATAACATTATTTCAAATCACAAAACAAGAACACTTCGAATTCGGGGACAAACCCCACAAACTTCTAGCACGACAACTTAAAAAACGGGAAAAAGAGAATGCAATATTAAAGATTAAATCAGATAGAGGGGAAGTATTAACACTACCCAAGGATATTAATAAAAGATTTGCTCAATTTTACCAGAATCTATACACATCTAAAACGTCAATAGACAATAATAAAATCTCAGAATTTTTAGATAATTGTAATCTACCACAATTAGAACGCAGGGAACAAGAGGAACTGGGAGCACAAATTACTTCTAAGGAGATAGAAGACACAATAAAAACACTAAAAAATGGAAAAACACCAGGACCAGACGGATTCAGTAATGAATTTTATAAATCTTTTTATGATATAGTTACTCCACGATTACAAAAAATGTATACATATGCTTATAAAGAGCAAAACCTACCTGAAACACTAGCGGAATCAACGATCATATTAATACTTAAAAAAGATAAAAATATAGAAGAACCAGGATCATATAGAGCTATTGCTTTGTTAAATACGGATCAGAAAATAATAGCAAAAACATTAGCCAATAGATTAAGCAAGTATGTTAGTAGACTAATACATGAGGATCAAACAGGATTTATACCTAAGAGACACTCATTTAATAATTTGAGACGTTTGCTTAACATAATGCATTCACATAAATCTGATGACCAAGAGTTAGCTATCATCTCACTGGACGCAGAAAAAGCGTTTGATCAAGTAGAATGGGACTATATGATCAAAGTATTGCAAAAATTCCAATTGGGAGAAAACTTTATTGCATGGATAAAACTACTATATAACAAACCTACGGCTAGAATACTAACTAATAATATATTATCTTCAAAATTCGAATTATCTAGGGGCAACAGACAAGGATGTTCACTATCACCGCTGTTATTTGCTTTGGTAATTGAACCCCTTGCTGAAAAAATAAGAACACACTCGAATATTCACGGTTATAACACAAAATATTCAAACAACAAACTATCCCTATATGCTGATGATGTACTACTGTACATCACAAAACCACAAATTAGTATACCAAATATATTAAACTTAATTGAGGACTTTGGATCCTTTTCAGGATATAGAATAAATTGGAACAAAAGTGAAATTATGTCGATTAAACCAAAAGACTCAACACATCTCAGGAAATTCCCTTTTAAAATAGCTATGGAAAAATTCAAATATTTAGGAATTGAGATTACTAGAAATTACCATGATATGTTTAAAGCTAATTATAATCCCCTACTTAAGAAATTAAATAATCTGATTAAATTTTGGAAAACACTTCCGATGTCCTTAATAGGTAGGATAAATGCTATAAAAATGATTTTCTTGCCACAAATCCTTTACCTATTTCAATCAATACCTATATATCTCCCAAAAAAGTTTTTCAAAAAACTGGACTCAGACATTACAAATTTTATATGGGATTACAAATCCCACAGAATACAAAGAACACACCTTAACAAACGAAAAGAGTTGGGGGGTCTAGCGCTCCCTAACTTTATGTATTATAACTGGGCAGTAAATATTAAAAATATGATTCACCTGCTGGACAATTCTGCCCAGCAGGTGGACTGGATTATAATGGAAAAAGGGGATTGCTCCCCGAATAATATAGGAGCGATTATTCTCTCTCCAATAAATTTGAATAATAAAAATTATAATAAAAATCCAATTATATATAGCACTATTAGAACATGGAAGCAAATAAAACAGAATCTAAAATTAAGAAACCTATCTCTCTTAATACCAATAGTCAATAACCCATCGTTTAAACCTTCAATCATAGATAAAGCATTTATACAATGGGAAAGAATGGGAATTAAAACGCTCGAAGATCTGTATGAATTAGAAAAATTACTATCATTCCAACAACTACAACTGAAATATAATTTGAAAAATAATCAATATTTTAAATATCTACAAATCTGTGACTATTTGAAAACACACACAAAAGATTATTATAATATGCCTTCCGACTTACTAGATGAAGCAATGAAGACAAAGGCGGAATCAGTTAATTTAATATCATACTTATATAATATTATCTTAAATATAGAAATACCCACAACAGATGGAATTAGAAGAGATTGGGAACAAGATCTAGGTATAAAAATTTCAAAAGAGAGTTGGGATAATCATTTATTACAGGTGCATAAATGCTCGATCAACGTACGACATACGCTTATCCAATTTAAAACATTACATAGATTATATTATTCAAAAACCAAACTAAATAAAATCTTTCCTAACGTCTCACCAATCTGTGATAAATGTATATGTCAAGAAGCCACCATAGCACATTCTTTTGTTTTTTGTACAAAAATCCAAAAATTCTGGTTTGAAATATTTGATATTTTTTCAAAATTAATCAAAATAAAACTGGTACCAAAACCAGAATGGATTATTTTTGGAATATCGGAAGGTATTCCTGAATTAAACGTGTATCAGAAGAATTTACTCAATTATGGGCTAATAATGGGAAAAAATCTTATACTTAAATTCTGGAAAAATGCGCCCACACCAACAATAAAAATGTGGACATCAAATATGTTGGAAACATTACATCTGGAAGAGATGAGATTCCTCCTAGTAGGCAAAGTAGATCAATTTCAAAAGACGTGGTCTACGTTTTTGGACCTATTACAAGCATGAGGTGCAATAGTAATTTAGAAAAACAAATAAATAAATAAAAGGTATCTGGACCTGGTAATGGGAGGTAAAATAAAAACAGACTTGGTTGGTAGTTCCTTCTCTATGAAGTATGGTATAAGAATTATAATAGAGCGATTGTTCCTTCTTTCTTTCTCTTTTTTTTTCTAGGGTCTATTTTCTAACTTTACTTCCTTCTCTAACTTCTTTTCTAAGGGGCTTTCTTTTCCCAACACTCTTTTGCACTTCACAACCTTTGTGCACTTTCTTCACTTTTCTTACTTCTTTCTTTTTCTTTCTTAAAGTTTAAAAAAGTGAAGCGGTACAAAAAATGTATTAATATATACGTGTTGTACATTACTGTAATCTACCGTACTTCTAAAAAATAAAAAAAAAAAAAAAAAAAATAATTACATTGTTAGTTTATTCTTTGTGGAAATATAAACGTTATTGCCATTATGAAAATACTTGAGTTGTATTTCCATGACTAATTAGCCACTTTGATCAATCCACAAACAAAGTTTGTATCACACTTCCTGTAAAGCCACAGAGTAAACAACTGGTGCCATGAACTCACTCTGGCCTGAGACTCAAGGTTCTCCAGGAAACCACCCTGCCAGCCAAAGAGTAGATTTCCTGCAATTATACTGTGATTTACTAGGTTGCCCGATCAAGCTTGTGAGAGTTTCGCCCAATTATTCCTTTGGTACTGTATGACATTAGCTGAGTTAATTAAGTTGTTAGAAATTACAAAAAAGTACAAATCATAGAACTTCATGAATATGTTAAATTCTGGCATTTCTGCTAACTATTCAGTTCCGTACTTTGACGCAGTGTGTCCACGAATTACGAAAGTCCAAGGCGAATCCCAGGAACTTTCCAGAGTTAGCCAAATAGACCCAAGATGATTGAGAACCACTACAATTGGTTTCAGTTTACAAAGCTCTGTGAGGGTCCAATTTCCTTTTTCTGTTTGTTATATAGTGGCCCCTGCTGGAACCAATTATAAATACCAATCAAGTTGTCTGTGTTCACCTCTTCATCATAGAGAATGAAAGGCAGGAAAATCAGGACATGTTAATGAAGGGATGAGTTGAGGCAAGTGCAGAAGTTGCAAAGATGCAAATGGGTTCGGTCTCAGTGCAGACAGGATATGTGGCTTATCTTGAGAATAAAAGCAGTTAGAAAGGATGAAACCATGAAGAGATTTAAATATGATGGTAAGCAGCTTAAATAGACATTTTGTGCCGAGCAACAAATTCATCAATGATTATAAGGGTAAATATAAAGTAGGGATACATTCAGATGCATGCAATATTTGATAATCTGGATTTTAGGGTGTGGACAATTGGTGGTTGCTTGGGGAAAATGCCAGATTATTTATATCCAGAAATGGTAAAGTTACAGGTAATAATTTCAACAGTGGATAGACTAAAATGCAAAGCACTTCAAATGAATGTCAATAAAAATACAATCAGATATTTAATATGTAAGGGCCAGACTTCGCAAAACTTCATGCATGTAACAGGGAACATGGCAACCACTGTGTGCAGTGTGCAGTCCAAGCTCTTGTGTACCTGAGGCTCTTGAGTGTAATGGCCATTTACACTAAGGCAAACCTCACCTGAAAGGCTTGATGCCAACTTTGCTCGAGGTAAAAGGAACACAGCTTTTACCTCGAGCTTATTTGGTTCACTGCTAGGGGATGTGAGTTATTTCCTGTTCTGTGTTCTCTCCACAATCCTGTTGGGCAGTCAATATTTTTGAGTTGCCCAACCATCTTTTCAGCCAAAATATAGCCAATGTTCTTTGTGATCCCTAATCTCTCTTCCATCCCAACCTCCCACCCCCTAAACTCCAAAACCTCCTTCATCAAGACTTAAGAAAGTCAAGAGTGTTTTATTGTCATATATCCTGAAATGGAACAATTAAATTCGTAATTACAGCAGTGCAACATGGTCATTAGCCTGAAACATTAGTTCTTGCTTCTCTCTCTAAAGAGCCTGCTAGACTGGCTGAATATTTCCATGCCCCCATTATTTTTATTTCAGACTTACATGGCAGGGACTGTTCTGCTTTTGGAAATGGATAGCTGAAGGCAAGATGGCGATGGTGGATGACGGAGAGGAACGATGCCGGTGAATGAGCTGGGTGGTCTCCTCCCGCACCTTGGAGACACTCTGGGGTGGGATTGGTGGCTGTGGGAGGAGCCCATTGGCATGAAGGTCAATGTGTTTAGAACAATGTGTTGGTGGCGTTGGAGGCCCTGCAGCAGCCTGGGGCTTAATTGGATCGGACACTACTGGAGACCCCACAAAAATCGGGTGTGCAGATCAGATATGACCTGTAGCAGCAGGGAGCAGCGGAGCAATGGTGGAGGACATTGACAACATAGCCTGGCCAGGCCATCCCCTGTAACACTGAACCAATGTCACCGCCAGGACTCGGACCTTTATTGCCACGTTAAGACCACGTTTTTACTAATTTTGAACTTGAAAGGTACAAGGTGGCATCAGAAATATGGCGATTTTTGTGCACTGAGTCAGTGTAATTACTATGCTTACACTCCTGTACTTAAAGTATGATTGTGCCAATGTATAGTAAGATTTTTACTGAACTGCATGCAAAAAATAAATTTCACTGTACCTATTGCCTACTTCAGAGCAGTTGAGTACAACTTCATGTGAAGTTCAGTGGAGGAGAAAGCTGATAAACAGAGTAAATGTTCGTAACATCAAAGATACGTAATACAATTAGTTAATTGCATAATATTGTATAAGTAAAAAGTTATATGATGATGATGTAATTTAAACAGTCAGATAGTAGATTGGTTGAGTATGTTACCTGTTAATGGGTAGGTGTAAAAGTGTGAACGTACCTTGACGAATTGAATGTACAACCTCGTGTGACCTTGACATATAATGATATCGGACTCAGTTGTACGGTTTAAGGATGGCTGCTTTCAACAAAAAGCATTCTATTCTTAGCCATGTCTAGTCTAAGTGATACCACTTAGAGCAACATTAAAGAAAACCCAGTTGAATTACAACAGGGAAGTGTAGAATTACAAGTGGGTTGTATAATGTATGTTGACTCTTTTGTGATTCTGTTCATGGGAGGCAAGTGACAATTATAGAGGCACTAACAGCTTTTATTGAAAGCAGTCAATACTTAAGCAACAACAGTGGCTGATACAACAATGAATCATTAGTACACACGATGCTTTTAATTTATTAATCTCTGGCATGTGTATGTTGCTGGCAACGACTGTGAGGATTGTACATTGCTAATTGCATCTGAACTGGTATGGCAGTTAAGAATCAACCACATGGTTCTGGAGTCACATATAAGTCAGACTTGACAAGGAGAGCAGATTTCCTTCCTTGAATAGATCGGTAAACTTGACAGCTATTTAATACAAATGGTAGTTTCATGGTTAACATTGCTGGGGTTGGAATTTTTAAAAATTTAGATCTATTTAATTATTAACGTTAAATTTGCTAGCTGTCATGGAGGGATTTGAACTTGTATCTCTGGATCAATAGTCCAGAAAAGTAAACTCTTATTTATTTATTTATTTAATACTACTTCCCCTTAAAAAAAGAACAACCTATGCAAACCATCAAATATCAAAAAACTACTCAAACAGTTAACTATTTATATATGTGAAATTATAGCACTGACTAATTATACTGAGCATATATTTACTCATTTGCATAGATCACTCAACTATATATTTTTCATTAGAAGCTAAACTTAATGTATCTGAAGCATGCATATCAGGCAATGATAATTCTCATAAATCACCTCTCCAAATAGGTTTCACACTAACTAATCACTCAACCCATATGGTAATTATTACATTATCAATAGCAGAACCATACATTATGCTATAATCTATCTATCCATCTATCCATCCATCCATCCATCCATCCATCCATCCATCCATCCATCCATCCATCCATCCATCCATCCATCCATCCATTCAGTCTGTGTGGGCCAGGGTTGTGTCAGCTTTCTGTCAATCTCTTTAATTCCTATCTTCTTCCAAACGCTAGGCCACAGCCTTCCCATTTTCACACATGCGACTGACATTTTTCCCGTCGACGCGATAAACATCTTCCCGTCACATTTCAACCTATATTTCCCAAGTTACTAATCTTTTTAAAACAGTTCAAAAAAGTTAAAGTTCTTCAAGCTCACCCATTTTGAAGAAAAAAATTTGGACTGACATCACAATCCTCTCGCACACTACGGGCGCAAGGAGCACTTCAGCACTCCAACCCGCTTGGCCCAGCTGGGATCCCTCCCTTCCCCACTCTACCCCCTCCCCTAACTCTACCTCCCTTTCTATATCCCTCTCCTTCTCTGCCCCTCTCCACCCCCCTCCCGCTCCATCTACCCTCCCTCTCTACCCCCCTACGATGGGAACTCCAGAACTCCAACCCACTCGGCCCCGCTGGGACCGTTCGGCCCCCGCACGCTGCACTCTGCTCGGCCCCGCTCGGCTGGGACCGGCTAAGCCCAGCTCCATCGGCTCCACTCGAAGAGGTGCGGGAGCAATTGGGGGAGCGGAGGAGAGGAAGAAATTCCTGAGGAGTTGAGGAGGGAGTGTGGGGGGGTTGAGGAAGAGGAGGGGGTAGGGAGAGTTGTTCAACTCCTTCTCACACCCCCTCCCACTCTACCCTCCATCCCCCTCTCTACCCCTCCCTCTCTACACCCCTCACCCCCTCCCTCTCTATGCCCTCCCTCTCTACCCCCATCCCTCTCTAGCTGTGCCTGCGCAGTGGGGGCTATGTGTGAGTGGATAGGGCGGGGGATGGGAGAAAAGGAGCAAATGAAAGCATTACTTGAAATTAAAGAAATCAATGTTCAAATCCTGGGATGTAAGCTGTTCAAGAGAAATCAAAGGTGCTGTTCCTCAAATTTGCATTTGGCCTCACACTGACAGTGGAGCAGGACCAGGACAAAAAGGTCAGTGTTGGAATGGGAAGGGAAGTTAATTCATTGACCTGCTCCATTATAATACATTTATCATTACATTTGTAAAGGTCCCAGAAACTGACTGC
The DNA here is from genome assembly GCA_038087875.1 of Malacoraja senta. NCBI lineage: Eukaryota > Metazoa > Chordata > Chondrichthyes > Rajiformes > Rajidae > Malacoraja > Malacoraja senta. The sequence continues at coordinate 58,870,396 of CM075979.1, forward strand.
TGTTTTGCAGCACCATCCACCTTTGACGCTGAGGATTCCAAGTGCCGCATGGTCACTTTGTGCTAAAACCACTAAATTAATACAACATTTCAATATTGGATATTTTCCAAATTGGAATTGTCAGATTTACTCCACAGATCAATGTTCCTGATCAGTAAACTATGTGCTTGATTGTGCAGGGAACCAGAGAGAGGTATTCAAATCCCTCTAAATCATCTGTGGGATTTAAATGTAACTAACTAAATAAATCTGAAGAAGGGTCTTGATCCAAAATGTCATTTATCCACGTCTTCCAGGGATGCTGTCTGACCCACTAAGTTGCAACACCTTGTGTCTTTTATGGTAAACCAGCATCCACAGTTCCTTCTGTCTCTCTCTCAATTAAATATTATCAAGGGGGGGGGGGGAGGTTAGTGTGTGTGTGTGGGGTGGTTTGTGTGTGTGACGCCACAGGCCACCCCCTACCCTGCAACCAACGGGTCCCACTTGGTTTAGTCAACTATAAAACTGAATACATATTAACTGCTACAACAGTTACAATTATTTATTATTAATTCTATATTGGAGGAGAATGATCCAACAACATCCCTACAATTAATGATGAAGGCACACTGGAACATTACCACTTGCAGGTTTCCCTGTAGGTGTCATACCATTCTGACCGATAATTTGTCAGTCCTTGGTCGTGATTTGGTCTAAGTCCTAGAACTCACTGCAACAGCACTGTGGGTAGGAAGGAACTGCAGATGCTGGTTTAAACCGAAGATGGACACAAAAAGCTGGAGTAACTCAGCGGGTTAGGCAGCATCACCGGAGAGCAGGAATGGGTGAACCTTCGGGTCAAGACCCTTCTTCAGACTGGTTAGGGGTAAGGAAAACAAGAAATATAGATGATGATGTGGAGAGATAAAGAACAATTAATAAAAGATATGCAAAAAAGTAAAAAAAATACAGGAAACAGGCCATTGTTAGCTGTTTGTAGGGTGAAACGTGAAGCTAGTGTGACCGGTAGGGGAGCGATAGAGGGAGAGGGAATGCCAGGGCTACCTGAAGTGAGACACAGAGGGGGAGCAGCGAGAGAGGATGTTGCAGAACTCTTGTCGGAGCGAGAACTTCTTCAATGTAGACATACCTTGAGGAGATTTCGCAGAGGAGCAAACAATATGTTTAGGAAGGAACTGCAGATGCTGGTTTAAACCATGGGTTTCTTTGGCACTGTGGGTGTTCCTTCACCAGAAGGATTACATCAAGAAAGCAACTCACTGCCATTTTCTCAAGGGCAAGTCGGGATGGTTCAGGCCTTGCAAGTAATGCACAGAATCTGAAAAAAATGATGTCCAAATAATTCTAAACATCATAAACACAATCATACAAAGGCATAAAGTGCTGGAGTAACTCAACAGGTCAGATAGCATCTCTGGAGAGCATGGATAGGCGAGAATTCGAGTTGGAACCCTTCAAAACATTGCCTGTCCATGTTCTTCAGAGATGCTATCTGACTCACTGAGTTATTCCAGAACTTTTTTTTTAAACCAGCATCTGCAGTTCCTTGTATCTACAAACACAATCATATCCTTTTACACATTTATCCTTCCTAAGTTTATCTCTGCTCTCACCCGGATAGGCATCTCAATTCCAACCTGACTTCTCACTTCTTCCAAATTCTGACCTTCAAGACCAGTCCTTCAACCTGAAACTTTAGCATTGTTTATGTTTCCACAAATTCTGCCTGACCTGTTGAGTGTTTCCAGTGTTTTCAGTTTTTTAGTTTCAGATAATGGACATTTTCCTCTTATTGGTTCTCCCTGGTGAAGTAGTTAACTCTCCTCATTGGATTGCTTTTAATTATCAAAATACAACCATAAGTCCATTCCAATTTCTGCTGTCACACTCTGGCTACATGGTAATGAAATGGATTAAGTAAATCCATGGCCTTCCGAAGGGGGGGTGCGTTGGGTGCGGTCGCACCCCCCTTTTTTTCCCAGAATAAATACAAATCAAGAGAAAAAAAATTAAACCCGCGGGATGTTTTGAAAGAAAAAAATGTGCGACCTGCGCAGTTGGGGGAAGCTGATGACGCGGTAGCGACGTAACATCACTCCGTCTCTCCGTGCGCGCGCAGTGGGTGGGATTAGACGCCGCCATTTTCAATGCATCGCCTCGAGTGGGACCGTGAAATATTGCGTTGCGTTGCGGGAGGGGGAAGCTGTTTTTTGTTTTTATCGGGGGTGTTAAACCACCCGCGAAGGGTCCCATCCGACCCGCGGGATGATTTGGGGGAAAAAGGGTTGCCCGCTTCTCCGTGCCCGGGGCAGCGGTATCTCCCAGCACGATGCATCGCCTCCATCCTCGCCGCCGGTCAACCTGGTGGCCATGGAGACCACTCTCCCGTCGCCGGGCGGGAAGCGGGAAGGACTGACTCTGAACAGTGCTGGCAGCGGCCGTGACCCGACACCAGGCGCCGCTTCGGCCGGGATCACAACCCCCCCACCCGCCGGTCCCTGTCGCCCCCCCCGCCAGTCCCTCCATGCCCCCCACCAGTCCCTGTCACCCCCCCCCCCCCGCCGGTCCCTGTCGCCCCCCCCCGCCAGTCCCTCCCCGCCCCCCACCAGTCCCTGTCACCCCCCCCCCCGCCGGTCCCTGTCACCCCCCGCCAGCCCCCCCCCCCCCGCCGGTCCCTTCCCCCCCCTCCCCCGCCGGTCCCTGTCGCCCCCCGCCAGTCCCTCCCCCCCCCCCGCCAGTCCCTCCCCCCCCGCCAGTCCCTGTCACCCCCCCCCGCCGGTCCCTGTCGCCCCCCGCCAGTCCCTCCCCCCCGCCAGTCCCTCCCCCCTCCCGCCAGTCCCTGTCACCCCCCCCCCCGCCGGTCCCTGTCACCCCCCGCCAGTCCCTCCACCCCCCCCCGCCAGTCCCCCCCGCCGGTCCCTTCCCCCCCTCCCCCGCTGGTCCCTGTCGCCCCCCGCCAGTCCCTCCCCCCCCCGCCAGTCCCTGTCACCCCCCCCCCCGCCGGTCCCTGTCACCCCCCGCCAGTCCCTCCCCCCCGCCAGTCCCCCCCCCCCCGCCAGTCCCTGTCACCCCCCCCCCCCGCCGGTCCCTGTCACCCCCCGCCAGTCCCTCCCCCCCCCGCCAGTCCCTCCCCCCCCTGCCAGTCCCTGTCACCCCCCCCCCGCCGGTCCCTGTCACCCCCCGCCAGTCCCTCCCCCCCCCCGCCGCCGGTCCCTGTCACCCCCCGCCAGTCCCTCCCCCCCCCCGCCGGTCCCTGTCTCCCCCCCCCGCCGGTCCCTGTCGCCTCCCGCCGGTCCCTGTCGCCCCCCACCAGTACCCCCCCCCCGCCGGTCCCTGTCGCCCCCCGCCAGTCCCCCTCCCCGCCGCGGGCTCTCGCTTTGGTCGTCGGCGGCGGAGGCTGTAGTGCGGGGTGACCGAGGGTCGGAGCGAATGTCGGGCCTCGCACAGCAGCAGTAGCGGCGAAGGCGGCCCCGGCCGCCCTCATTGCGGTCGCTATGTGCCACTCTGGAGGGGAGGCGGTGGCAAAGAGATCACAACTGCCTCCCCCTTTGGCGGCGGCACTTAGTGGTGGACAGGGACGGCCAAGGCAGCGGGGCGATCATGCCGGTGTTGTCCGAGGAGCGCTGACCTTCCTTCCTCCCCACCTCCTCTGCCCCTTCCCCTCTCTCTCTTGTACACCACCCCCCCTTATCCTGGGACCCCTCTTCTCACTTATTCCTTTTCTCCAGAGATGCTGCCTGACCCGCAAATCCCCATTCATGCCTCTATTCAGTCCTCACAGACATCCCCTGTGCTCCCCTCCACATCCCCCCCCCCCATCTATTCATCGTGCACTGATCTCCCTATCCACCTCACATTGATTCTCCTGCCATCCCCCATCCATCCTACACTGGTCCCCCAATTCATCCTGTACTGACCTGCTTTCCCATCCATCCTGCACTGCTTCCCCCATTCATCCTGTACTGACCCGCCCTCCATTTATCCTGCACTGATTTCCCCATCCATCTTGTAATTATCTTCCAATTCATCCTGCACTGATCTCCCCATTAATCCTGTACTGATACCCCCATCGATGCTGCACTGACACCCCCCCCCCATCCTGTACTGATCCACCTTCCATCCTGCACTAATCCCCCCCATCCTGTACTGTCCCCCCATCCATCCTGTACTGACCCATCCAAACTTCTCCCTGGCCAGGTTCTCGATCACCTCGGTCTCGAGTCCGCAGTGCTCGAAGAAACTGTCCAAGCCCGAGCAGGCTCGGGAGAAGCGGCAGCTGATGTCGGAGTGCGAGCGCCGTAATCCACCTTCATCAACCTGCCGCTTGAGCGGCTCCTTGGGATGATCTGTTGCTGATTCTCGTGGAGCTGCTGACGTGGTTACTTGTGCACCCTGGGATGCTGCTGGTGTGGTGACTGGTGCTTCCTGGGGTGCTGATGGAGTGGTTAGTTGTGCACCCTGGGGTGCTGTACCCTCTGCTAATTCTCCCCCTTCCGAAGTTGCGGCTCCCGTTGCCAGCCCCTGCTGCTTGTCGCCCCGGCCGCTAGAGCCGGGCAGCAGCCGCAGGACCAGGTAACTGCCCTTGAAACTGCAGGCGCTGCTGGTGGCTGCCGCTCCCTGCACGAACTCGCACATCTGCAGGTACATGACCAGCGAATTGGGCCTGAGCTGCCTCTTGGAGCTTGAGCGACACACAATGTCAGGCGGGAGCCCCAGCTGCCCGCTCTGCTGGGGGCTGCCGGAGACCAGGTAAGTCTTCGTGTTGCTGCTGGCCCTGCTGCTGCCTTCCTCTGGGGCAGAGCTGCCCAAACCATTGGGCTCCACTTTGCACCCCCTCGCCGTCTGGCTCTTCAAGTACTTGGCTTTGTCGGCAGCCAGTCTCACCACGGCTCTCTGCCTGTCCCACTCCATTTGACTGCGGAGGTAGCTGGGACCTTTGGTCTTGAGAGACTCTCGCCTTGGGCGGCATGCTTGCAGTGGGTATGATCTCGCTCGGCATCTTACTTTGATCCAGCCAACGTGGACAAACACGTTTTCTCATCCACGAAGAAGCAAAGACCAGGACTTCCATGCAATCACCTGTCTGCAGTCACCTTAATCCACATTCACTATGACTTTGCCCATAACTTGGACAAAGTTGTGACTAGGTTTGAGCAGTTACATTCTTGGAAAATGGAACTGGAAAACATGTATTCTGGCTAAATGGCAATATATGCAGGTGGGCCACGAGTGTCCGTAGCCTTCATCACTACCCAGGACTTCCATGAGCAATGACAGGCTGTCTGCACTTGCCTTAATGTACATTCACTATGACTTTGCCCATGACTTGGACAAAGTGGTGACTAGGTTTGCACAGTTACATTCTCGGAAAATGGAACTGGAAAATGTGATTTATGGCTAAATGGCAATATATGCTGGTCTGCCGACTGTTGTCAAAGTCTGTGAGAGGAACCCTGAACTGTCTGCTAATCCCCTCACACTTTGGGAGCCAAAACAGGGCACTGCAAGAAGAGGTAGAAGTCGGGCTACCTACATCAGTGTACCAGCTGCGGAATGACAGGCCTTGGACAGCATTAACGAACTGAACACTGCCATTAAAGATAAAGTCACACTTCGGGAGGCTTTATCTTTGACAGCATTAACAAACTGAGGACTGCCATGCTAGATAAACTGGTCTGAGGTGCTATATTCGTGGAACCAGAATGGCATATAGGCTAAGGCCAACTAATGCCTTTCAATTCAATTCAATTCCTTTATTGTCATCTTGCAAGCAACAGTTGTGCAGTGCAAAACGAAAAGACGTTTCCCAGGGAATACCGGAGCATCGCACATGACGTTTAAAACATTTCACATATAATAATAACAACACTAAAAACAATCCAGTCCCTGATGGAACAGTATAAGTTAAAATAGATACAAACAACGTTAAAATACAGTGAGACCAATCATAAACATGTCCGGGGTGGCTGATTTGAGTGGCCAGTGCCAGTTATTGAAGTGGCCAGTGCCAGTTATTATAGTGTCCTTGCCAAGCCGCAAAATCAGGTGACTGAGTACAGAGTGGCTGTTTAGCAGCCTCACAGCATATGGCAGGAAGCTGTTTAGCAGTTTTGCATTAGTAGTAGGGGTAAATGGCAATATACACCCAGGAGCACCTGAATGATTATGCAGCATCATGCCAGCATGTTTGATTGTTTGGTAAACTATATGATGAATTGCAAAATTTATGTATATTATATATTTTTATGTTATGGAATCAAAATCAAGAATTATAAATTCACTTTTCAAAAATGGTTTCACAATTCAGTAGTACTGATTTTCAGTATTCCATAATGATATTTGAGAATACATGAGGTTGCATGCAAAACACTGATTTTCAAAAATCCGGTTTCTGTGTAGTACGTTCCATTGCATTTAAGTGAGAAATACCGATTTCCCCAACAAAATACTGATTTTTAGCCATCAAAATACGAAAATGCTCGGTGAAACTTGGCAGCTCTGCAATTATTAATCTTGACTCCACCAAAATTATTTCTGAAATATTGGTCATAAATTTGGTGCAAAAATGCTCCAAAATAAGGCTCAGAGTGCAACGGAGATCATCTAAACCCGGCCGCGAGGGGCTTCACGCTCGTGATGTGTGCTGTGCGCACATTACTTCACATAACATTTTTGTAATCCTGACATGCCACCCCCTTTTTGAAAAGCTTCGTATGGGCCTGAAATCTAGGCCTAGTCCACTGAATCCATTTCAAAACCATTTCACTAAATAGAAAAGCAGAATAGACACCAGATGGATTAATGAGGATAGTTGTGGAGGGAGAACGTGGTTTATTCATAAAAGGTGTGAAATATGGACAGTGGTGAGTGAGAGCACAGACAAAGGAAGATGGAGCATGTGAAATGTATGGCTGCAGAACCTGTACTGCCAGTGACGGAGAGAGGAAAACTGAGCCAATATCATAAGTTATGGCTTGGCCTTTTCTAACACAGACAGGTAAAACAGGTTATCTGCAATTGTGGAATTCAGTATTGAATCTGGAAGATTTGAATGGGCGCAGGTGTAAAATGAGGTGCTGTTCCCCAGTCTTGAACTGGGCATTATTATAACAGTGGAGGAGACCATAGACAGATAGGACAGAGTGGGAATGGGATAGTGAAGTAGAATGCCAAATAATAGGAAATTCAGGGTCGATCCTGTTCGAATGTGTGTACTCTGCAAAGCAAACACCAAATCTGCATGTGGAGGAGATCACATTCAGAGAACACTGCAGGTACTAACTCTGTGGGTTTGTTCATAGATAGACGCACATTGCAAGTGTGTCCTGAGAGAAGATGTTTCACATTGGTCGAGGCCATCTCCACACTACTGGATAATATTCTGCACACTTTCATCAAGTGTGTCATTCAATTATGCCTGAATTCTCTCATTTGTTTGCCTGTACTTGGAGCAATTCAACGCCTGAACCCTTTAACCAATATCTTTAAAACAGCTGCATATATATCAGCTATTTCCTCTGATCAATAGTGTTGTGTGCTAAAGTTGTAACTCTCAAAATTCTCTTGATGCATTGGGTTAAAAAGTTCCTTCAGGGCTTTTACAAGTTTCTTGTAAAAGATTTCACCTGTGATTCATGTTGCCAGTGACTCACCGACATCTCACATGTCTTGGATGTCTCTAGCCATGCCACCTGCAACAATATCACCTCTTATTTTCATGTAAGGCTACAGTGCTCTG
>CM075979.1:58878336-58948316 GCA_038087875.1 Malacoraja senta
GGCCAATGCTTGCTTCATGATGTTGATTTCCATCCACCCTAGTTACCCCCCCCCCCCCCCCCCCATCTCCCCCCCTCCCTCCCCCCATGCAGGGCTCTTTCTTCTGTCACTTCCTGATTGTGATCATATTATTTCATCCAGGATGTCCAATCCCTTTCCGTGTCCGTTCCCCAGCCTGATTCCCCCTTTGGACTCTCTACTTCTTTCTTGAACAGAGGTCAAACCAACCCACAATATCCGCCTCTCACTTCTCCATTGCTACGTTTGTTCTCAGATTGAATGGGAACTTCTCCTTTGACCACTCACTTCCTTCCAATGAATAGGGCAGTGTGAGAAACCCCAATGTCACTTGTCACTTTATGTTTTATGTGGAAGCTTTGCCCACTCCTACTCCCCCCTCCTTCGTGTTTATCTCCCAAAGGTCATTGACTGACACCTCAGCACAGTCTGGTGATCGCTTGTGTAACACCTCCACTCAGTCCTCAGAGCTGACCCTGAGCTTCTGGACTCGAGACACTTTGCGTCTCCATCCTCCTCTAGGCTCGGTCTCCAGCAGATGCTCAATGTACGCTTGAAGAGTAGCATCTGATCTTCCCACTCAGCGTACAACAACCTTCAGACTACAACTCTACACCATGAAGGTTCTGCAATCTCCTTCAATCTTCCCTCCAGCCTGAGATAATTTTTTCTTAATTTGCCCCATTACCATCTCCTTTCACCTTACAACATCATCAGTTACGTGTTTTAAACCCTCTGCCATCCAGCCAAACACAAAGCTCCCCTTTCATTTCTCTTTTCCTTTCTCCTCATCTGACTTTCTCACAGTGATGAAAGTTCATTGACCTATAATGTTAACTAATTCTGTCTCCACAAACGCTGCCTGATTTACTGAGCATTTCTAGTATTTTAGGTTTAATCTTTCTAATAATGAAAGTGAACACACATTTCAGTCAGCTAGCTCTGGTAAACACCCTCTGCCCAGTGCAATAGACACTTCCTTCTCTGTTACAAAATTCGTCAACATTGTAAAGTCTCTCCATTCGGTTACCTCTTTTTGCTGTGATTCAATAAACTCCTCTTCCTCTGTTACTGTGAACTCTATTTCTCCACTTTCCAACATCACAACCTCTAGTTCTCCAGCAAAGATTCTCAACAGATCGAGACCCTTCTTCAAACGGTCTGAAGAAGGGCTCGACCCGAAGCGTCACCTATTCCTTTACTCCAGAGATGCTGTCTGACCCGCGAGTTACTCCAGCTTTTTGTGTCTATCTTCAGTTTAAACCAGCTGCTGTAGGTCCTTCCCACACAAGATTCGCAACATCTATTTCTTCCTCCTAAACCTCCCTTAATACCCACCTCATTTATCAGTCATTTAATCTTGTAGAAAGAAGCATGCAATGGACAGAACTAAGCAATCTGTGAGCATATGGTCGGATGAAGGCTTTGTGATTCTGCACTTTCACTGATGAATGGTTGTGTTTGGTCAAACAATCACTGGAGGAAGAAGCCGAAGAATATCCCCTTCATCAACAATGAAATGACCTGTAGGCAAAGGCAAAGCTGAAACTGAAGGTGGAACCAAATGGATAGAAACATAGAAACATAGAAAATAGGTGCAGGAGGTAGGCCATTTGGCCCTTCGAGCCTGCACCGCCATTCAATATGATCATGGCTGATCATCCAACTCAGTATCCTGTACCTGCCTTCTCTCCATACTCCCTGATCCCTTTAGCCACAAGGGCCACATCTAACTCCCTCTTAAATATAGCCAATGAACACAGGTTCGATCCTGACTACGGGTGCTTGTCTGTACAGAGTTTGTACGTTCTCCCCATGACCTGCATGGGTTTTTCTCCAAGATCTTCAGTTTCCTCCAATACTCTAAAGACATACAGGTTTGTAGGTTAATTGACTTGGTGTAGATGTAAAATTGTCCCTAGTGTGTGTAGGATTGTGTTAATGTGTGGGGATCATGGTCGGTGTGGACTCGGTGGGCCAAAGGGCCTGTTTCTGCGCTCTGTCTCTAAATTAAACTAAACTAAACTAAAAAATGACAGCGCGTAAAATACTTCCATCAGAGTCCCATTGGACATTTGCCATTGAACGGGGTTTGAGTGCTTCTGCTTGTACATTGGCTACAATGCTCAACCTCAAGCAGCCTGAGTTCTTCCACAGTTTCCACCATGCCAATCAGAATGAACGCAGAGAAATAGCAAGACACGGCAAAAAGCACAATGTCAATGGCAAATTATTTGGAATTAGGAAAACTTTCAATTAAATCTCAAGAAAAGCCAGATTTATAACTGTTATCATTCTAATGAACAGTCTTCTCATAAACTAAGGGTACAATCTCAATCTCCAAACCTACCCCAATGTAAGCCTTGCACATTTTTTCAATCTGCACTTTCTCTGTAGCTGTAATGTTATAATACTTAATAATATACTCTGCACGCTGGTATTTTCTCTTTGGACTACCTGCTATATTTGTGCATGGCTTAATTGCACTCATGTGTGGTATGATTTGACTGAATAACACGCAAGTAACGTTTTTCACTGTATCTCGGCACACATGACAATAATAAATCAATACCAAATGAGTGTACACCTGCTGGGTTCAATAATTGCTGAGCCATCCTCCTGCAGGAAGAATCGCCTTCATGGAATTTTGTTCAGTTCTGATGAGATGGGAAAACAGCACACCTGAAGAGGAAAATATGGAAAGTGAATCAGATTTAATTCTCACTAGCGGGACAGCTATGTCAAAGCCTGAGAAGTTTTTGTCTGATCCCACCATCAACATTCAGCCAAATACACTAGTACTGTGGAGAAATCCATGGCACAAAAGAACCAGATCTGCAATGAATTGCCAAAAATAATTGTGTTGTTTTCTTATCTCATCTGAACTGAATAAACTTCCATGAAGATACACATAAAATGCTGGAGTAACTCAACGGGACAGGCAGCATTTATGGAGAAAAGGAGTGGGTGAATTTTTGGGTCAAGACCATTCTTTAAACAAGAGTTAGATTTAGCTCTTAGGGCTAAAGGAATCAAGGGAAACGGGGAAAAAAGCAGGAACAGGGTACTGATTTTGGATGATCAGCCATGATCATATTGAATGGCGGTGCTGGCTCGAAAGGCCAAATGTCCGACTCCTGCAATTATTTTCTACTAGACTAAGTGGGACCCCCCATGTTCACATGGGAGGGCTGGTCCCCCAACGCAATATTCCACCTCTCCACCAATTCCAATATTGCTGGCCAGTGGGGGGCTTTCTGGAGCGCTAGTATGGGTGTTGTGGGTCGAAGGACTGGTTTCCAGAGGGCTAGTATGGACATTGTGGGCCGAATGGATTCTTGGGCTGGCAGCTGTCACTCAGGCCTGGTGAGCTGGCAGCTCAGTCACTCAGGCCTGGTGGGGCTAGCAGCTCAGTCACTCAGGTCTGGTGGGCTGGCAGCTCAGTCACTCAGGCCTGGTGGGCTGGCAGCTCAGAAACTGCCAGAAATTTTGCCCAAAACAGGTGAGAGACTCTGTGAGAGAGAAGGGGGAGAGGGTGGAGATGATGGGCCGAAGGGGCTCTTTAAAAAAAATCTGAGTGAAATCCTAGTGAAAGGCACTTTTTCTGGACTTTTCCTGGCCTGGCACGGGCCTTTAGGCCAAAATGCTCCTCCTGGGCTAATAAGGGCATTTTGGGCAAAAGGGACTGGTTTCTCGGCTAATAGGGGCCTTGTGGGCCAAAATTCGTTGGTTTCAGGCAGGCCAAACAACTCATTTCATTTCATTTCCAATTGCGTTGCAGTTTCAAGCACAGGGCAGGCCAAATAGCTCATTGCATTTTCATTTCACTTCCCATGCCATTGCAGTTTCAAGCACAGGGCAGGCCCAAGCCAAACAGCTGATTGCATTTTCACTTCATTTCCATTGCCATTGCAGTTTCAAGCACAGGGCAGGCCAAACAACTCATTTCATTTTCATTAAGGGCGAACAAATCATTTATTCAAATACATTGCTTACTCACAGTGTTCTGTAGATTCCCAGCTCAGCCAGAGAGTCGTAACCTCTCCCTCGCCATCTTGCACAGACTGAGCCACGCTTACACTTCTGGGTTTTATAGTCCCTCCCCCATCCCACTGAGAGGGGCGTGGCCTTCATGGCGGTGATTGACAGGAGAGAGATTCTCAAGATTTTTTTTAAACTAATAAGTCTTTTATTTTTCATCGATGGGAAAAATCCTCGGGGCCTGCGCAGCGGAGGAGGACTCTGAGTAAGATGCCAAAAAATCACAGCCATTTGTCGGTAGCGTTTTTTCTAAAATCAAAGCACAGTGCAAACAGGAAGTGGTCAAGATGAGACTTTTAATTATATTGATGTTTCTATGTTTCTCTCTCCAGTTCCTTCATACAAACTTCCATGAAGGCTGGTCTTCCTGCAAGAGATGGTTTTAGCACTTATTGAACTCAGCAGGAGCACTCCTGCAGTCATTGGAAATTACAGCAGACGATGGATGGTGTGCTTATGATATGGTATAGATTAGCCATTTATTAGAATAGATACAAGGCCGATTCCTATCCATGCTCCAGTGAATAGCATAATCAATAGAGAGAACAGATTACTAAATATTAGTTAATACTAGACCAAGTGCGACCCACTGGGGACCTGTTGGGCCCCGTCCCCCAATGCGGGGGGGGAGGGGGGGGGCATGGCATCCGCGCTCATCCCGGAGACAGGCGCCCCCCCGGAGCCAATCACCCCGTCACCCCCCACAAGGAAAATTGTGGAATTTATGGAGGCAACCAATCATCCCCACATTGGGGGGGGGGGGGGGATTGGGTGCGGTGGGGTGCAGGCAGCGTGGGACTCAACTGGGGGTGGGGGGTTGAGGGCAGCATCGGTGGACAGTTATGGATTTTTATTTGTAAAATGCCAATCAATCTTTGAGTCAACGAATAGACTCGACTTTTGACTCAACACATCCCACCGACATACCGCCCCCCCCCCCACCCCGTCACACACTACCCCTCCCCCTTGTGCGGCCGGTCAGACTGAAGATGGTGACACGCAGCATTCTCTTTTAAGCTGCTGCTGCCATTATTATTGGCAACCCCCAACGCAATATTCCACCACTCAACAGCTCCCCAAATGCAACCCGTTTTCCACCACTCACCAGTTCCCCAAACGCAACTCTCTCTCTCTCTCCCTCTCTCTCTCTCTCTCTCTCTCACCTTCTCTCTCCATCCCTCTCCCTCTCTCCCTCTCCCTCGATAGCGACGCGCAGCATTCTCCTCCAAGCTTCCGCTGCTGTTACCGTTGGCAACGTCTCCTCAAGCTGTTGGTACCGTTGGCAACGTCCCATTGTGATGTCATTGATGCACTCGGCAGCTTGTGTAAATGAGAGCCCATTGTGATTGGTGGACTGTGGGATGGCATTCTGACATCATCACTGGAAGCTGCTCGAAGATTCTCTCTCTCAGAAGCCGTTTTTGGCTTTTCATTATCATCAATAATGTGAAATATAGCATCAAATCTGAAGGGAACCTGATTATGGTGTCAATGCGAGTAAGAATCTTTTAAAAATGTCAGCGCTACTGCGTAGCGTTTAGAGGAAGGTACAAAAACCACACACACACACATACATAAACACACATACGCGCACATACACATGCAAGATGAGGCTTTTATAAGTATACTAGACCAAGTGCAGACCCGTTGGGTCTGGTTCCTCCAACACGCAGTTGCGAGGGGGGGGGCTGGGGGGGAGGCGGCATGCGGCGTCACACGCACTAACCACCCCCACACACACGTTAACTACCCCCCTTGATATTATATTAATATTATTAATTTGCTCCTTTTACCCCATAACCGCCCTATCCACTGACGCGTAGCCCCCAACTCGCAGGCGGGGAGGGGGAGGGTTAGAGATGGAGGGGGAAGGTAGAGAGTGAGGGCAGAGAGAGGATTGGGGAGAGGCGAGAGAGAGGGGCAAGAGGGAGAGGGAGAGGTGGGTAGAGGGGAGGAGAGGGAGGGTGGGGGAGGAAGGGGGAGAGAGAGATGGGGTGGAGAGGGAGGGGGAGGAGAGAGAGGTGGGAGAGAGAGGGAGAGGGGGGCTGAGAGTGGGGAAGGAAGGGGTAAGGGTGGAGGGGAGATGGGGGGTTTAGGGGAAGGAGGGCAGGGGGGGTAGGGGAGAGAGAGAGAGAGGGGAGGGGGGAGAGAGAGGGAGAGAGAGAGGGGGAGAGAGAGAGGGGGAGAGGGAGAGAGAGTGGGGGAGAGAGCAGGGAAGATGAGAGGGGGAGAGACAGAGAGGGGGAGAGAGACAGAGAGGGGGGGAGGGAGAGGGAGAGAGAGAGAGGGAGAGGAGTGGGGCGGGGCAGCAGGTCGCGGGGGCCCGAGCGAGCCCGGAGTGATCCGAGGGACCAAAGATCCTATAGCGAGCTATCGGCTCTTTGCTGAGGACTGCCAAAAGCTTCCGCCAGCGTTACAGAGGATCGGGCTGTGGACACGGACATGGAGAGGAGAGCCGAGAAGAGGGGGGGGTGAGCCGGGCGAGTGAGTGGGCTGCGAACAGCGGAGAGAGACATAAGCGGCTTGACTCTCTAGAAAACCGCAGCTGAGTGAGCGTGCGGGTGTGGGCGGGGGATGGGAGGGGCGGGGCTTCACCAGCTGTGCCGACAGTGAGGAGAAGCTTCTTCAGCGCATGAGCGATCTGCAGAACAAAGATCCTATAGTGGAGCGGAGCTGTAGGATCATTGCTCTTTGCTGCAGAACTTTCTCTATTCTTCTGCGCCTTTTGAAGAACGGGAGGGTAGTGGGCTAACGTACCTCGTGGAAAACTGGGCATGCGCGTTGACAGCAGCTGCATTAATCCAGAGCGGCGGCGGGGGAGCAGGGGGGGAGCTTGGTTGGGGATCGGGGCCACAAGGAAAGGCATTGTGAGGTCAGCAGCTGGGCAACCTTAATATTTTTTTTAAATGTCAGTTTGGTTATAAATGTTAGCAAATATCTCGGGATTCATAAGGAAAATTTCTACCAGAAGATGTAAAAAATGTCACTGTTATTGTAACGTCAGCAGCTGGGGAGCGGTCAGATTTAAAAAAAAAGGTCAGATTGGTCAATAATAATAAGATTGGTGGAGGAAGTAAAATCGCCAGCGAAATGGGAAAAATGTCAGCGTTTTTGGAGGAGAGCCGGGCGGCAGCAGCCGTTATGGTGGCTGGCCAGTAGGAGGCGGAAAAATGTGTGAATGGGGGGGGGGAAGGATTTTATTAAAAGTGTGTACATAAAAACGACAAAATTTAATGAGGATTGGATTAGCGAATGTAAAAGTGAAATGGCTAGCGAAATGGAAAAAATCTCGGCGTTTTTGCGTGTGGTTTTGGCGGACCAAGGAATCAAAGGCCAAAAATCTATTCTGAAAATCTAATCTGACATACACCCGCAAACAAAAAATTTAAAAAAAAACAAAAAAAACACACACACACACACACACACACACACATACAGAGTTTTAAAAGTATACTAGACCCAGTGCAGATCTGTTCCCGCAATGCGCGGTTGCAAGGGGAGGGGGCGGCCTGACATCATCGCGCAATGACATCCGCTCGGCGTACGCCGTCAAGATGCTGCGTACGACGTCAAGATGCTGCGTACGACGTCAAGACGCTGCGTACGCCCGTCGAGCGCCTGAGGGGCGACAGGCCGTTGACGCGCGGGATTTTCGGAGAGTGCAAGCCAGCGAGGACGGTGAAAAGAAGCGGGGGGAGCAGGCGATCTTTGGCTTCGGCCAGCGTTACAGCTCCGGCCAGGGGGGGGGAGTGGAGGAAGTAAAATCGGCAGCGAAATGGGGAAAATTTCGTTATTTTTGGAGGAGAGCCGGGCGGCAGCAGCCGTTATGATGGCTGGCCAACAGGAGGCTTAAAAATGAGTGAGTGGGGGGGGAAGATTTTATTAAAAATGTGTACATAAAAACGACAAAATTTAATGAGGATTGGATTAGCGAATGTTAAAGTGAAATGGCTAGCGAAATGGTAAAAATCTCGGCGTTTTTGCATGTGGTTTTGGCGGACCAAGGAATCAAAGGCCAAAAATCTAATCTGAAAATCTAATCTGGCATACACCCACAAACAAACACAAACACACACACACACACACAGAGTTTTAATAGTATATAGATAGATAAATGTTGAAATGTTCAATTCTATATAAGGACCATTTCAGCATAATACAAATTAAATTAATACAATATTAAATCGTAAGCTATTTATTTTTTATTTTTTTATTTCATTTTTTTTAAATTTTTTATTTATTAGAAGTACATTACATTACAACCACATACATTAGTACTCGTCACTTATGTCTTCTTACAATTAATGTACTCCATTTATTTTTTACACTAGAAAAGGAAAAGATTGAAAGAAAGAAGAAAGTGAAGGAAAAAGTGAGAGTGTAGAAAATGTGACAACAAAAAAGGACGAAGACCCTATAAGAACAAAATTAAAAACAAAAGAAAAAGAGTTAAGAAATAGACCCTAGAAAAGAAAGAGAAAGAAAAAGAGGAAAAAGAGAGAAACAAATATTTTTATGAGCATTACGCAAATGGGACATACCAACTCTTCAACTATCATCCCCCCTTACCTGACCTCAATTTTTTTTAAAGGTACCTTTGCACCCTATATTTGTAATAATTCTATAAATGCAGACCACGTCAGGTGGAAGTGATCTGGTTTACCTGCTAGGAGGAGTCTTATCTCTTCTAGGTGTAATGTTTCGAACATATTTGAAATCCACATGTTTATAGTTGGTATTGGCGCCTTCTTCCAAAATTTTAGAATTAGCTTTTTCCCAGTTATTAACCCATAGTCTATTAGTTTCTTTTGAGCTAAAAATAAGCTATTTTTAATAGGAGAATATTACAACACAGCTCACACATATTTAACAATATTTACCAGAAATATTGTGGTATATTTCTCAATAGCACAAAATTAATACAAATTGATCAGTATTTAAGACGTCTTCTGTATCCATGACATTTTTGAGGATGTATCATTGAAAAGCCAAGAAATTGGACAAAAAGAATTGAGAAAAGTAAAAGTAATCAGGTACCAAACAAAACATCAAATTTACACTTGTTCAGGTTTCCCCCAAATAATATAAAACCAGGATTACTCCTTCCTCAGTCCATAATCAGTTTATTATCACCTCAATGATGTTTCATTCAATGAGTGGTGTAAATAAATAGCATGCCTTGAAATCGGAAAAGTGACATTAACTGATGGAAAAAAGAAAGACCTGTATGCATGTGGTGCCTTTCAATTATCTACCAGACAGACATAAAGCACTTTATAGCCAGTTAAGGACATAAGATCTTTTCACTCTAACATTGTAGGAATTACAGCTTCCAGATTGCACCCCAAAAAGGTCAGACAACCAGCTGTACCATTCTATGTTCTAAGATGATGTTCATGGTTTGTGGTGAGCCACACTCATATAGAGTGATTTACAGGTAGGCTTTGCCAATAGATGAGTTTATGCCAGGGATCCAGCCAAACATAGTTTTGCTACACAACTCAGTTGGTGGAATGTTTTCCTCTGGTACATTTTGGTCTTTTAAAAAAAATAGGCGTGGGAAGAACATTTATATGCTTGTGCTTTTTGTTTCAAAGCAGACCATTATTATCATCTATAGACTGCAAGCCATTAGAAAAAAAACATCAACTGGTCAACAAGCCATTTCAATCATTCATCTCAATTTGGGTTTACAGCCAACCACTGTACATAAGGGAAATTGGTTAGACTATCACTCACAATGTGACGTTAATGCAATCACAATGCGAGTATGATTCCTTGCATCCTCCTGGAAATGTGATTTCATTTTTTTGTCCATGTGGGTGTTCACCTCTCCCCTATACTCCTACAGGTATTGCTACAAAGAAGCTAGTCGTCTTCAAAGGGACAATTATTAATGTGTGTATGTGATTAATAATAACTTTATAAATGGTGTAAGAGCAGTCTCCAAACCTGTTGTCAATCCATGAACACTGAGCACAGATCTAGTGACAGTCAATGATTAGCTATGAGGAAAAGTGACTACTGGTCTTCTTTTCTAATTGCTGAAGATAATTATGGTCTTGTATGAACAATAGAGTCTGGTGACTTCCAGCTACATGACGCTTGGTATTACTGCAAAATTACTCACCTTTCAAGAATTCCAGATCTCTAATATATCAAGATATTTCCACATCCTTTATCAAATTTGGCTGCAGTAAACACTCATGAATCTCATTCTTTGGTTAGTTTTGTGAAACAGCAAATTCATCTTTTCGCTTTGTTCTGTTTATAAACAGAAAAAAAACATGCCAGAGACATCACAACTCATTTGTAACTTTGTCATTTTATAGATAAGTACACTGTATCCACAAAGTCCCTGGTATGTATCCTATATTTTCTTAATTATTATTTTGTAATTACTTCTGTGGAGCATTAACAGATTTCCTGAATGTATACCAACCAGGGTGTTCCCAGTTCATGAAACTATTAAGAAGGAATAAAGGAATCTTCCTGAAAACTGTGTTGGATAAACAAAAAAACAGTGAGCATACAATTTTCTTCAGAAGTTCTGAGTTACAGACAGTTTACAACTGTTACTTTACTGTGACCTTGGCTCGTATATTAGAAAACATTGAATCTTTGTTGTCAATCCTTTTTCAGTGTTTCCACATGTACAAAGAGATTGCCATCCAAATTCATTAAACATGTGCCATCGACATAAATTGCAGCTGATTAGTGCCAATAATTTCACCCAATGACTGATTGTTGACATTGAAAATGGAAGGAACAACATTGCAGGCCTCGAGTGTAATGCACTCAAATGGAAAAAAAAACTCAACTGAAATCTTGAAATGAGGTACGGGTCTCGATGAATAGAAGAGTTAAAAAGACAGGCATGACATCCTCTGCCGGTGCATGGAAAAGAGCAGGCGTGCTTGCTGGAAATGGAGGAGCAACTCGCGAATAGCACAGTCTCCACTGAATGGTGAAATGGGAGGGAAGGAGAGAATGTTCCTGGTCATGGAATCCCATTGGAGGGGATGAAAATTATGAGAGAAGAAATTGTGAAAAACTTATGAAAAAAAATTATGAAAGAAAGAAATGGGTGGCACAGTGACGCAGCGGTAGAGTTGCTGTCTTACAGTGCCAGAGACCCGGTTTCAATACAGAGTTTCTCCCCATGACCACGTGACTTTTCTTATTATCAGCAGTGGTTCAGTGGGTAGTGCTCTTAGCTCTGAACCTGAAGGTTTTGAATTCAAGTCCCACTCCAGCATCTTTAGTGCAAAAAAAACAGTTCCATTTTAGCAACAATTGAGTGCTATGTTGTTCGTGATGCCACTGGTGGGCTAAGATGCCAAGTAAAGATGTCTTCTGTTCAGTCAGCAGAAATTAAGAATCCCATGCCTCCATGTTGATGACAGATCATTCGGCATTACATTTACATTTGAAACGTTTTCTTGTGCAAATTGTCTATTACATTTCCTAAAATCCATCAGTGACAACACTTCAAGATACATCATTGTTTAGTTAGTTTAATTTAGTTTAGAGATACACCGTAGAAACAGGCACCTCGGCCCACCGTGTCAGCTCCAACCATCGATCCCCGTACACTAACACCATTCTACACACAAGAACAATTTACAATTTTTACCAAAGCCAATTAACCTACAAATCTGAATGACTTTGGAGTGTGGGAGGAAACCGAACACCCAGGGAAAACTCACGTGGTCACAGGGAGAACATACAAGCTCTATACGGACAGCACCTGTAGTCAGGAACGAACCCAGGTCTCTGGCACTGTTGGGCAACAACTCTACCACAACGCCATCGTGCTGGTGTTATTGACCAAACTCTTTTTGGTGATAACATAAGTCTTTCATTACTTCCAGTGTTTCCCAGATGTTATTCCCTTGCTAAAGGTATTGCTTTCCGTTGACTAGATTTGTGTAGTCTTACTTAATATAAAAGCACTTAGCTCAACACAATACTGGAACATTATTCAAGTATTAAGTGCTTGATATGCAACTCAGTGGAACAATTTAGGCCTGACATGACTTGCAGTTTCTCAGAAATATTAACAACCTGCCAGCATGGTGTAAACTAGAAGAGATAAGGTTTTTTCTTTAAATTAAGTGGTTATGCAAATATTGATATGTAATTAAGTCATGAGTAAACTTCCAAAAATATATTTGATCTTGATATGAATGTTTCTTTTCCTAGCATAAAGATAGAATCAGGATTGAGTGAAATACTCAGCACTATAACAGCATTAATTATTAAAAACACCAAAATCGAGTAAGTATATAACATACCAACAACAATGAGTGATTATTTATACCATGGATGTGGATTGTGCTTTAGCTCTTTAATTAATCTATGTTTACCTTTCGACAGAAGAGCCACTGGACATAAAATTGAAAAGTGCCTGAAGACAGTCATGGTCTTGCTGTTGCTTAGAAGAGTTAGATTAGTGCTGCAAATGTGGCTATAGTAGCACAGTTCCAGCAGTCAATTTCCAACTTTGTTGGTGAACCTTTAACCAGTGGTAGTGAGTGCATGTGGGAGTGAGGGCACTTGAGTACACTGACAAGATCAGATTAAGCAGGCTGAGAAGAAGTTTGGGTGATTTACAAATCCTGGCAAACGCCTTTAAGGCAAAAGGCCTGTTTTTCTGCTTAGCTTAGATTTAGTTTAGTTTAGAGATACAGTGCGGAAGCAGGCCCTTCGGCACAGCGAGTCTGCACCGACCAACGATCCCCGCACATTAACACTACCCTACACACACTAGGGACAATTTTACATTTATACCAAGCCAATTAACCTACAAACCTGTACATCTTTGGAGTGTGGGAGGAAATCGAAGATTTCGGAGAAAACCCATGCAGGTCATGAGGAGAACGTACAAACGTCATACAGACAGCATCCTTAATCAGGATCAATCCGGGTCTCTGGCGTGCCACCGTGCCAGACTGTATATGTTATGTAGCCATAACCATGTCAATGGTCACCTGTAAGATGGATGCAGGATGTGTTGGTGCAGGAGATAATCATCAGCCAGAGTTGCTTTAAAGAGCCAGGAGGAGCATTCATACTTCACTCAGCTGCAGCAAAAGTGAATTTTCTCAATATTTTAGGCCCTATCTTTTGACTGATCAATAATTGTTTCTTTAAGAGGTGCCAGACAGATTCCTCAAGGCCTGGAAAAGATAATTGAAACCTGTGTCGTGCATGTAAAAACCATTCTGACTGTATTTAGCACGCTGGGGTAGAAATGAATCCCTTATGGAAGCAAATCTTTCATTTTAGGTGCCCCTCATGGACAAGTCATCAGCTGCCCAAGCATCTGCATAATGTGAGCAAAATTTGTCTCTTTGTCTATAATTATTATACTCTGTTTCCTGGGTGTTTTCAAAGACTGTGTTATACATTTATCATTATACCAAATAAAATCATATTTAATAAAAAAGAACTGCAGATGCTGGTTGATACCAAAGATAGACACAAAATGTTGGAGTAACCCAGTGGGCCAGGCAGCATCTCTGGAGAAAATCTGGAGAAAAATGGAGGAAATAATATTTATATTTGTTAAAATAAAAACCATGGACAGACAATAACTTAATGATAGATTGTTGACTGAGTAATAACTAATTGTTGAAGCTTACCTTATTGTCTATAGATATAATAATTTAAGTATATTGGCAAATTTAAAGCAATCACTTTTGTTCAGACCATGGCAGAGTAATTCCTGATGGCCCAATTTTACTTGGAAAGTTGGCTACTTGATGGTCAGGCTTAAAGATTTGGTTGCACGGAAACTGGATCTCAGGTTACGTTAAAAAAAACAACACCCAAGCGATTAGATGGTTGCAGGATTGAAGGGTGGAGGAAACATTGGGAATGCCTAGTCATGGTGCATCATGAATTACGTGAAAGGCATGAGGAAATGATTCCCACCAGTCAATTTCTTAATTTTACAAGAATGTATATTTGTTACCCCTTGGACATGTTGTGTGCTGGTGGGGTGGGGGGGGGGGGGGAGTAGTGTAGCTAGACTCATGGAGCCATATAGCACAGATCCAGGCCAATCAGCTCAACTTGTCCATGCCAAAGCAGAGTGCTAGTAGTAACTGCTACCTCAGAGCTTCAGAGGGTCAGGCTGAAAAATCTGTTATTCTGCTCTACCTCTGGGTTTATTTGAATTAGATAAATGAATATGTCCAAAGAAACATTTCAGCCTTAGTCATGATCTTGTTCATTTAAAAGAACTTATTATATTGCAACTTTTGTCACTCAAACTTAATCTATAAATATGGGGCAATAAAGGCAGTTTTGATGAATTAATGTGTCATTCTGCTCTCTAAAGAAAGATATACCCTCCAAGAATATGTTTCAATAGCTTTGGAAGATCGGAAAAGCCCAGTCAATCAGTTGAAATAGGCATATCTATTAGGTCATCATTATTGTGTAGGAAGGAACTGCAGATGCTGGTTTAAACCGAAGATAGACACAAAAAGCTGGAGTAACTCAGTGGGACAGGCATCATCACTGGAGAGAAAGAATGGGTGATGTTTCGGGTCGAGACCCTTCATCAGACTGAAAGTCCCGGGAAAGGGAAATGAGAGATAGACGATGATGCAGAGAGATAAAAGATATGCAAAAAAAGTAACGATGATAAAGGCCTGTTTCCTTTATAATTTCGACATTATTGTCTATATCTCTCATTTGAGTCTGAAGAAGGGTCTCGACCCGAAACGTCACCCATTCCTGCTCTCCAGGCCATCAGCACTGATGGATTTATGTACCAAGTACCAAGTGAGGGAGTCAAAGGAAAGAGATAGCATATTGTCATTATTGATGTTGCTGCATATGAAAATGAAGATAAAATAATGAGAAATTGTGAGCAGTGAATGAAGACTCGATGGACTCAATTTGCCATTTAATTTATGAATTGTTTCTGATAAAAAACCCATAGGAATTTATATATTATAGGAGACATAGATAGGATAGAGACTCAGAACCTTTGTCCCAGGATAGAAATGTCTAACACTAGAGGGTATAGCTTTATGGGCCTGTCCCACTTCGGCGATTTTTCAGGCGACTGCCGGCAACTGTCAAGTTGCCGGCAACTGGAATGGCGACTGTCAGAGTGGAACACACACACACATACACATACATCGCTTCCTTCACCAGCCCGTTATGCATGCAGGGGACAGGGCAAGCGGGGGGAGCGTTGTCTGAGTGAAAATCACACAGTGCAAGCGATGAATAGGAAGGTTGGCGCTGTAATTACGATGGTTACGGTAAGTCTTTTAAAAGAGGGGGCAGAAGGAGAGAGAAGGAGTGGAGACAACTTTTAAGAATCTAGAGATACATGGCTGTGAAGCTCGGCGGACTTTTATATTTCCGGTCAGTTATCCTTGGTTCTGAAAACTACTGCTTACGTTTTTGTTCCCCAATGAGCCAATGAAATTCACCGGTTACAACCTGCGAGAACTTTTGCCCTCCTGACAACTCACTAGGACCTCCTGGCAACCCTCCTATGGCACAAGAATTATCGCTACTCTCCATGGCGGCATCATTCTGGTCGCCCTAATTTTTCAACGATTTTTCGCTAATTTGTGGCGACCCTAATTAGACCGCCACTAGTTCCCAGAATGCGGGAACTCCTCACGACCATGAAGGCGACTACCCGGCAACCACCCGCAAACATGTGGTGATCGCATAGTCTCCTGCAGTCGCCTAAAAAGTTGCCTGAGTGGGACAGGCTCATTAAGGTCAATGGGAAAGTTTAAAAGAGATCTACAGGGCAAAATCTTGCACAGGGAGTGGTGGGTGCCTGGTATGCCTTGCTAAGGGTGTTGGTGGACGCAGATACGATAGTGACAATTAAGAGGCTTTTAGATAGGCATATACAGGGATTGGAGGGTATATGGACCATGTATAATCAGACTAGATTAACTTGCATAATATCTCTCGCAGACATTATGGGACAAAGGCTTCTGTACTATTCGATGCTATGGAGCCATAGAGTCATACAGCACGGAAACAGGCCGTTCAGCCCAACTCTCCCAAGATGCCCCATCTAAGCTAGTCCAACTTGCCCACAATTGGCCCATATCCCTCCTATCCATCTACTTTTTCCAAATGTCTTTCAAATGCTGTTATAATATCACCTCAACCACCTCCTCTTACAGCTCAAAGATAGACACAAAAAGCTGGAGTATCCCAGCAGGACAGACACTGGTATAAACCAAATGTTGACAGCTTGTTCCATATGTTTTACATTCTTCGCTGAATAACCCCAAATAATATAATACATACATTGGTTTCTTTCACTTGAAAGTGTGCTCCCATCTAGATTGTTGGCGGAACAGATACGTTAATGCCTTTCATTAGAAAAGGAGTGCCAGGAAATTATAGATTTCACTGTGGACGCTATTGTTCTCAATCAGCAGCTGCCAAAAGTCCCCGAGCTTCTGGTCAGGAAAGCACCTGCAAACTTCAGGCTTTGTGCTCGTGGCTATAAGTTACAATTTATTAATTATAATTCACCTATCAATCATTAAGACAAATTCCTTTCATAAATATACATAGCTTGTTACCTTTCACAACAGTGAACCGTGAAGACATTTTCTGAATTATTTTTTGCTCTTGGATTTATAATTTGTTTAACCGATCAATGTATCAAACAAAGGATGCCAGCTTGTTTACTACTGTGGAAAAATGTTTGCCTTCAGTAAGACCGTGGAGTAAACCCAGGTCATGGCCAATAGTGTTAAAAAAAAAACTGGCAGACCAGATATAAAATAGACGATGGAAAGTAATAACTGCAAAGGTGCAATTTTATTTCACTCAATTGTCTACCATCCATCTAGGTTTGTAGCACAAATACTCTCCAGCCTCATTTAAAAATAAAGAGGGAGACATCCAGCACTCTGTAAGTCAACCTGTGATAGCAGAACAGTTTTTAGTTACTTCTTTGAGTACTTGTTACAGGCTAGGTTTTCCATGTTCTATCAGATGACATTGGTTGGAGTTATACACCTTGAGTATGGCCCTCTCCCTAATGCCACGGTCACAATGATCTATCGTGCCTATGTTCTTTTCAACAACCTGCAATCTCAGATGCCGTGGATATTTCATGAAGTAGACCAAGCTGCCAGTGTCGGTGAGCCCCATCTCCAGAACATCTGCTGGGCTGTTCCCAGATGCTATTCAAGTCCTTTGCAACTGTCTCCAAAAGTCATGACAATCTGACTCATTTAGAAACAATATTATACAATGGAATTAATTATTTTTAAAAATAAGGGTTTAAAAATTGGTTAAAAAAACTGGAGTAATGTTCATAAATTAATTAAAACACAATTGTAAAGTCAAAAGAAACATGGAATCTAACCTTCATTTAGTTTTCCATTGAAGGTGGGTACCATCATTTAAATGAATGGGACCACATTATACCTGACAGCTCTGACTGGTATAAAGCTAAAAGGTCAGATGTATCATGTATCCAGCTCCTCAGCCTGGATGATAATAAAGAACACAGTGACAAGTGAGGAGGAAATAGCCATTGCTTCTCTTCAAACTGCTGGTCATGTTATCGCATTACCATCCATGCCCAGCAACTATTTCAGTGTCGAAATCACCATTGCTCATTTTAGCAATTTCATTCCATGCCTCATTTTTACTCCATTACTTTCTCTTTCCGCAGAAGTCCCTCATCTTTTATTGGCCCTTATTGGGGATTATTGAGCTTAGTTTGGTTTAGTTTTTGAGATGCAGCGCGGGAACAGCCCTATCGGCCCACTGAGTCCGCGCCGACCAGTGATCACTGTAGACAACACACTAGGGACAATTTACTATTTTTTACCAAAGCCAATTAACCTGCAAACCTGTACGTATGTTGAGAGTAGTAGGAAACCGGAGCAACCGGGGGAAACCACGTGGTCACAGGGTGAATGTTCAAATTCCCTATAGACAGCACTCATAGTCGGGATCGAACCCACGTCTCTGGTGCTGTAAGGCAGCAGCTCTACCGCTGCGCCACCGTGTCGCCCACGGTATTCTTTGATTTTCTAATACTGTCAATCCTCCCACTATGACAAGCAATGTTAAACAATTAAAAACAATTTAAGATTAGTCCCATGTTTCATTGACATTTAATACATATACACATTGATGACTTAATAAAATAAATATACTATCAGTTCTATCAACATTTACCCAGCGAAGAAATGTACTGCCTTACTGTGTTGTGAAAGACACAAAATAATATATTGATGTAACCTCTGAGAATCCCCAGGTCATTTCAAAGCATCTTACGATCAACTAGGAAGTTTGAGGAATGATTAGTTGAGGATTATAAACTCAGAAGAGTTTAAAAAATGGTAAGTTGTGCAAACCATTGTTCCATTAGCAGAAAGTTCCCTTTGAATAGTACGAGTGTCAGGAGATATGGGTCGAAGGCAGGACAATGGGGTTGAGAGGGAAAGATAGATCAGCCATGATTGAATGGCGGAATAGACATGATGGGCCGAATGGCCTAATTCTGCTTCAGAGGAGGGAATTTTGTACTATACCCATGCCCTATATCTGACTTTACTCATGTAGGCACAGACATAAAATAAAACAGCTCGTAGATCAGTGGTGAGTCTATCGAACAAGTCGGTTTATTAAAGGCCTTATCGGGGTACATCGGGAAATAGTGTGAGCAGACTCAAACTGCTTGAACAAGCCATAGTAACTATAGGATTTTTATATCCTCATGATAGAATGGTTACTTGTGGAGCTGAAATAAATCATTTATCAAAGTCTCTGTAACCCTCCATCTTTGTCTTTCCCCATAGTTAACTTTAACCTTACGTTTTTTATATCTAACAAATAGATACCATAAAGGGAGAACTGACTCCACTCACCAATTGGGGTCCCCTCATTAAAGAGGTTGTTCGTTAACCTTTGGGAAACTTGCCTACTAAACACAGTGACAAAGAGCAGCTGTGATCTCAAGATTGCAACAGATAAGAACCAAGACAGAACTGTGAAGGATTATCCTTCCCCACAATAGATAAGAAAGCCTGTTTCTCAGCAGAATGTTTTGGCTTTAGCTATTTTAACTACATTCTATGTTGGCCATTTTCCCCACCCTGCTCCCCGGTATGTGAGCTCCAGGTTTAACCAAATTATAACCAACTCATCTTCCTTATAATTCTCAAAATTACTAACAACATTCCCGACAGTGGATATTGTTAAGGCAGAGATAGATAAATTATTGATTAGTACAGGTGTCAGACATTATGGGGAGAAGGCAGGAGAAAGGGGTTAGTAGGGAGATATAGATCAGCCATGATTGAATGGCGGAGTAGACTTGATGAGCCGAAATGCCTAATTCTACTCCTATCACCTATGACCTTATGAACATGCTCCTAGACCTTATGAACATGAAAGAGCTGTAGATTTACTGCAAACAGAGTAGGGGAAGAATTTGAACACGAGACACTGTTGTGCTGGAGGGAAATGCTACAGCCTACGCATTTAGTGATGTTAGAGAAATATAGAATCATGAAAAATTATACCGGTGATGACCTATTTGGTAATAGTAGGATTAGCAGTCAAAGGGACTGCCAGGGTTACATTGTGGACTCCCCTGCTGTGACTGCATTAACCCAGGCATTATCTCCTTGGTTGCTAATCAAGGCCAAGGTCAAACAAATCAGACAGGTCAGTCTCTTCCACCTGCAAAATTGCAATGTGAAATGCTAAACATCAACTGGAATGATGCCTATTGCACCTCTTGGACAAACATAGTCTATCTCAAAGTAAGTGTTAGGAAGGAACTACAGATGCTGGTTTACACCGAAGATAGACATGAAATGCTGGTGTAACTCGGCAGGTCGGGCAGTATCTCTGGGGGAAAGGAATAGGAGATGTTTTGGGTCAAGACCCTTCTTCAGACTTCTCCAGTCACCTATTCTGCATCTCAGAGTAATCCGAGACTGACTACTGTCTTACGAGAGTTATACTGAGCAGATGAAAAGCCAATATCCAGATGGGGGTCTCATCCACCCAAGTTTAGAGGTCCATGCTCACCCCATTTATTATTCCAAAGCTGTGTGGTGTATGGTTCAGTAAAATAACTCACTGCATGCCTAGTAACATGTTGCTGCATGGCAGCTACAAAATCATCTGACTGCCTTAAGTCAATAGCTTATACATCCGCACTGAAATAGCACCACTGACATTGAGATCTGTCCAGTTGAGGAGTACAAGCAAATATGTCAGATTTCCTCTGCATGGTCCCAACACTGCTGAAAAACAACAGACGTTGCTTCATCTGTCATTCCCCTACATCCACCTTTGGGGCATCATAATAATAATAATAATAATAAATTGTATTTGTGGGCGCCTATACAAAAGTCTCAAGGACACCTTACAGAGTTTAACAAAGAAACAAATAATCGGGGTAAAATAAGTTATAAAGACATCACCAATACACAAATGAAAGACAGAATTCAATCCAAAGACACAAAAAAGAAAATCAGAAACACAATGTGAGGAGAGAGCAGCGGCAGCTAAACCGCGCCAGCGTCCACTCTCTCCTCCGACCGCCATCTTGGACACAGACTAACATAGACACAACACACAAAAATCATCCCCCCACAATGGTTACCACTGTGGGGGAAGGCACAATGGTCATAGCAGGCATGATCTGCAGACCTTGATGGTGGGGTCACCAGGGACATTGCTGACGGATGCTCCTTGCAGAAAGGGTGAAATAGACTATTTCTATACCCAAGTCAAGAGGTGCCACTGTGAATTGTTGGGAGAAGCAGACCATACAGCACATTTTGGTCAGCTCACTGTGAAATGACAGGTTACATATGGTTCAGGATCTTGACTGGGCCATCTCATTGTATCCATTGTACCCAGTGGAGATATACATGTTATTGGTGGATGAATATGAGTGGAAGACATTGCAATCTCTCCTCAGAACAAAAATTGTCCAGGTTTAGTAAAATTCTCATAGATCTCCTCTGCGTCTACAGTGGGCAGCTAATAGAGCTGTTGCTTCACAACGCCAGAGACTCAAGTTCAATCCTGACCTCGGGTGCTGTCAGTGTGGAGTTTGCACGTTCTCCCTGTGACTGCATGGGTTTCCTCCGGTTTTCCCCCAACACCCAAAGGATGTGGTAGGCTAATTAGCCATTATAAATTTTTCTTTGAGTGTGGATAAGTGGTATAATTGCAGGGAATTGATAACAATATGGAGAGAATAAAGCTGAATTATATTGGTGTTGAATTAATGTAAATGGATGGTTGATGGTCAGTGTGGACTTGATGGGCCAAAGGGACTGTTTCCGTGTTGTAGTCTCTCCCACGTTATCACATATTTTTTGTAATGTTACACAATATAATTAGTAATAATATCATTGTAATGATTATTCTGATATAAAGACAACAACCAAAACACCAGGGAGAACAAATCAGTTTTTCTTTGGGTGCTGAGGTGGAATGCTTACGTTTGTCTTGAGCTAGGGGTTTAGTGTTGGAAATATTTGACTTGATGGGCCAAATGGCCTAATTCTGCTCTTATCACATGAACTTACAAACTTATGAAGTAAAGGCCAGCACCTCCGATTATGTTGAACTCCCTCAGTATCAAACTGAAAACCGTTGCATCCATATCATTAACTTTAGAAAGTCCGTTTTCTATGCTGCTTAAGCAGAAGATACAATAACAATACTTCTGGATAAAATCTGCCTCCTCCTTTATAATTGGGGATAGTAAGTATGCTTGTTTAATGTAGTTTAGTTTAATTTAGTTTACTTTAGTTTATTATTGTCACATGTACCTATGAAGTCTTTCCCATCAAAACTAATAATCGTGAATGTGCTTATAAACGTAGTGTATTCACCTGAAACAAATGAAATAAAACATTACATTTCTAATGGAAGAAAGTGTCTTTTAAGTACTAAAGTGTTTTGAATTTTAACACCTATCAATTAAGAAAAATAGCAACAAAGTGGCTTTAAAATAAACCAAAATAAACTTTTTTTTAAATCTCAAAGGCAAAGCGTGTAATGTCAAACTTACAGCCCCAGTTGTAATCTGCATTTCAATGTATAATTCATTTGCTTTGCTCCGTCTGTTTTTCCATGAAAACAGTTCATTTACATGTATAAGGTTTCAGTATTTGAGATATCATGTAACAAAACGTACTTTGTGTTTTGACAAAAGCTTCTTGCAATTGCACACACTGATACTTTTATCATCATAGCCAGGGTCAGACAGAAAAACAAAAATATCCAAATTGCACAATGTAGAGGACACAGCATATAGTGCACAGTGGAAATGTTATCTTCATGACAGTCATATTAGCATGTGCCCTGTTTCAGTAGAGAGTGTAGGTTGATTACATATTCAAAAGGGTACGCTTCCTGTGATGATAAGCATGTGACTGTGCATGTGAGCTTTCTTATGTTCCATTGTGAATAGAGATGACAAGATTGACGTCAGGAACTGCATCAGAAAGTCACTGGACATTGCTCCTTTATTTGCAAAGATCTGTTTGAGGGTATGTGGAATCACTTGGCGAAGCTATTGGAAAGCCATATTTGGACCTGTAAGGAAACCTTTCTAAAATGTTGGCTTTTTAAATGGCCCAGTTCTCTGCAGAACCAAAGTTAGAACTAAAAAAATGTTCCATTACATACATAACAGTGTGGACTAGTACATTGCTGATTATACTACGGTTTACTTTTCTGAATATAGAACCTTTTGGTAAAAAAAGCCAGTTGGCCAGCTTTGACAGAAGATAAGTCATAAATAAATTCTATGCCTTTAGCTGTAATTTGTAGAAAAAATGCAAGGCAAATGTAGAATGCTAGCTTTTCTTTCACCTTCCTCTCCCTTATGTAAACCAAATCACATTCCATAGATATCTTAGTTATTACCATTCTACATGGTTCTTTTTTTTCTTAGTTATTACCATTCTACATGGTTTCATTTTTTCATTTGTTAAATGCACTGTGATTCAAATAAAATATTCAATTTGTAATTATGAATACTGCCACCAAACTACACTGAATTACACTCATAATGTAGTTATGTAAGGATGCATTGTATTCTAAACTGGCCATTGGATTGCATGTTACTTTTCTGTAGCTTAAGAAATTATTATCAGTAATTTAAGGCCACATTAGAATCCTTGATAATGACATGGACTGTAAACACGAATGCAATGAAAATGATACTTAAAATAACAGACATAAACATTCACAAAATTGTAGGAATAACTATATGTTTTTATGTTTTCAATATGTTTTCATGTTAATCATTATTTCAGCAGCTGATGATTTAATTGATGATTTAAAGGAAGGACTAAGAGAAATAAATGCCTTCATTTGTGCTACAAGTTAGCAAAATCAGATAATGGAACGTTTATCCTAGTCACTGTACAATGCTTTTGTGACAATGTCACAGTTTTATGTTGTTAATTCAGTTTTATCTTCTGGTTCTGATACCAAATTAAACCAAAGAAAAGTGTATTTCACAGTCAGATGCCAGGCGTAGTTTTTAGACATAACCTGTTTGTAAACCATGTTCAAAAAGCTGAACGTCAGCAACTCAAGTAAGCTACTGTTTGAGGAATTCACGAAATCACCATGTATGTATTTAATAAAATGACAACACTTGCCATGGATCAAAAATAATTCTATTCAGTCAATTCCCATTGTTCAACTGAGAAAGAGTTATTCATTCAAAATTCTGATAGAGGATGGGAGAGATGGATAGGGAGGTGTATTTGTGGGAGCTTGTTACTGGTCCTGTTAATGTAATTTGTCAGACATAAATAATTGAGCAGCATGTTCCACTGTTTCTTGTAGAATGCTGCTTCAAAGAAAAATTGGAATCCGGACATCCATGATGATAACATCTAACAATTTATTTTTATTTATTTACTTCAACAGTGCTGTATTTGTCACATATGCAACTGCACAGTTAAATTCTTTCTGCATATTTACACATGCAGGCACCGCCATTTTTGGTGCCATTATTCAAAGTCCAAAGTCCTGTCTGGCCATCTTTGTGTCCCGGGGGGGGGGGGGGCTCCTGCAGCCGGCCTTGAAGGCGCTGGAGACATTCCCCGGTTCACCCTCGCACTGGCCCACGTTCCTGACATCCGACGTCTCCAGCTCCCTCCCGTTTACACCGTCCAACGTGCTTTAGGTTGGATTCCCAGCCCCACCATCAGATGAACCCTCATGCAAGATCACCCAAAAATAAATAATCCAAGTGACTATGTGAGCATTTTGTGGTAATACATGTGTAACTTTGGTGTTTACAGTGGTTCCTCAGGCAAAAATTTTCAAAAAGACTGGTGACTTCCCTTAATTTCAGTGTTGGTGGTGTTGGCTATGCTCAGATATCCACCTGAGAATTTCCAGAGATGATATTTTTCCCATGATGTAGAACAAAGGATAAAGATTGACCAGCACATCAGAGATAACTGTTTTAAGCAGTGTTCTACATCCACTGCTGAGAACAGATAGGACCATAGTTTAACGCCACATCAGGAAGAAGGTACAAGTGCATTAACAGTCCTTATCACAAGCTTCATCACCACCATTCTGCTGCAATGCACAACAATAGAACAATTCAGTCACTTTCTTTACCAAAAGCTTACCAAGAATGCAGACTCATGATGCTGAGCTATATGTCTTTGCACACCATAGTGCCAAATGTATCAGCAACAATGAAGTTAATTGTCTTTCATGTATTTTTTAAAACTGAATTGGAAACACAGTGGGGATGAAACGTGTGAGGACACGTGGGAGTTCATATTTGCATGCACACACAGAGGAGCCTTGAACTTTCTGATATCCATGAAGGTAAATGCTTTTTTTTAGGTTTTGTTAAATCAAAATGTTGCTTTCAGAAAGGACTTAACCTCAGGTCATCAAAACCCTGCTGACATGTCCTACCCCATGTCAGGTCCTGGTTACTCACTGAGCACTTTCACCCACATTTAAAGTAAAGTGCCATTTAGAAAATTTGTTCTCATGTTTGCAAGACTTTCTGAACCTCTGCAAATTTTCCAGCACCCCATCCACCTGAGATAACTGTTCTGTCTAATTCCCGAAATATAGCGGCTTCTCCAATAAGCCATGTCTTTACCTGGCCAAGACATATTCTGGATATGTTTAGTTTTAGTTAAGTTTATTTTAGAGATACAGCGCAGAAACAGACCCTTCGGCCCACCGAATCCGCACCGACCAGCGATCTCCGCACACTAACACTACCCTACACATACAAGGAATAATTTTACATAATACAATTTTACCAAGCCAATTAGAGGAGAACGGACAAACACCTTACAGACAGCACCTGTAGTCAGGATCGAACCTGGGTCTCTGGTGCTGTAAGGCATATTCTCCATGAAACTCATCATGTCTCTTTATCTCTTTCCTCATAGTCATACACCTGAGAAACAGGCCCTATAGCCCACCAAACATCGACATTTCCAATAATGCTAAACTAATCGCATTTTATTCTCCCCAAATTCTCCTTCAATGCAAACATACTGTTTGCTTCACCTTGCATGCAGCACTTTCCATATTCTTGACAGATTCTGTGTACAATTTAGTATTATTAACTAATTTCCTTGGGTTCCAATTATGGGGTGAAATCTAAATGAAAACATTTACTCCAAATGTGTCAATAGACAATAGACAATAGGTGCAGGAGTAGGCCATTTGGCCCTTCGAGCCAGCTCCGCCATTCAATGTGATCATGGCTGATCATCCTCAATCAGTACCCCATTCCTGTCTTCTCCCCATATCCCCTGATTCTGCTATTTTTAAGAGCCCTATCTAGCTCTCTCTTGAAAGCATCCAGAGAACCTACCTCCACCACCCTCTGAGGCAGAGAATTCCACAGACTCACCACTCTCTGTGAGAAAAAGTGTTTCCTCGTCTCCGTTCTAAATGGCTTACTCCTTATTCTTGTCCTGTCAAATCCTTTAACCAAAACCTCAATCAGATCAACCTCAGCTTTTCCATCAAGAGAAAAAATTCCAACCGATTCAGCCCTTTTCAATTTTCATATATATCTAGGTTCTGGTAAATTAGCTGTTCGTTTTCATACTTCACTAACTATAGGTCAGGTGCCGAAATGGAAGTGAAAATCTTTAAAAATGATAGCTGCATGCTTCCGAATTTAGTTTAGTTTAGTTTAGTTTAGAGATGTAGTGTGGAAACAGGCCCCCCCAGCCATCACCTGTAACAGTTGAAATGATTGTTTTTAATGTTCTGTCCTATTCCAAACATGGTAAAGAACATATGTATAGATTTTAATGTATTTAAACCTCAATTCTAATAAAACTAAAAATATCAAATCCAAGATAATTCTGCATACACCACTTTCTCCTGAGCAACCAATACTAGTCTTCTCGATGATGGTCACACCTTTTAAGTCAACCAAATAATGTTTTGCCTTATCTTCATTGACGATAGAAAGATTTAATTTCAGGAATTATCCACCAGTAAGTGTGAAAATATATTCAGATTTCCCAGAATGCTGGTGTTACATTTAAAATCCTCAGTTACAAAATTTTCTGAGAATTGTAACAGATTGATATATGATATTAAGTCCATAATGTACCAACATATGTCAAACAAATTCAATGTTACTGATGAAAGATAGCATCAACACACTAGTTGATTTTCTCTTTACTAAAGCAACACAACTTTTATTTCTCATATGAACGCAGCAGCTTAGGATTTTCAAGGCCAATTCATCTGAAATGATTATAGAACTTGCCACATGACAAGCAGCTTCCAGTCTCAACCTCCATGCTGCATCATTCCCCATGGCAACCGAGGCACATGACTGGTATTAAGCCCAGCACTGCCTGACAGAGAGTATTTAAAAATCCAGTCAAGACATTTATTCCCATCAATTAAAAATGCAGAGATTCTTCTGCTGTAAAGCAAGTCACTGACATTTTGACAAAAGAAATAAAAGCACAGGAAAATCTGCATTATAATTGTTTATTAAATATTATAACACGGCTGCATTTTGTGTTCTGGTAATTCATGTCATACGTTAAAATAAATTTGTCTTTTTTTAAATATTTCTGAGAATGACCTGCCTATACGTGGTGGCTCCACCCATTATAATTCATCATTCACAGCCGATTCCCTCCCCATCACTGATAGTTCCAGTGTTCTTGTATAGATTCTGTAATCAAAGTAATGATGAAATGTGAAATTCAGATTAAATGCTCCTCAAAGTTGAAAATCAAATGTTTTTTTTTTTTTTTTAAATAAACACACACTGCCAACATTAGAAGGCAGCAAAAAACTCACCAAAGGCAAGCTGAACTCCCGGGTTGAATGCTGACTATCCCCACCGATAGTTCACAATCGTACAAAGCTTGTTAGCTTCACACTTAACTACTAGAATTCTTCAGAGATCACATTTTAATTCTCGATGCATCTGTTATTTGTTGGATATTTCCTTGTACTATGCGTTCTGTGAGTTTAATCCCTTTAGTCTAATCCAGTGAAATTTGATTAGCATCCTTTCTGGGTTAATTGGGCACTACATCTAGTTACTATTTCTCCTGCCCTCAGGATAAGAGAGGATATCAGTGCTTTATTAGGCAGCTTTCCATTACTTATTCTTACCAGCTACTATTTTCACATGAATATTTTATTTTCGACCAGGTACCACAATTTGTGCTTACTATGCAATTGCCTTGTCCATTTGCAGGCTCTGAGTTAAATTAAAAAAGATCGCTACATTTTAATTTATAGTCACCAGAGATCAATTCCATAATAATTTAAACAAAAAAACAA
This sequence comes from Malacoraja senta, assembly GCA_038087875.1. Taxonomy (NCBI): domain Eukaryota; kingdom Metazoa; phylum Chordata; class Chondrichthyes; order Rajiformes; family Rajidae; genus Malacoraja; species Malacoraja senta. The sequence goes on from CM075979.1 coordinate 58,906,237, forward strand.
AATACATTAAAAAAAATCAATTAATAGAATTTGTAAACTACCCATAAGGTATAATGATGACTTGTAACCACAAGAGACATGTCACATGCCTTAAGATTGTCCTCTTGAGCCTTCATGTGATATATTTGGCACCATTCATTCGATCTACTGCGTGTATACGCATATCATGTTGTCTTATCCTTAAAGACTTGAATACTGCATTTGCAAAAGTCATGTACATTTGTAAAAAGCAAATGCATTCATTATCAGTTAACTTGCTTTTATCAATATTGTTAACACAAAATATAATAATTCAGGCCATCAACAATTTACCTTCAATTAATAAAGAATAATTTAATACTTCCTACTTAATTGTTTCTCTTTCATGGGTTAATATATTAAAATTGCCCAGTTTGAGAAATATTTAGAGTGAGAAATTTAAATGGGTCCCTGTCACACGGGAGGCCTCGTCCCCCAACGCAACCCGTTCCCCAACACAATATTGCACCACTAACCCATAGCCCCAACGGGAGGTGTGGTCCCCCAACACAACCCATTCCTGAACGTAAGATTCCAGCACTCCCCTGCCTCCCTCAACAGTGGACTTTAAAAATTCCAATTGCACTTCCCCTGCCTGCCGCAGCAGTACCAATACCAATTGCAATACCAATTCGCCCTCCCCCTCCTGTTGATGTGATATCCCATTGAGGTGAAAAGTTCAGAGTGTTCCTGTCTTGCAACTTTGTATCAAAGTGTGTTGGAATCTGGCAGGAATGGTTTTAGTAAAAATCATGTTAAATTTCACTTTTTTAAAGCTTTAATCATCAATAACATGAAATATAGCATCAAATCTTAAGTGAACCTGATCCCAGCGTGGAGGGCAAAAATGTGTCAGAATATGTAAACATTTAAGCACTAGCGTGTAGTGTTTTGAGGAAGATACCAAACATACAGACAGACACACATACAAGATGAGACATTTATAGGTATACTAGATCAAGTGGGACCTGACACACGGGAGGCCTGGTCCCCCAACGCAACACGTTCCCCAACGCAATATTGCACCACTAACCAATAGCCCCCATGGAAGGCGTGGTCCCCCAACTCAACCCATTCCCGAACGTAAGATTCCAGCACTCCCCTGCCTCCCTCAGAAGTGGACTTAAAAAAAAAAAATTCAATTGCAATTCCCCTGCCTGCCGCAGCAGTTCCAATTGCAATACCAATTTTCCCTCCCCCTCCTGTTGAAGCACTTAAAGGCCTGTCTCACGAGTCTGCGGTCATTGGCGGCGAAACGGGAAGAATCTGCCGCCATAGACCGCGCACTCGTGAGAACGTACAATTCCCGGGCCGTGCTGCGGTGTTCCCAACATCTGGTGCTAAAATAAAATCGACAATGTCGAAAACTATATACTTACCGCACAACCTCCACCAGTGATGCACAAGTGCGGCACGGCCGCCCGCACGGGCCGCCGCCAGTGTGGCTCAAGCGCCATGCGTCAAACCTCCACTGCCACAGCCTCCGCCAGTGAGGCACGTGTGCTGCACGGCCGCAGGCACAGCCACCGCTACAGCGCCGCGATCAGGATGGCCGCCGCCACAGCCGCCGCTGGTGAGTCACGTGCGGCGGGCCGACGTCATCGCAGTCGGCCCGCCCTTTTTTTTACTTACCGCAAGCACGTGGGACCCGCCATGTTTGAATTAACTCGGCCCCCACGCAGCATCCGTGCGGCGCTCCGGTGGATAGACTCGACGCTCTCGCCGTTGCCACGCGGTCCTCGCTACCGGCGACGCCGCGCTTCACCGCCGATGACCGCAAACAGGTAAGACAGAGCCTTTACTGTGATATCCCATTTAGGTGAAAAGATCAGAGTGTTCCTGTCTTGCAACTTTGTATCGAATTGTGTTGGAAGCTGGCAGGAAGGATTTTAACTGTAAAAATCATGATAAATTTGGCAATTTTAAAGATTTAATCATCAATAACGTGAAATATAGCTTGAAATCTGAAGGGAACCTGATTACGGCCTGGACGGGAAAAATGTGAGTTAGAATATGTAAAAATTTCAGCGCTAGCACGTAGCATTTTGAGGAATATACAAAACATACAGACATACATATATACACAAATACAAGATGAGACTTTTATAGGTATATAGATATTGACAAGAATAGGAACATGCTAGTAAAAGTATGGGAAATGTTGACCAATCAATTTAAATGATCGTAGAAAGGAGATAGTCAACTTTTATTTATTTAAAAATGACAATGATTTATTTTCAACATAGTTTTCATGCTGATTAAAGCATAGCTTCAACTGAACATGGGTGTCTTTAATAGAATCTCATTGTTATTATTTGTCATGTTCTTTAACATATCAGTGGTGAGAGGAGGAGAAAGTGCAGGAATATAGCAAGGTGTGAGCACTCATTATTGTGACTACTGAAGATTATGGTTCACGAGAAATTCTGTGGGTTACTAAGCACACTAATTCAGAAGCCACAGGTTTTGGCAACTCTCAAAGGTTTAATGAATGATTAAAAATATTTCAACAGCAATTTACTTTTCATTAATTTCACAAGCAATGCTGTGTATTCCCTTGTTTGAGGTCAACGGAAGTGAGCACTGCTCCTTTGCATTTCTTGTGCATGCTTGCTTCCTCAATATGTGTTACGTGGTCAGCTGGTACCTTGTGGCAAGTCTATGGCATAAAGCAATATTATGTTTAATTGCTGAGGTGAAAATGGCACTGACTTTTGTTTAGCCATTTACATGCTCTGCCCAGGCCCATCGTCTCAGTAGAGAAACATCCTGAGACAACCTGCAGTAGTTACTTATAAATTTCCTATTGTGTTGCTCATATTCAGACTGAAATTTTAGAGAGAAAAGGGCCAAACCTGAATGGTATAATAAAGACAATGATCTGTAATTTTTAAGGTTGGGTTTGGTTTCCAGGAGATGTGGAGTAGAGTACGGTATAACAGTATGTACCTCAGGATCTGATTCAAATTTAACAGAGATCACAATTTGTAGGTATGCCACAAAAATATGCAGGGGCCAGTATTTCACAACTAACATCAATCCAAAAAGGAGCAGAGATTTGAGAGTGCTTGGAAAATGGACGCAGAATCTGACAGCATTGAGAGGAGCAGGGAGCACTGAGAAGAGAGCTAATGTCATGCATCATATATCTAAAGATCTGAGATTATGGAGGAATATGGAGAGTAGTTGGCATGGCAGAGTCTGGCGATATTGAGAGGTTGCTGAAATCTAGTTTGATAATGGGAGGATTAGAGTGGGACAATATTTATTCATTGTCTTGGGATACTTGAGGAGATTGGAAAGATGGCTGTCCTCACTTATTTCTGATCCATTTGATAAGCTTTTCTAAATATCTTCCAATTGCTTTTTTTTGAGGGGGCGTGGGGGGACATCAAACATCCAGCACCATTTTCACAATCATATGCAGCTTCTGGACTTCAGATTCCCACCTCAAAACAGTTAGCCCACCATTAGCAAGACTGATTATTAAACAGCGTTTAAAATTTTAAATAACTTTATACAAACAAATACTCCTGCATAAAGCATTCAAAATTCAAAGGAAAAGTTAAAATAATAACTTACATGGGCAGACAAACAGGGAACATATTATAGTTCTAAATTTATACTCAGGCTTTTCAATTTTCTAATAGGGAAATAAAACATCCTTAAAAAACGAGCTTCAACTACAAGGAATGCAATTCCAGGCACTGTTCATCATGTCTTATCCATATGAGCAGCTAATTATTAAAGATTACTTAATTTTTTTTAAAGTGTGACTGCCACACGTAAATTTTTTGAGAATTGAGCCTTCCGTTTCTTTTACAAGAGGCAGGATTTCTGGGATGGGACTTCCTATCTCCCTTAATTTTAGTTGTGTCCATAAGTCTATCGATCTCCATGTTCAGCCCTCTGGGCTTTGACAATACTTAAAAACCAGATCAATAATAAGTTCCGATCAGCACTCTGGCACAAAGAATTCTAAGAACTCGCAACCTTCTGAGACAATTCTTCTCATCTTAAAGTTCTAAGTGGCTGAGAATTTGCCTGCTAGTCTTAAATTTTACAGTGAAAGGAAATGAGTCTTTTGGATTTACCCAGCCGTTCCTTTTACTGAATATCATATGTTTCATCCAAATAGATTCTCTATGTTCCAATGAGGAAAGGCTAATCCTAACAAATATTTTCTGATAGAACAACCAAATAATCCATTCAACGAATTTGCAACAATCTGTGAAAAACAGATATATCCTTCCTCATGTGTTGCACACAGTGCTCCATGAATCATTTCATGAAAGCCTTGTACAAATCTACTTGAATTTACCTAACCTTGTACTTGAATCACTTTGCAATAAATGGCAACACAAAAATTGCTTTTTTAATCACTTGCTGCACCTGCGTGTGAACTTTCTGTGTTTCATCTAGCAGCACACCGAGATCCTTCTGTACAAATTAGTTCCTCACCATTAGCTTCACTGAAACTGCATTTTGAAAGAAGAGCACAACATGAGCCACTCTTTGAGTCCAGTTTTTGGTGTTTGTGACCCAAGGAGGATTTTTAAAAAACGTTCTACTACTCTTATGGACGCATGGAAGAGATATGAAAATCTGTGGAATTATCAAATTTTGAAAATAGTGCAGATTTTGGAATATTGCTAATATACAATATATATTGCTGAATCACCTGCAGTTCAGCTCCGACAAGACTAAGTTGGTGGTGGACTTTAGGAGGAGAGGAACACCTCTGTCCCCTGTCTCCATCAATGGTGTGGATGTGCAGTTTACCAGGGAGTACAAATACCCTGGAATGTACCTGGACAGTAAACTGGACTGGTCCAGGAATGCAGAGGCCTTGTACAAGAAGGGACAGAGTCGCCAGTACATTTTGAGAAGGCTTTGCTCCTTCATTGTCTGCAGTAAGATGCTGCAGATGTTCTACCAATTGGTGGTAGCCAGTGCCATCTTCTTTGCTGCCGTGTGCTGGGGCAGCAGGGCGAAGGCTGCGGACGCCAATAGGACCAACAAACTCATCAGGAAAACTGGCTCTATCCTGGGGGCGGAGTTGGATTCATGGGAGGTGGTCTTGGAGGGGAGGATGCTCAACAAACTGCGGAGCATCCAGGACAATCCAGCTCACCCCGTACATGACACACTTGTCAACCTGAGAAGTACCTTCAGCAACAGACTGGTTCCACCAAGATGCAGTACAGAACACCACAGGAGATCCTTCTTCCCTGTAGCTATCAAACACTATAACTCCTCCCCCTTCTGTCATGGGGTTTACTGAAACTGACTCCCCTCTCCCCCTTCCTCCCATGCCCCCTCCTACCCCCTTTCCTCCCCTGCCCCCCCTCCCCAATCTTTGCACATCCCCCAAGCCTTTCCACTCGTCCCATTAATTTCATGTTTCATGTATTTTGTGTTTTGTGTATTTTGTGTTTTTATGATTGTTAACAAAACAATTTCCCTCCTGGGATAAATAAAGTTCCATCATATCGTATTGTATCGTATCGTATCATATAATACATGACTTCTGAGTGAAAGTATCACTTGTGCAGGCTAAAGAGCATGTTTCCTGGAAATGTTTATTGCATCCCAGGAAGCCTACAATGCAATGACATGAACATTGAATTCACCAATATCAGTTAACCTTCCCCTTCTCCCTCCTGAACATGTTGTAATGAGTCCTAATATTGTTGGCGGTCTGGAATCAAAAATAGACCAAACCAGTAAAAGGAGTAGATTTCTGAAGGACAATATTGAACAGATAGGAGACACAAGAGACTGACAAACTAGCATTTTGAGGAAAAAACTAATTGCTGGAACCAACAAATCAGCAGGTTAGGCAACATCTGCAGAGGGAATGTAACAGAATTCTAAAGAAGAGTTCTGACCTAAAATGTTGTCTGTCCCCTCTCTCCACAGATGTTGCCCGATCCGCTCATTTTCTCCAGCACTTTGTTTATTGAACCGATGGGTTTCTGTGAGAATCTTGTATGAGCACAGTCACAATTACTGGCAATAATGATTTATTCCAGATTTATTTAAGTAGTTGTAATTAAGTTCCTCAGGAGCCGTAGCGGCTACGGATTTAAAATCATATCTTCAGGCTGGTGAAGCATTGACTTAATCTCAAGCCTCGTTCATTCATTTATATATATTTATATACCTTGATCATTACCCAACCTTCCTATCTATATCTCACTCTTTACTCCCATCTATACTTCTTTAGGTGATTTTAATGAATAATTTAAGAATCAGAACACTGTGTTGCATGAGCTATGAAACAGGAAATGACATTTGAAATGACCTGGAAGGGAACACCATGAACAAAATGGAATCACATTCCAAACTACTGTACATTAGCAATTAATGCCTCTGGTAATTAACATTTTTGTCCCATTTCTGTACTGAACGACAGAGGTGAACTTGATTGGCTGCATCCCTTCCCATCAGAACTGCCCCCTCCATCGACTCCTTTAAGTCAAGACTAAAAACTTATCTATACTCCCAAGCCTTTCTTGACATCCTCTGAGCGAGGGCTATATGTATATATGTATGTAGTTTGTTTGTTTATATTATTCTTATAACAAATGTAAAGCACTTTGGCCAACGAGAGTTGTTTTTTAAATGTGCTATATAAATAAACTTGACTTGACTTGACTTGCATTATCTGTAATTGTCAGTTGGTTTGCAATTAAGCTGGGAATTTAGCAATAACACCAATTTCAAAGGTGATTTTAATTTAATAAAAGGTTTCACAGTATTTCATTGCAAGGTTATGAAATGATGTTTAAAACTAAATTACATTAGGAAATATTAGTCTTGGTCAAATTTATAATTTCAGAGAAATAAATAGCGCTTGAAAATGACAAATTTATTTATGTTCTCTATTTCCTGTTGTTAATTAATTCTCAAACTGTGTTAAGTTTTTCGCGAACAAATTATGAACGCCAGTGTTGTGCGATAACTTCTTGCATTGCATTGAGTTTTCATTGAAATTTCCAATATACCTAATCCAAGAGAATTGCCAAACATTGCAAACTGTTCAGAATTTCTTTATTAAAATTAATATTGAAATCTCCAGCTGCAGTGTGGAGAAGGCATTGGGAAAGTAGTAGCAAATCAGGAGGATTGCAAATGGAGGGAAGGCTATGAAAAAGAAAGGAACCACTAAGATTTCTTTATCTCTGAAAGAAAAGACTGGAGAACATTGCATAAAATGGAAGGTACACAAAAATGCTGGAGAAACTCAGCGGGTGCAGCAGCATCTATGGAGCAAAGGAGATAGGCAATGTTTCGGGCCGAAACTTTGCCTATCACTTTCGCTCCATAGATGCTGCTGCACCTGCTGAGTTTCTCCAGCATTTTTGTGTACCTTCCATTTTCCAGCATCTGCAGTTCCCTCTAAAACACATTGCATAAAATGGAAGTAGGGGCAGATTAAATTAGAGCTTTCAAAAGGAAATAATTTTCAGAGGGAGCGAGATTAAATGTATTGTCCTTATGTTATTCTTACTGCCAGTACAGACTCAACACGCCAAATGGTCTATTTCCTCATTCCATGAGTTAGTAGCAGAGAGAGGAAAGTAGGGAAGGTATTTTGTGGTGAAATTTAGCCTGAAGCTTGGGTGGTCAAGTTGGAATGTAAATAAGGTATGAGATGTGTGGAACAAGCTGAGTTGCTCCAAGCATGAAAAGATGCCAGTGGAAAATTAAAGAAGCAATGAGTAGGGCAGAAGGCAGTAATGTGATTTCATGATAGAAGGCGCACTATCACCAAGACAGTCTAGGCTGGGTAAGAGGTAGTAACTTTAGCCAAGTAGGGAGATACATTTTGGGCAGGGGTCGGCAACCTTGTTCTGCATAGGGGCCGGGACACATGTCTGTGAGCGGATGGCGGGCCACAGACTTGCTCAAGGGGTGCGGTCCTGTCTGGGTGCGGCCCTGTTGAGGGAAGTGCCCTGTGAGAAAGGTGCGAGTCTTTTGCTGCGAGCCTTCGGCGAGGAGGCTGAGGGAGGACGTCACACCAAACACTGGAGAGGAAGAGATGAAAGAAGGAGATGTCAAGCAAGCTGATTCAGTGTGATGCTTGCAGTATGTGGGAGGTCAAGGACACAGCTGGTGCCTCTGGCTGCTACAAATGTGAGAAGTGCATCCAGGTAGAGCTCCTGAAGGACCGTGTTGGGGAACTGGAGAAGCAAGTGGATGACCTCAGGTTCGTCCGAGAAACTGAGTCGTTCCTCGACAAGTCCTACAGTAAGATTGTTACACCTAAGGTACTGGAAGAGAGAAGGTGGGTGACGGTGAGAAAGGGAAGGAAACATGGAATGCAAAGGTCCCCGGGTGTTACATCTTGAGAACAGGTTCACCTACTTAGAAGCTGTTGGGACAGATGGCGTTAACATACTGAGCGGCGGACTGGCTTGCGAAGCAAAAAATGCTGTTGAGCCAAAACCAAACAGGCCAACGTCAGGCAACGCCATGGTAGTTGGAGACTCCATTGTGAGAAGTACGGACAGAGGTTTCTGCGGCAACAGACGGGATTCGAGAATGGTGTGCTGCCTCCCTGGTGCCAGGATCCAGGATGTCATGGACAGAGTGTAAAAAATCCACAAGGGCGAAGGTGAACAGCCGGAAGTGGGAGAGCATGTTGGCACAAACGATGTCGGAAAGAAGGGGATGAATATTCTGAAGCGTGACTTTAGAGAGCTCGGAAAAGGGCTGAAAAGCAGGACTTCCAGGGTGGTTATCTCCGGTTTGCTTCCAGTTCCTCATGCTGGCGAGAGCAGGAACAGGGAGATACGGGACCTGAATGTGTGGCTGAGGAACTGGTGCAGGGGGCATGGATTTAGATTCTTAGACCACTGGGATCTGTTTTGGGAACTGTACAAAAGGGATGGATTACACGTTAACAGGTGGGGGACCGGCATTCTGGCAGGCAGGTTTGCCAATGCTACACAGGTGGTTTTAAACTAAATAAGGGGGGGGGGGGGGATGTCAAATGGGATAATCAAGGACGGAGTTAAAGGGAAAGGGAGTAAAGGGATAGTTAATGACCCCAGAATTAATGGGGAAGAAAGCTCACAAAGGGATAGGAGAGCATGGCCAAGTGTAATTGGGATCGATGTGAAAGGTGAGATGCGTAAGGAATTAAAAATATTGTATATGAATGCGCGAAGTATAAGAAGTAAAGTAGATGAGCTTGAGGCTCAGTTAGAGGTTGGTAGATATGACATTGTGGGGATTACTGAGAAGTGGCTGCAGGAGGATCGGGCCTGGGAACTTAATATTCAAGGTTATACATCCTATAGCATGGACAGGCAGGTGGGCAGAGGAGGGGGGGTGTAGCTCTGCTGGTGAGGGATGGAATTCAGACCCTTGCATGGGAAGACATAGGGACTGACGAGGTGGAGTCACTGTGGATTGAGTTGAGGAATTGCAAAGGCAAGAAGACAGTAATTGGTGTTATCTACAGACCCCCAAGGGCATCGAAATGTCCTCATTCTTCAGGGAACGGGGGTTCCCCTCCCCTACTATAGATGAGGCTTGCACCAGGGTCTCTTCCATACCCTGTAACACTGCTCTCTCTCCCCATCCCCCCACTCGCAACAAGGGCAGAGTCCCCCTAGTCCTCACCTTTCACCCCACTAGCCGTCACATACAACATATAGTCCTCCGTCAGTTTCGCCACCTCCAACGTGACCCCACCATTCGCCACATCTTCCCATCTCCTCCCCTGTCTGCCTTCCGCAAAGACCACTCCCTCCATAACTCCCTTGTCAATTCTTCCCTTCCCTCCCGCACCACCCCCTCCCCGGGCACTTTCCCTTGCAACCGCAAGAGATGCTACACTTGTCGCTTTACCCTCCCCCTCGTCTCCATTCAAGGACCCAAGCAGTCATTCCAGGTGCGACAGAGGTTCACCTGCATCTCCTCCAACCTCATCTATTGCATCCGCTGCTCTAGATGTCAGCTGATCTACATCTGTGAGACCAAGCCTAGGCTTGGCGATCATTTCGCCGAACACCTCCGCTCGATCCACATTAACCAACCTGACCTCCCGGTGGCTCAGCACCAACTCCCCCTCCCATTCCATATCCGACCTCTCTGTCCTGGGCCTCCTCCATGGCCAGAGTGAGCACCACCGGAAATTGGAGGAACGGCACCTCATATTCCGCTTGGGGAGTCTGCATCCTGGTGTCATGAACATTGAATTCTCACAATTCTGTTAGCCCTTGCTGTCTCCTCCCCTTCCCAGCTCTCCCTTAGCCCTCGGGCTCCTCCTCCTCCTTTTTCATTTCTTCTCCCTGCCCCCTCCGACGCCCCATCAGTCTGAAGAAGGTTTCGGCCCGAAACGTTGCCTATTTCCTTCGCTCCATAGATGCTGCTGCACCCGCTGAGTTTCTCCAGCATTTTTGTGTACCCCCAAATAGTAGCCCGGATGTAGAGTGTAAGTTGCAGCAGGAGTTAAAACTGGCATGGAACAAAGGTAATGCCACTGTGGTGATGGGGGATTTCAATATGCAGGTAGACTGGGAAAATCAGGTTGGTTCAGGACCCAAGAAAGAGAGTTTGTAGAATGCCTCCGAGATGGATTCTTAGAGCAGCTTGTAATGGAGCCAACCAGAGAAAAGGCGATTCTGGATTTAGTGTTGTCCAATGAACCAGATTTGATAAGAGAACTAGAGGTAAAGGAACCGCTTGGAGGTAGTGATTATAATATTTCCTTTGCTCCATAGATGCTGCTGCACCCGCTGAGTTTCTCCAGCATTTTGTGTACCTGTGATTATAATATGATTAGTTTTAATCTGCAATTTGAGAAGGAGAAGGTTAAATCGGAAGTGTCAGTGATGCATTTGAACAAAGGGGACTATGAAGGCATGAGGGAGGAGCTGGCCAAGGTAGACTGGAAATGGATCCTAGCTGGAATGATGGTGGAACAACAATGGCAGGAATTTCTGGGCATAATCCGGAAGACGCAGGATCATTTCATTCCAAAAAGGAAGACAGATTCTAAGGGGAGTAGGAGGCAACTGTGGCTGACAAGAGAAGTTAGGGATAGAATAAAACTAAAAGAAAAGATGTATAAAACAGCAAAGAGTAGCCGGAAGCCAGAGGATTGGGAAACTTTCATAGGACAACAGAAGGAAACAAAACGGGCCATACGGGCTGAAAAGATGAAGTATGAGGGGAAGCTGGCCAGGAATATAAAGAAGGACAGTAAAAGCTTCTTTAGATATGTTAAGGGAAAAAGAATAGCAAATGTGGGTCCCTTGAAGGCAGACACGGGTGAAATTATTATGGGGAACAAGGAAATGGCAGAAGAGTTGAATAGGTACTTCGGATCTGTCTTCACTAAGGAAGACACAAACAATCTCCTAGAAGTACTGGAGGACAGAGGATCTAAGGGGGTAGAGGAACTGAAAGAAATTTTCATTAGGCGAGAAATAGTATTGGGTAGGCTAATGGGACTGAAGGATGATAATTCCCCTGGGCCTGATGGTCTGCATCCCAGGGTCCTCAGGAAGGTGGCTCTAGAAATAGTGAACGCATTGGTGTTAATTTTCCAATGTTCAATAGATTCAGGATCAGTTCCTGTGGACTGTAGCTAATGTTATCCCACTTTTCAAGAAAGGAGCGAGAGAGAAAATGAGGAATTACAGACGTTAGCCTGACTTTGGTGGTGGGAAAGATGCTGGAGTCAATTATTAAAGAAGTAATAATGGCACATTTGGACAGCTGTAAAAGGATTGGTCCAAGTCAGCATGGATTTATGAAAGGTAAATCATGCTTGACTAATCTTCTGGAAGTTTTTGAGGATGTGACAAATAAAATGGATGAAGGGGAGTCAGTGGATGTAGTGTATCTGGACTTGCAGAAAGCCTTTGATAAGGTCCCGCATGGGAGACTGGTGACTAAAATTAGAGCACATGGTATTGGGTGTAGGGTGTTGACGTGGATAGAAAATTGGTTGGCAGACAAGAAGCAAAGAGTAGGAGTGAACGGGTCCTTTTCAGAATGGCAGGCAGTGGCAAGTGGAGTGCCGCAAGGTTCGGTGTTGGGGCCGCAATTGTTTACCATAAATATTAATGATTTGGAAGAGGGAATTAGGAGCAACATGAGCAAGTTTGCGGATGACACAAATCTGGGTGGCAGTGTGAACTGTGAAGAGGATGTTAGGAGGTTGCAGGGTGACCTGGACAGGTTGAGTGAGTCGGCAGATGCCTGGCAGTTGAAGTATAATATAGATAAATGTGAGGTTATCCACTTTGGCGGCAAAAACAAGGGGGCAGATTATTATCTCAATGGGGTTATGTTAGGTAAGGGGGAGGTACAGCAAGACCCGGGTGTCCTTGTACACCAGTCACTGAAAGTTGGCGTGCAGGTACAGCAGGCAGTGAAGAAAGCTAATGGAATGTTGGCCTTCATAACAAGAGGATTTCATTATAGGGGTAAAGAGGCTCTTCTGCAGTTGTATAGGGCTCTGGTAAGACCAAAATCTGGAATATTGGGTACAGTTTTGGTCTCCTAATTTGAGGAAGGACATCCTTGTGATTGAGGCAGTGCAGCGTAGGTTCATGAGATTGATCCCTGGGATGGCGGGACTGTCATATGAGGAAAGATTGAAAAGACTGGGCTTGTATTCACTGGAGTTTAGAAGGATGAGGGCTGATCTTATAGAAACATATAAAACTAGACTAAAAGTGGGACCCTTTGGGTCCCATGTTCACACGGGAGGGCTGGTCCCCCAACGCAATATTTCACCACCAATTCTAATATTGGTGGCCAGTGGGGGGGGGGGGGCTTTCTGGAGCGCTAGTATGGGTATTGTGGGCTGAAGGGACTGGTTTCCAGAGGGCTAGTATGGACTTTGTGGGCCAAATGAATTATTGGGGTGACAGCTCAGTCACTCAAGCCTGATGTGATGGCAGCTCACTCACGGCTGGTAGGAGAGCAGTTGACTCATGGCTATTCTATGAAATTCCATTCCAAGCTGGGTGCAAGGCCACCAAATTCAAATGCAATTTCCTACCATTTCAAGCAGGGTGCAAGGCCACCAAATTCAAGTGCAGTTTCTTACCACTTCAATCAGGGTGCAAGGCCACCAAATTTAATTGTAGTTTCATACCACTTCAAGCAGGGTGCAAGGCCACCAAATTCAGGTGCAGTTTCCTACCACGTCAAGCAGGGTGCAAGGCCATCAAATTCAAGTGCAGTTTCCGACCACTTTAAGCAGGGTGCAAGGCCACCGAATTCAAGTGCAGTTTCATACCACTTCAAGCAGGGTGCAGGGCCACCATACTCAAGTGCAGGTTCATGCCACTTCAAGCAGGGTGCAAGGCCACCAAATGCTAGTGCAGTTTAATGCCATTTCAAGCAGGGGACAAGGCCACCAAATTCAAATGCAGTTTCATACCATTTCATGCAGGGTGCAAGGCCACCACATTCAAATGCACTTTCATACCATTTCAAGCAGGGTGAAACCACCATAAACCCACCATAAAATCCACACAAAACACAACATAAAAACCACTCACTGTTCAGTAGACATTCAGTGTGTACAGTTGATTCACAGCTCAGACAGAGTCGTGACCTCTCCCTCCCCCATCTTGCAGAGACTGAGCCACACCCACACTTCCGGGTTTTATAATCCCTCCCCCTCCCACCGGAAGGGGCGTGGCTTTCATGGCTTGATTGACAGGAGAGAGATTCTCAACATTTTTTTAAACACTAATAACACTTTTATTTTTCATTGATGCGAAGAATCCTCTGCACCTGATGAGCGGAGGGGGACTAAGATGACCAAAAATCACAGCTGTAAGTGGTAGCGTTTTAGCTAAAATCAATATACAGTGCAAACAGGAAGTTGTGCAGTTACCACCACCAACAACCATTTGCATTGCACCATTTCAAAGCAGTTACCACCACCAACAACCATTTGCAGCGCAGCATTTCAAAGCAGTTACCACCACCAACAACCATTTGCAGCACAGCATTTCAAAGCAGTTACCACCACCAACAACCATTTGCAGCGCAGCATTTCAAAGCAGTTACCACCACCAACAACCATTTGCAGCGCAGCATTTCAAAGCAGTTACCACCACCAACAACCATTTGGAGCGCAGCATTTCAAAGCAGTTACCACCACAAACAACCATTTGCAGCGCAGCATTTCAAAGCAGTTACCACCACCAACAACCATTTGCAGTGCTGCATTTCAAAGCAGTTACCACCACCAACAACTATTTGCAGTGCAGCATTTCAAAGCAGTTACCACCTCCAACAACCATTTGCAGTGCAGCATTTCAAAACAGTTACCACCACCAACAACCATTTGCAGTGCAGCATTTCAAAGCAGTTACCACCACCAACAACCATTTGCAGTGCTGCATTTCAAAGCAGTTACCACCACCAACAACCATTTGCAGCGCAGCATTTCAAAGCAGTTACCACCACAAACAACCATTTGCAGCGCAGCATTTCAAAGCAGTTACCACCACCAACAACCATTTGCAGCGCAGCATTTCAAAGCAGTTACCACCACCAACAACTATTTGCAGTGCTGCATTTCAAACCAGTTACCACCACCAACAACCATTTGCAGTGCTGCATTTCAAAGCAGTTACCACCACCAACAACTATTTGCAGTGCAGCATTTCAAAGCAGTTACCACCTCCAACAACCATTTGCAATGCAGCATTTCAAAACAGTTACCACCACCAACAACCATTTGCAGTGCCGCATTTCAAAGCAGTTACCACCACCAACAACCATTTGCAGTGCAGCATTTCAAAGCAACCACATTTTCATTTTCAAACCACATTCAGGGCACTCATAGTTGAGTAGACATGTGTTCAGTGTTATTCACAGCTCAGAGAGACGTGACCTTCTCGCTTCCTCCATCTTGCAGAGACTGAGTGAGGCACAACACTTCCGGGTTTTATAGTCCCTCCTCCCTCCCACCAGCAGGGGCAGCAGAGAGAATGTCAACATTTTTAAAACATTAATAACTTTTATTTTTCATCGATGGGAAAAGTCCTGCGCAGCGGAGGGAGACTCTGAGTAAGATGGCCAAAGTGGCAGCGTTTTTTCAAAAATCATGAAGCAGAAAAACAGGAAGTGGTCAAGATCTTACTTTTAGTAATATAGATTATAAAAGGACTGGACAAGCTAGATGCAGGAAAAATGTTCCCAATGTTGGGCGAGACCAGAACCAGGGGCCACAGTCTTAGAATAAAGGGGAGGCCATTTAAGACTGAGGTGAGAAAAAACTTTTTCACCCAGAGAGTTGTGAATTTGTGGAATTCCCTGCCACAGAGGACAGTGGAGGCCAATTCACTGGATGGATTTAAGAGAGAGTTAGATAGAGCTCCAGGGGCTAGTGGAATCAAGGGATATGGGGAGAAGGCATGCACGGGTTATTGATTGGGGATGATCAGCCATGATCACAATGAATGGCGGTGCTGGCTCGAAGGGCCGAATGGCCTCCTCCTGCACCTATTTTCTATGTTTCTACATATACACATGATCCCGCCACGGAAGGCAGGCATCAAATCACGTGTTCACATAGATCCTGTTCCTTCGAGGACACCACCCGGAGCACTGGACCCTGGTTAAGGGCGCTCATGAACATGGCGCACTTACAGACCATTGCCTTGGCTCTGTCATGAAGGCAGTGGTTCAAATACTCACACTCTCGTCCCTGGCCTATTGACAACCCGGATCCCGACACTGAAGCCCAGACACAGAAGGTGCGCGGCTGTGCCGACGGCTTTGCGTAGGAGGTGGTATAGCCAGAGCTCGGCATTCGGCGGCTCCGTCATTGCGGCCGCCAGCCCAGGCCTCCTTGCGTCATTGCGTCACCGCGCCTGGGCCCCGCGACCTTGGGAGGTACTGGAGATGATGGAAGTCTGCGGGCCGGATAATTATTGGGAAAAAATACGCCTGTGGGCCAGATGATTTTGGGTTATGGGCCACATTCGGCCCGGGGGCCGTAGGTTGCTGATCCCTGATTTAGGGCTTCGTCGCCGAAATGCGAGAGCTCTCAGAATCACTAGGACTAGTTGTATAAAACAATAAAGTTCTCTATTTGGGGACAGAGCAACACGTAGTGATATTTGGCTTACATTCGACAAAGTGGCCAGAGATCTTTTAGTCCTTCAAAAGAAACATGAAACCAGCTATGAGCAGTGGGCCAACTGATGTATTGTGTGTGAAACCTCGGCCCCTCACACAATTCTATCTTGGACATATTCCAGGAATCATGTACAATGGCTTCAGCCTGTATTTTTGGTGTGTACAAGGACTTGCCTTCCTCTTGCTCCAATACCACGCTGACCATCAATCACCCATTCACACCAGGTTTCTTTTATCTGATTTTTCGCCTCTGCTACCTACACATCGAGGGAAATTTACAGAGGTCAATTAATCTACAAACCTGCATATTTGGGATGTGGGAGGAAACGGGACCATCCAAAGGCAACACAGGAGGTTACAGAGAAAACGTGCAAACTACACAAGGCAACCTCAAGGTAAATATCAAGCCCAGGTCTCTGGCACTGTGAGGCAGCAGCTCTACCAGCTGTGCCACTGTGCTGCCCTACTTTACACATGATAAATGTTATGACTGGTCAACTGCTGATGTGAAAAATACAGGAGTTGCTTTGAAAAAAGTGTTAGAGCTGCTGGATGATTTCAACAGGTCAGGCAGCATCTGTGGGGGAAATGATCAGTCCACTTTTCATAAGGTCATAAGTGATAGGAGCAGAATTAGCCCATTTGGCCCAAGGCTGTTCAGCCATTCAATCATCCAAATCCCTCCAAATTCCATTCTCCTGCCTTATCCCCATAACCCCTGATACCAGTACTAATCAAGAATCTATCTATCACTGCCTTATATATATATATATATTGACTTGTACTCCACAGTCTTCTGTGGCAAAGAATTCTACAGATTCACCACTCTCTGACTAAGGAAATTTCACCTCATCTCCTTCCGAAAGGTACGTCCTTTAATTCTGAAGCTATGACGTCTAGTCCTAGACTATCCCACTAGTCGAAACATCCTCTCCACATCCACTCGATCCAATCCTTTCACTATTGGTAAGTTTCAATGAGGTATGCCCCTCATCCTTCTAAACTCCAGTGAGTACAGGCCCAGTGCTGTCAAACGCTCATCATATGTTTTTAGGCTGAGACCCTTCAGTGGGGCTGAGAGAAAATATGATGAGCTTAATGTAAGATTCACTACGGACATATAACGGTTTAGTGGTTTCTTATGACAATACAGATTTAGCAACAGGTACCAAATATAATATTGTTGAATTATAACTCATGATGACCAATGATAACATGTAAAATCATACTAAGCGAATTCAAATCACATAGAACCTTCATAGCATGAATTTACTTTCTTCATTTCTGCGAAAGGTTTTTCTCAGAAAATGCTGAGATAACAGGAACTATGTACTATGATGCCAGCACGTTGGATAAGTAATAATTAAATCCTCTTTCATACAGCTGCAGAGAGATAAAGCTTGCACACCCTGGATATGTCCTTTGTTTTGACGAGTGAGATAAGTGTTATTGGACATTGTGATGATCCTCCCACATTTAACATCTGCAAAAATAGGGATTCAGCAGAAGGCAGAGGAACATTGACCTAAACACATTGTGATTTTTGAAGAACCTAAACTGCTTGGACAGTGGTGGATCACTCACAGTGTGTGTAATATTACTGCAACATTATAGAAAATATTTGCAAGTCGTGTAAGA
This sequence comes from Malacoraja senta, assembly GCA_038087875.1. Lineage (NCBI taxonomy): Eukaryota > Metazoa > Chordata > Chondrichthyes > Rajiformes > Rajidae > Malacoraja > Malacoraja senta. The sequence goes on from CM075979.1 coordinate 58,924,030, forward strand.
ATGCATGTACAAGTAAAGTCTACTCCATCCTGGAATGAACAGTATTGAACGCTTCGTTATATATGTTCCAAACCAATTAAATCATGCATTATTATTATCTGTGAATAAAAAAGTTATATAATAGGGGCATTTAATTCTAGTATGGGCTGGTTAATCCAATAATCCATGTTAAATAAACCACAAACTCACATAAACCTCGCTCACTAGATGGATTATTGGGCTGGATCTAGAATTTTCACTTTTGCTTTCTCTCTCCTTTCTGTTAGCTCATCTCAACAAATAATACCTTTGATTGGAGGTCAGTTTCCGAATGTACCAATTTAATTTCCACACTATTATCTCACTGGAGATATGTGTGTTAACAAAACAGTTGTGAGCCAGAATGTGTACACTTGAGGCCATTGAAATTATCATGTTATGGTTGCGGCAGTTTTTCACACATGGTAGCTGCAGGCATGGATATCTGCAGATTAGAAGACTTGACCACTAGGGGCGCCGCATTGAAGGCAGCCTCTGCCTACAGTCTGTTTGTTTTTCAATCTTTTTTTTATTATTAGTTAGTTTTTCTTTAGTCTCTTTAGCTTTTCTATGGGGGGGGGGTAGGGTAAGGGGGAAAACCGTTTCCCAGTCACTTCCTGGTGAGGACCCGACTATTCCCCGAGTCGCGTACTCGCTCCCCTCTCGCGGCCTACCACCTGGATTGGAGCGGCCTTTCCTGCCGGGGACCCGGACCAGAGCTCCAGCAGCAGCGCCGCAGTGCTGGATTCACCGCGGAGCGGGCGATGCCTTACCTGGGATCGGCGTTGAAGCTATGGACTGTTGGGCCTGCTGCTTCAACATCGGAGCTGGGGTTTGGAGAGCTCCCAGTGCGGCCGGCACTGACTTCAACATTGCGGAGTCCTGGCTGAGGGCCACCAGCGTGAATCTCCGACCAGCACGGCCTGTGGACTTCGGGAGCCGCAGACTCCAGTAGGAGGTGGCCGATTCGGATGTCCAAGCTGCTGAGGAGGTCCTCCAGTCTGGACATCAGACTTCCATCACCACGGCGAGCGGGCCTGAACATCAGGCTGCCCGTAGTGGTGACAGCGGGGGTTTGGGAGCCCCCCGACCACGGGAGGACAACAGAGGAGGATGACTGAATTTTGGAGCCTTCCCTCACAATGGGAAACTCTGATCCCGCTGTGTGGGGATGTCTGTGTTAAATGACTATCGTGTTCTGTGCTCTTTATTATTGGTATGGCTGTATGGCGACCACACATTTCACTGTACCAATTGGTACATGTGACAAATAAATGTATCTTGTATCTTGTAGAAACAAGATAATAAACATCAAGAAATCTAAATTCCACGTTTTTACCCTTGTAATTCGAAAGGAAAAGGAAATAACAGCATTTATATAGCACCTTCATGATCTCAGGACATTCCATCACTGAACAACACTGAGATCGAAGGGGGGACCCAGCGGGATGCTGCAAAGAATGAAGGGGGGACCTGGCAAGGGGGCTACGTGTGGTGGCAGGCCTGTTTCGCCGCAGTGAACAGAGGATAAAACTGTTCGATTAACTTTTTGTCATTTTGTCGGCGCCAGAAACATGGCGACTCTTGTGTACTGCCTGGGTGATGTATGCTAAATTATTTTAGTGAAACAAAGCATTTCACTGTACCAAGGTGCATGTGACAATAAGGTATCATTGAATCATTGAATTGTTCTTCTGGCTGTAATGGTGAGAATGCCACAGTCACACTAGGGCTGTGACAGTATAGGATGATGTTACTCCAAATAGAAGCTCTGCAAATATTAAAGGAGAATACGTTAGTGACTATATAATCACCCCGGAGTCATAGAGTCATACAGTGGGGAAACAGGTCCTTCGACCTAACTTGCCCACGCCGACCAACATGCCCCATCTACACCAGTCCTACATGCCCTCGCTTGACCCATAACCCTCTAAACCTATCCTATCTATGTTTCTATTCAAATGTCTCTTAAATGTTATGATAGTACCTGCCTCAACTACCCCCTATGGCAGCTCGTTCCATACACCCTTAGTGTAAAAGAGTTACTCCTCAAGTTCCCATTAAATCTTTCCCCCCTCATCTTAAACCGCTGTCTTGTGGTTCTTGATTCCCCTACTCTGGGCATAAAGACTCTGTGCATTTGCCTGATCTATTCCTCTCATGATTTTGTACACCTCTATAAGATCACCCCTCATCATCCTGCGCTCCAAGGAATAAAATCCTAGCCTGCTCAACCTCTCTTTAGCTCAGGCCCTGGAGTCCTGGCAACATCCTCATAAGCCTTCTCTGCACTCTTTCTAGCTTGACAAAGTATTTCTTATAACATGATGACCAAAATTGAACACAATGTGGGAGTCAATATACTGACTGATGAAGGCCAATGTGCCGAAAGCCTTTTTGACCACCCTATCTAACTGTGATGTCACTTGGTCCGAGAACACAGATGCAATTATAAAGAAAGCACATCAGCGCCTCTACTTCCTGAGAAGATTACGGAGAGTCGGTATGTCAAGGAGGGCTCTCTCGAACTTCTACAGGTGCACAGTAGAGAGCATGTTGCATCGTGGCTTGGTTCGGCAACTTGAGCGCCCAGGAGTGGAAAAGACTGCAAAAAGTTGTAAGCACTGCCCAGTCCATCATCGGCTCTGACCTCCCTACCATCGAGGGGATCTATCGCAGTCGTTGCCTCAAAAAGGCTGCCAGCGTCATCAAGGACCCACACCATCCTGGCCACTCTCTCATCTCCCCGCTGCCATCAGGTACAAGGTACAGGAGCCTGAAATCTGCAACATCCAGGTTCAGGAATAGCTACTTCCCCACAGTCATCAGGCTATTAAACTCAACTAAAACAAAACTCTGATCATTAATAGCCCATTGCACTTTATCTGTTTATTTATGTGTGTATATATATATATTCATTGGTATATGGTCACACTGATCAATTCTGGTCTGTATTTATTTATGCCTACTATATTCTGTTGTGCGGAAGCAAAGCAAGAATTTCATTGTCCTATCTGGGACACATCACAATAAACTCTCTTGAATATCTTGAATCTTGAATCTTTTGTGATCCCAATAACTGTTAAATATCCTCTAAATTTGGAGACACCAATCAGAAATGTGAACCTTCTCTTCCAGTGTAGCTTGTGCAATTTCTCTCGAATTTTAATGCTAGATGTTGATTGTTGAAGGAATGAGCCAATGTTCATATTCAAACTAAGATTAAAAGTGTTCAAAATAACTCAGGACATTAATTTTGCAGAGTGAACCAGAGAAAGTGATGCAGATGAAGGGTCTCAACCTGAAACGTCACCTATTCCTTTTCTCCACAAATGCTGCCTGACCCGCTGAGTTAATCCAGAATTTTGCGTCCATATTCGTTGTAAACCAGCATCCATCTGAAGTCCCTCTTTACACATACTCAATATTTAACTATAGTCTTTGAGAGTTTTTACATCTAGAGATCTTGTAAGCACATCCTAAATAACTTGCAAAAGGATTTGAACAAATACTGAAAGGGGAAGAGTATGTGGAGCTCAGGGACAAGGGCAAGGGAAAGGGATTGACTTAACAATCTTCTCAGATTTAGAGACACCAATCAGGTGCAGAGGACCAAGTAATATTTATGTCCTGTAACCTTTTGTAATATCACACTAAAAATCAACATTGAAATATCAATCACAAACTAAGCAGAATTTTGACAGAAGGTATAGGAGAATTGAATAAAAGTGATGGCTTAATGAATGTTTGTACCTTTACATTCACAAAAGACCAAATAATTAATTGCCTTGTTGCTCAACACAAATCAGTGCAAGGCGAAGGAGCCCTGCTGCATGTTTAAAATCTCAGCGAGTTACAAGATCATGAATAAATTCTCGTGTGACATGTTATTGATATGGCTGGTACCATCTGATGTTACATTAATTAAGTTTGCAACACACACCAGCAGAAGCCACAAGGCAACCTCTTATAATCACACAGCAAAGTTCACGTGAAATTTGTATTATTTACATGTTACCTTGTACATTTTGCAATAACTTCAGCTTATTTATTTTACAAAGTACAGGAAAAAGGTGTCAACATGCATTTTCAATCAGCTTTATTTTTCTATGGCTATCAATTTGAACAAATAAACATTTCTTATCTTAATATCTCGAAATGAAAGATGCCACAGTTGTTATTTCCTAAAAATCATATATTCTAGAGAAATTTCCCAGGTTTTAAATTCATTCATAAGATATGGGTAGCATTGACAAGGCTAGAATTTATTGCAATACCTTGTCTTTGAGCTGAATATTATCTGAGGTAATGTATTTATTTATGTATGATTGTTTGTCAATAGTTAGTCATAGAGTCATAGAGTGATGCAGTGTGGAAACAGGCCCTTCGGCCCAACTTCCCCACACCTGCCAACTTGTCCCAGCTACACTAGTCCCACCTGCCTGTGCTTGGTCGATATCCTTCCAAACCTGTCCTATTCATGTACCTGTCTAACTGTTTCTTAAATGTTGCGATAGTCCCAGCCTCAACTACCTCATCTGGCAGCTTGTTCCATACCCACCACCCTTTGTGTGAAAAAGTTACCCCTCAGATTCCTATTAAATCTTTTCCCCTTCACCTTGAACCTATGTCCTCTGGTCCTCAATTCCCCTACTCTGGGCAACAGACTCTGTGCATCTACCCGATCTATTCCTCTCATGATTTTGTACACCTCTATAAGATCACCCCTCATCCTCCTGCGCTCCAAGAAGTAGAGACTCAGCCTACTCAACCTCTCCCTATAGCTCACATTCCCTCTAGTCCTGGCAACATCCTTGTAAATTTTCTGAACCATTTCAAGGTAGACAATATCTGTCCAGAACTGAACACAATATTCTAAATGCGGTCTCACCAACGACTTATACAACCGTGACATGACCTCCCAACTTCTATGTTCAATACTCTGACTGATGAAGGCCAAAGTGCCAAAAGCTTTTTGACCACCTTATCTACCTGTGACTCGACCTTTAAGGAACCATGCACCTGCACTCCTGGATCCCTCTGCTCTACAACACTCCCCAGAGGCCTACTGTTCAATGTGTAGGTCCTGCCCTTGTTAGACATCCCAAAATACAACACCTCACACTTCTCTATATTAAATTCCATCAACCATTCCTCAGCCCACCTGGCCAATCGATCCAGAACCTGCTGCAATCTTTCACAACCATCGTCACTATCTGCAAAACCATCCACTTGCTAATCTTGCCCTGTATGTTCTCATCCAAAACATTGATGTAGATGACAAACAGAAACGGGCCCAGCACCAAACCCTGAGACACACCACTAGTCAAAGGCCTCCAGTCCGAGAAGCTACCTTCCACCATCACCCTTTGCTTCCTTCCATGGAGCCAATTTGCTATCCATTCAGCTATCTCTCCTTGGATCCCATGCGATCTTGTAAATCCTGGCTAAAACAGAGCAGTAATAGCACCAAAATTTAGTAAAGGACTCATGTATTGTTAGGCCATTTTGGTCAACTCTGATGTGCTCTGCAGAAATAAGGTAAGCTTCTGAATGGTGCCAGTAAGTCTAGGTCCCAGATCAATGTTGCAGATGAGAAATGTATGAGTATCTCTTCAATTGACAGAATGAATGGGGTTTCTGCAGAGGACCTCCAAGGAAGTGTAAAATGCATTGATGTGATTGGATTACTGCAAACAGCATTGTACATATTGTAAATAATGTTGCTAGACAGTTACCCTGCTGTTTGTTGATTGGCCAAAGTGTTGAACCCCTGGCAGGTTTGTTTGGATTCCAGGGTAAATGTTGCATTATTCAAGTTAAGTTAGCTTCTTCCAGAAGCTTCTCCTGAAACAATGTATGGGGGGTTCTGTTATTGGTCTGGGTAACTGTCAATAATGTGTTGTTGTAATTAATATGTTTGATTGGATTGTAAAGAGACCACCCCTTGAAGTTCGGCCCGTCAAGGTTCGGGGACCTATAAAAGGCAGCCCCCACGAGGTCCTTTGTCAATCTTCTGGAGGAGCGCTTGGGACTGCGTGACCTTTTGGAGTGTTTCTGCTTGCATGAGGCTGAAGGGCTTGGCCAGGCAGATACAAGGATCGAACCCGCGGTGGTATAGGTATCGTATAGAGGAATTTGTTGTGCAATCCAAAAATAAAGATTGTTTGTTCCAGTGCTTGACTCAGTGCTTTATTGACTGAACAAGACTGGGGGAAAGCTTAGAAGAACTTATTTACAATCTAACCTTCCAGAGCAGCCTACCATGCAGATCCTTGTCAAATGCTTTACTGAAATCCACGTAAACAACATCTACAGCTCTGCCCTCATCGACCGTTTTGGTCACGTCTTCAAAAAAATCAATCAGTTTTGTGAGATACGACCTCCCACATACAAAACCATGCTGACTATTCCTAATCAGCTCTTGCCCATCCAAATACCTGTATAACCTATCTCTCAGAATACTCTCTAGTAACTTTCCAACTACAGATATTAAGCTCACCGGCCTATAGTTCCCAGCATTTTCCCTACAGCCCTTCTTGAAAGGGGGAACAACATTTGCCACCCTCCAGTCTTCTGGCACCTCTCCTGTATTTAAGGACGACTCATAAATTTGAACCAGGGCTCCCGCAATTTGCTCTCTGGTTTCCCACAATCTCCTCGGATATATCTGATCAGGCCCTGGAAATTTGTCTACCTTCATACTCGGTAGTACCTTCAGTACATCTTCGACGGTAATACTGACTGCTCTCAAGACACTTCCATTGACAACCCCAAGTTCCTCCATCCTACTGTCTTTTGCTTCAGTAAATACAGAGGAGAAATACTCATTGAGGACCTTGCCCATCTCCTGTGGCTCCACACAGAGGCGACTGCTTTGATTCCTGAGAGGTCCCACTCTCTCTCTACTTATCCTTTTCCCCCTTATGTATTTATAAAATATTTTGGGATTGTCCTTAATTCTACCCACCAGAGCTATCTCCTGACCCCTTTTTGCCCTTCTGATCTCCTTTTTCAGTTTACTCCTTAGTTCCAGAAAATAAGTTCCAACTACCTATACCTGTCCCATGCATCCTTCCTGTTTTTGACCAATGCCTCAATTTCCCTCGTAAGCCAAGCTTCCTTCCGTTTGCCTGCTTTTATAGTTGATAGTTGTTCTCCTCTAAGCAGGCAGGGATCATGATGCTTATGCAAGCTTATCTTGTGTCAGTATTTGATCATTGCTAGATGTCATTTTGATTCCTTTCAAAACCAGCTGTTCTTGAAGATGTGCACTCAGCAGACTTGAAGGAAAAATTAAACGGTAAATTTTAACATTCAACATCTATTTTTATTGTACGTTGCACTCAACTGTTTCCTTATTTCCATTGGAGGGCCATTAAGAGTCAACTCCTTTGCTTCTGATCTGGGTCACATAACCAATTAATGCTGACTCAATTTGATTTGTACTGCAGTTACGATTACTGATAACAGCCTTTGCCACAGAGAGACATGAATTCCTAATCCTTAACTTAGCCCTTAAGGTGACTTGTCCAGTAACATAACTGAGAAGCTATCATGTATTGTTTGGCAAATTGTACTTAGTTTTGGTTTCAAATCTTGACAAAACATGAATGCACATTAAAAAAAATGATGTGCAGAAAAGAATTGCAGATGCTGGTTTACACCGAAGATAGAAACATAGAAACATAGAAAATAGGTGCAGGAGTAGGCCATTTAAAACCTATTAAAAGGGGTAAGATACTAGCTCAGCTGAAACTGTACGATTCCGACATTACCTTCCTACAAGAAACACACTTAAAATCTCAGGATCAAGTTAGGTTGAGGGCGAAATGGATAGGTCAAACATACCATTCTTCATTTACTTCAAAATCTAGAGGCACGTCAATCATTATAAGAAAAGGTATACCATTTAAAGCAAAGAATATCATAACAGATATAGAAGGGAGATACCTAATAGTTAATGGAGAAATCCATGATACTCCACTTACCTTGGTAAATATATATGCCCCTAACTTTGATAACCCCCACTTTTTCAATAAAATTTTCAACATAATTGCAGAGTCTAACTATCAAAATGTTATAATAGGAGGAGACTTTAACTGTGTTTTAGATCCGTACTTAGATAAATCAAGCCAAAAACAGAGAGGGAATATGAAATCGAAAACCGGGGAACTTCTCAATACCTATATAAACAATACTAATATAGCAGATGTTTGGAGAATTGTTAATCCAACTGGCAGGGAATACTCGTTTTATACAATGGTACATAAGACATAATAATAATAATAATGAATTTTATTTATGGGCGCCTTATACCGAGGTCTCAAGGACACCTTACAGAGATTTATAGGAAACATATAATCAGAATTAAAAAAAATAAGTTATAAAGACCAATACACAAATCAGGGACAGAATTCCTTCCAAAAACACAAAAAAGAAAATCAGAAGCACAATTTGAGGAGAGAGCAGCGGCAACGAAACCGCGCCAGCGTCCACTCTCCCCTCCGACCTCCATCTTGAACACAGACCAACAAATACAATTACAAACAATTACACACAAAAATCATCCCCCCACAGTGATTTCCACTGTGGGGGAAGGCACAATGTCCAGTCCCCAGCCCCAGTTCACCCAAACAGTCAGGCCAAATGAAGCCCCCGCTATTGCCTCTACGGAGGCCCGATGATCCTGGCCGTTCTCGCCGGGTGATGTAGCCCCGGCGTCGGGAGAGTCCTCCAGCAGCTGGGCCACCTGGAACGGCCGCATTCCTCACCGGAGGCCGCAACTACGGCTGGAACGGCCGATTTCCCGCAGGCGTCATACTCACGTATAGACTACTTTCTGCTGGATACAAAATTAATCCCCCAAACATCTAACGCAATATACCACACAAATTCGATTTCAGACCATTCTCCACTAACTTTCTTTTTAAAACTGGAAGGAATGTTTAAGAATAAATCGTTTTGGAGATTTAATTCTCAAATTCTAAAAGATCCACAAGCGAGTATATATTTAAAAGAACAAATGGAGGTCTTTTTTCAAATAAATGATACTCCAGATATATCGCCTACTGTATTATGGGAATCTTTTAAAGCATACATTAGGGGAATTATAATTTCATATCAAGCTTTTCAAAATAAAAAGAATAAGAATGAACAAAGACAGTTAGAAGAACTTATTAGACAAATGGATATGGATAATGCTAAAGATCCATCAATAGATAATCATAATAAAATAATAATTTTGAAATTTAAATTAAATAAATTATTATCTGCCAAACTTATAAGACTTTTTCAAATTACAAAACAAGAGCACTTTGAATTTGGGGATAAACCACATAAACTTTTGGCTCGCCAGCTAAAAAAACGAGAAAAGGAACATACTATACCAAAGATCAAATCAGATAAAGGGGAATTATTAACAACACCGAAGGATATTAATAAAAGATTTGCGCAATTTTATGGGAATTTGTATACATCTAAAACGACAATTGATTCCAATAATATCACAACGTTTTTGGATAACTGTAATCTTCCAAAGTTAGAGCTGAAGGAACAAGAGGAATTGTGTGCACAAATCTCAATTAAGGAATTAGAAGATACAATAAACTCACTAAAGAATGGAAAAACACCAGGCCCTGATGGATTTACTAATGAATTTTATAAAAGCTTTTATGATAAAATAATACCAAGATTACAAAAAATGTACCAATATGCTTATAAAAAACGAATACTACCTGATACATTAGCGGAATCAATGATTACACTAATACCTAAGAAAAACAAAGATTTAGAAGAATCGGGTTCATATAGAGCTATAGCATTGTTAAACACAGATCAAAAAATATTAGCGAAAACATTAGCTAGAAGATTAAGTAAATACATTAGTAAATTAATAAACCCAGATCAGACGGGGTTTATCCCTAAGAGATACTCATCTAACAATATGAGACGTCTACTCAACATAATGCACTCACACAAATCTGAAGATCAAGAATTATCAATTATTTCGCTGGATGCTGAAAAAGCATTTGATCAAGTAGAATGGAATTATATGGACAAAGTATTACAAAAATTCCAACTGGGGGAGAATTTTAGTCTATGGATCAAGTTACTATATAACAAATCTACAGCTAGAATACTAACTAATAACATATTATCCGCGAAATTCCAACTATCAAGGGGAAATAGACAAGGATGCTCATTATCACCACAGCTGTTTGCTCTCATTATTGAACCGCTAGCAGAAAAAAAAGAATACACCCTGATATCCATGGATATAATACTAAAGACTCATATAATAAAATATCTTTATACGCGGATGATATATTACTGTACATTACAAAACCTCAAATCACTATACCAAATATATTAAATTTAATTGAAGACTTTGGATCTTTTTCTGGATATAGAATAAATTGGAATAAAAGTGAAATTATGTCAATAAAACCGAAAGATTCAACACATCTTTTAAAATTCCCTTTTAAAATAGCTACAGAAAAATTTAAATACTTGGGAATCGAAATTACCAGAACATATCAAGGTATGTTTAGGGGAAATTTTGACCCCCTACTTAATAAATTAAACACACTAATTAAATTCTGGAAAACGCTCCCGATGTCTTTAATAGGCCGAATAAACGCAATAAAAATGATCTTTCTACCACAAATTTTATACCTATTTCAATCGATTCCTATATACTTACCAAAGAAGTTTAAAAAAAAACTCGACTCAGATATCACTAATTTTATATGGGACTATAAATCACATAGAATACAAAAAACTCATCTGAATAAACCTAAAGTATTAGGGGGTTTAGCACTACCTAACTTTATGTATTATTATTGGTCAGTAAATATTAAAAAATATGATTCAACTGATGGATAACTCCGCCCAGCAAGTGGACTGGATTTTAATGGAGAAAGAGGATTGCTCCTCTGGAAACATTGGAGCGATCCTCCTTTCTCCAATGAAATTGAATAACATAAATTATAATAAGAACCCAATTATTCATAGTACAATCCGAATTTGGAAACAAATAAAACAAAATTTAAAATTAAGAAACTTATCACTTTTATTACCTATAGTTAATAACCCTTCGTTTAATCCCTCTATTATAGATAAAACTTTTACACATTGGGATAGACTAGGAATTAAAACGCTTGGTGACTTGTATGAAACTGGAAAATTACTTTCATTTCAACAATTACAAATAAAATATAAACTCGGAAATAATCAATATTTTAAATATTTTCAAATATGCGACTATTTGAAAAAATATACAAAAGATCATTATAATAACCCAGTAGTATTGGATGAGGCAATGCAGATAAAAGCTGAATCAGCAAACTTAATATCATATTTGTATAATATTATCTTAAATGTACAAATACCATTTACGGAGGGTATCAGAAGAGACTGGGAACAAGAGTTAGCTATTAAAATTTCAAAGGAAAGTTGGAATGAACACTTATTAAACGTGCATAAATGTTCGATTAATGTAAGACACACTTTAATACAATTTAAAATTTTACATAGACTATATTATTCGAAAACTAAAATTCATAAAATTTTCCCAAATGTATCATCTATTTGTGATAAATGTCAATCCCAAGAAGCTACTATAGCGCACTCATTCGTTTTCTGTACAAAAATTCAAAACTTTTGGAATGAAATTTTTGAAATCTTTACAAAGTTATTTAAAATAAGACTGATACCCAAAGCAGAATGGATTATCTTCGGAATAACGGAAGATGGCCCAGAACTAAATGTGTTTCAAAAGAAACTAATGGACTATGGGTTAATAACTGGAAAAAAGCTAATTCTAAAATTTTGGAAGAAGGCTCCAATACCAACTATAAATATGTGGACTTCAAATATGTTCGAAACATTACACCTAGAAGAGATAAGACTCCTCCTAGCAGGTAAACCAGATCACTTCCACCTGACATGGTCTGCATTTATAGAATTATTACAAACATAGGGTGCAAAAGTACTTTAAAAAAAATTGAGGTCAGGTAAGGGGGGATGCTAGTTGAAGAGTTGGTATGTCCCATTTACGTAATGCTCATAAAAATATTTGTTTCTCTCTTTTTCCTCTTTCTCTTTCTCTTTCTTTTCTAGGGTCTATTTCTTAACTCTTTTTCTTTTGTTTTTTAATTTTGCTCTTATTGCTTCGTCCTTTTTTGTTGTCACATTTTCTACACTTTCACTTTTTCCTTCACTTTCTTCTTTCTTTCAATCTTTTATTTTTCTAGTGTAAAAAATAAATGGAGTACATTAATTGTAAGAAGACATAAGTGACGAGTACTAATGTATGTGGTTGTAATGTAATGTACTTCTAATAAATAAAAATAAAAAATAAAAAGAAACATAGAAAATAGGTGCAGGAGTAGGCCATTTGGCCCTTCGAGCCTGCACCGCCATTCAATATGATCATGGCTGATCATCCAACTCAGTATCCCGTACCTGCCTTCTCTCCATACCGCCTGATCACTTTAGCCACAAGGGCCACATCTAACTCCCTCTTAAATATAGCCAATGAACTGGCCTCAACTACCTTCTGTGGCAGAGAATTCCACAGATTCACCACTCCCTGTGTAAAAAAATATTTTCTCATCTCGGTCCTAAAAGACTTCCCCCTTATCCTTAAACTGTGACCCCTTGTTCTGGACTTCCCCAACATCGGGAATAATCTTCCTGCATCTAGCCTGTCCAACCCCTTAAGAATTTTGTAAGTTTCTATAAGATCCCCCCTCAATCTTCTAAATTCTAGCGAGTACAAGCCGAGTCTATCCAGTCTTTCTTCATATGAAAGTCCTGCCATCACAGGAATCAGTCTGGTGAACCTGATAGACACAAAATGCTGGAGTAACACAGAGATAAGGAAGTGTAAAGTGTGAAAATGAGACAGCAAGTCTCGCTGCTGTCTCATTCTCACACCTTACACTTCCTTACCTCTCTGTCTCCCTCTCCCCTGACTCTCAGTCTGAAGAAGGGTCTCGACCCGAAATATCACCCATTCCCTCTATCCAGAGATGCTGCCTGTCCCGCCGAGTTACTCCGACATTTTGTGTCTATCAAAGAAAATGATGGGTGGATAACTCCAAATACCCAACTTCACCATGTGTGCACTATGAATAATGAGCCACCAACTGTATATCATGAGGTGAGTATCTTATTTCTATGATATTAAGGATATACTGTATGTTATCTTACCATTCAGATGTTGAACTTGTCTAAAAATTGTTAAGAAATCATTACCTTTGTATGAAGCATAGATCAGTCCTGAAGCAGGATTTCGACCCAACACTTTGACAAATCCTTTCACCTCCACAGAGCTGCTCGACTCACTGAGCTTCACCAGCAGATTTTGTTTTTGCTCCAGATTCCAGGGTCTTTTGTGTTTCTAGATGGTTTCAAATGAGAAAGCAAAACTACAAATGATGACAATCTGAAATAAAAGATAAGAGACCCATTTTAACACCCAGACAGGAAATTATAGATTTAATATCGGATTGGGTGTGCCATTTTTGATCTCCTTTGATTTTGCTATTTAATAAAGTTCCCTTTAATAAAACTAAATTACTGCTGGTCACATTTCATTTTGTTACCTAAGTTTCAGTCATATAATAGATTTCTTAATACTTGATCCAAACGTTTCTACAGCAGGGTGAAGCTTATTTTAATTCCCTTCCAACTAATCCAGGAAGTTCATTGAACTGTACACAAAAATGCTGGAGAAACTCAGCGGGTGCAGCAGCATCTATGGAGCGAAGGAAATAGGCAACTTTTCGGGCCGAAACCCTTCTTCAGACTAATTGAACTAATGGCAGAAGTGCAAAACTCTCAACAATTTATTTCATAGATTGCTGGACCAAAAACTAGCACTTATGTACTGTAGGTGTTAAGAAGTAAAACCATATTGAAAATATCTAGTGATTTTCTGACATTCAAAATATCTCTCAGTCAATAGTAAATTGAACATTTCTTCACATAAATATTTCATTCACCATTCAATATAATCATTGGTTTAATTGCCTTTGTCCTTCAGCCACTTTTTACACTGAGACAAGCACATTTGAGGAGGGGGGGGGGGGGAGGAACATGAAAATTAAACATGCTAAAAGTTTGCTGTGTTTATTGGAAAAATAACGTTGACTCATAGTTACTATGTGTCATCCTGCTGTATCAGGCAGCACTCAGGAAACCTGTTTAGTTAAGGCAGTTTGGCAATTTTAATATTTTAATCACTAGAGTCTTTGAGTCGTAGAGTCATACAGCATGGAAACAGGTTATTTGGTCCAACTTGCCCACACCAAGCAACATGTTCAATCTACACTAGTCCCACCTGTGTGCGTTTGGCCCATATCCCACTAAACCTGTCCTAAACCTGTGTAAATGTTTCTTAAATGTTGCGATGGCACCTTCCTCAACTACCTCCTCTGGCAGCTCATTCTATACACTCACCATCCTTTGTGTGAAAAGTTACCCCTGAGGTTCCTACCGAATTTTCCCCCCTCACCTTAAACCTATGTCCTTTGGTTCTCGATTCCCCTACTCTGGGCATAAGACTCTGTGCTACCTAATCTATTCCTCTCATGATTTTGTGATGTGAGCAAGAATTTATGATTTATATTCAGGACGCACAGTTTGTCTATATTTCTTAGCAATGTTACAACATTTTGAGATTTTAAAAATCAAGTCTGCAATTTATCCCATCAGATAAAGCATAAAAATAAGTTTAATTTGACACCTAATTCACTTTCATATCTTCAGTATTAAAAAACATGGCCATTTTCATACTCGGAAATTAGCATCTTGTTCCCTATTGCTTTTCCATTGACTTAACACAAAAGCTGTGATCGAGGACAGTCAAAAGCCCATAACTTTCTTAAAAATTAAGAGAACTGAAAGAAATTTTCAGTTATTATAGATTGAAGTATTCTGAAACAAATATGAAAAAATCTTACTTGGTTGACCTGAAATTAAAGCTTATAATTAGTTAGTTACCCAATTGTAGCTAATTACAAAATTCAATTACTAGATCTAAACATCTATCCATTTCTTAAGAAAATATTAACATTTTTAAATAGCCTAAGTGTCCAAATAACCTTCACACAAGAATTCACAATATAACATGATTTTTAAATCTCATTGTCATGAATTTATAGGCCAAATGCAAAGCAAGAATTTCATTGTCCTATCAGGGACACATGACAATAAACTCACTTGAACTTGAACTTGAACTTGAACTTGAAATGGAAGGAATTGAGTGTTTAATTCCCGTAAATTAATGGCCATTTAAATCATCTTGCGAGTGGGATTTTGTGGAACGCGATCGTTTGGAACGTTGCGGTTGTGGTGAATTTAAACCCCATATCGGCAGGAAAAATACTGCCGGTTCGTATATTTGCATAATCACCTTTTCGCAACGTAAAATTTTGATTAAAGGCATCCTAAGAAGCACGTTTATATGTAAAATAAACGGCTTTCCTTTACCTGTCCCGTGCGTGAAATCCGTCCCCGTTGTCGGCGTTCACGGCATTAGAAGCTGATTTTCATTTTACTCCAGCCGAAATGGTCCAGCGATTAAAAAAAAAAAAATCACAGAACGGCCGTCGGAACAAATCTTCAGCAAAACCTTGCACCCCGAAAAAATATATCGAGGACAAGTAAGAGAAAAAACGCATTTTACCCCCCCCCCCCCGTTAAGGCGCCAAAGTCGCGCACACGGCCAGTGACAGAACTGCAGCGCCACTGAAGGTAAGTTTTGTAACATACCTATATTTCTCAGAATGCACTTCTAAAACAAAGTAGAAAGTACAATGGCATTGAATAAGTGGTGTGTCAAGTTGACTGGCATATCTGAGAATAAGCATTACAATCTCATATATGTTTTGTTCAGTTGATTCTGTGAAAGGGTATTCTCAAGTAAGTTGCTTGTATTAACTGTATGGAGCCATGTTGTTGGATTGCGCTAACTTTGTGAATATTGCTGTTCAGTTTCAATACCATGGTGGCGCAGCAGGGGAGTTGCTGCCTTATAGCGCTTACAGTGCCAGTGACGCAGGTTCGATCCCAACTACGGGTGCTGTCTGTTCTCCCCATGACCGCGTGGGTTTTCTCCGAGATCTTCGGTTTCCTCCCACACTCCAAAGACCTAGAGATTTGTATGTTAATTGGCTTGGTATAAATTTAAATTGTTAATTGTCTCAAGTGTGTGTAGGATAGTGTTAATGTGCAGGGATCGCTAGTTGGTGCGGACTAGATGGGCCGAAGGGTCTGTTTCCGCGCTGTATCACTAAACTAAAAAAACTAAACTAAATCACTGTTTGCTTGGCCATGGCACTTTGCAGCCCTTAAGTCATTGACTAGTGTTTCTGCTGTGATACCTAGAGTGGAAGCACGATTGAGACCAACAGGACTTGTACTAACAGCAGACTGCTCATGGGAGAGTTGGTTATCGGAGTGATCCACACCCTGAACCCAGAGTCTACAGGCAGAGCCTGTGTTTCCTTGTCATGCCTCAGCATTAGTGTCTCAAGAGATTTTATAGGTTTTATGGAGTAAGGTCTGGCATCTCCCAAACTAGTGGTGGTGAAAATAACCATTGTTTCAAACTTATACACCTTGGGAAGCCTAACATAAGAACATAAGAAATGGAAACAACAGAAGGCCCCTTAAGCCTGCTCAACCGATCAATAAGTACACAATTGATCTTCCAGAGATTCACAACTCTTCAAATGAGGAAATCTTTTCTCATCTCACTCCTACCTGGCTGATCCCATATCCTGTGATAGTGTCTCAACAATTCAATTTGAGGAAAAGCTTTTTATCCTCTCGAGATGCCTCCAATTGTCTCATAATCCTACAAGCTCCAATAAGTAAGACAATACCAGTCAGGCGATAGACAGTCAAACCCTTTTTCTCAGGATGGAAACACCAAACACTAGAGGGCACAACTTTAAAGTGAGAGGGACAAAGTTTAAAGGAGATGTGTGGGGCAAGTTTTCGTACACACACAAGATGATGAGTGAGTGGAATATGCTGCTTGGGGTGGTGGTGGAGGCAGATATGATAGTAGCATTTAGGACATTTTAGATAGGCATATCATGTGCAGGGGATGGAGGGACATGGAATATGTGCAGTCAGATAACAGTTGCTCTTGCCATTATGTTCTGCACAGACATTGTGGGCTAAAGGACCTATTCTTGTGATGTATTGTTCTATGTTCCATGTTGCCACTCACTTATTCTGATGGAAAGTCCACTAACCAGAAATTAGTCCAATGAATATATGCTGAATATCTCAGCCAAAGACTTTTCATCCTGTGCAATATTCACAGATGAACTATAATTATTTCTTTACTTTCTGGGGTCCCCCCATCCTTAATCTACTCACATCCTGAAGCAGACTTGGGAGCAAGCTGTCTGGACATTAGGTATACATTTAACAAGCTGGTTGACTTCCCAAATGATGAACCCTAGCATTAGATCCGGGAATTAAACAGCTACAATCACCAGCCCACAGGAAATTTCATGAGGCAAGAGGAAAACTCGCCAGTGGTCTTTGAGTTCACTTGGTATATTAGCAAGGGTTGTGGATATAAGCCAGACTGGGAGAAAGAGGAGAAAGAGCGTGAGAAGGACAAAGATGGTTCTGGAGGAATGGACGTGTACATTATGTAAAGTTAAAAGTTGGGCTTCAGGTTTGTGCCATCAAATGCCCACACTTCCACCAACACAAACCACCCCTGCAAGCAGCTATGGAATCCTAGCCCACAGCCTACCGATTTTTCCACCAACTCTTTTGCAGTACATACATAAAGAGCTCACTTTCCAATCGCCAGGAATGAATTTTTCCAGCACTGAATTTGGTATTAGAACACATTTTTATCTGAGTCTAAATAATGAAACAATCTAACAGTGCTTAAAGCATCCTCATGAATGTCCCTCTTTAAATGCCAATATGGACTCTTGCTCTGGTAGAATTCCAATGTAGTTCATCCCCTGTGGCTACACCTGAGATGCAAGCAGGGTGTTCAGGTTCTTTGGCCAGATTCGTTGGGCTTTAGAGCCTGTGAGTTGGGCTGGTGTAAGGTCAGATGTGCCAGAGTAGGCTGAGGGAATACAGAGTCATCTACACAGCACTACATATGCATGTTCTGCTGAGTGTTTGCATTGCCTGATCTAGAAGTCAAGGGATCGGAGAACAATGGCTCACATTCCTGCTGCTCATTTCTATTGGAAACTCCAATCGTGCCATTTTGATGTTGCTCCCTTCTCCCAGTCGAGTGGAATATATGTAACGGTGAACTGAGGTAGCTTTTCACTGTACCTCAGTATCAGTACACGTGACAATAAACTAAATTAAACTAAACTGGTATGTGGTCAAATAAGAGTGGCCAAATATGATGGTCAGCCATTGCCATCTGCAGCCTAATATTTCCAGTTCTTCTTTCTCTTTGACCCATTCAAATCTACAATATACCCTGTGTGTAATATGCCTTTAAATACTGTAGCTGAAGCTCGATTGCATGCATTGTCATCGTACCTCTTCAGTATAATTGATTGAGAAAACCACAAACAACATATTAATACCATGGCTGCACTAAAATGATTCTGACAAGTGCTCCAGTAAATTTCAGGTGTCCTGCTTCCTGCCTTCCACACCCACTCACCACCCTGCAGCTAGTATGGTGAAATAATAATATTCCCCTCACATCAACTGTTGAACTCCCCCAGGATGTCAAACATACTCTCATTAAATCTAGTGGCATGAAAAGACACGTCCTTCAAATAGGCTCTCAGCTTTGCCATGGGTATGCAAGACCGTCAGGTCTATTAATCTCATAAAGATATCGAGAAATCTCAGAGAGAAATAGTACTTTTGTTTCATGTGCCAGTATGAGATGCATTGTCCCAGGAAATGTAGGTTAGATATGTAAGTTATTGAAATACGAGTGATTGCTTAGTCATAATAGTCCTTTAATTTACTTCACCAAAGGTTGCTCAGAAACTGTGATAAAGATTTTAATGGATCTATTACACTCTGTGCGCCTTGTCCACTTGACTAAAAGTTTTCACAGTATTTTTATATTGTTTCCAGCCTTCCGTTTTTTAATTTAGTGTAGTTTAGTTTATTGTCGTGTGTTCCGAGGTACAGTGAAAATTTGTTATCACGTGCAAACCAGTCAGTGGAAAGAGAATATATGATTACAATTGAGCTTTCCGCAGTATACAGATACACGATAAAGGGAACAATGCAAGGGAACAGTTGATGTGAAGGGATAAAGGGAACAATGCAAATAACTTTTAGTGCAAGATAAAGTCGAGTAAAGCCCAGTCAAAGATGGTCCGGGGGTCTCCATTGAGGTAGATAGAAGCTCAGGATTGCTCTCTAGTTGTTGGTGGGATGATTCAATTGCCTGATAACAGCTGAGAAGAAACTGTCCCTTAATCTGAAGTGTGCATTTACACATTTCTATACCATTTGCCTGATGGGAGAGGGGTGCCACACAGTCTCATCTTTACACCCTTATTTCAATCATTTGCTCCTCGGCAGATGTAGACAAGAATCCGTGAGACATTCTTGCTTATAACTCATTCCACATTATTTCTGTGACTGTCATTGAATGGCAGAGTTGTACATCGGATATAGAAGGTTCTTCAGCCCATCAGGCCCATGCTAGTCCATGAGGTTGGAGGAGACATCAATGGTACCCTTCTTCTTTGTGCTCTTATTGCCCGCCTTCTTTCAAAGAACACATCAGAAATAAGATTTGCTTACCTTTGTAACATGTGTAAACATTTCAGGTGAAGAATTACAGTTTCACAACCATCCTGAACTGTAAGTGAGAACCTTGAGAAGGACGAGGTTATGGATGGAAATGACTTTGGATTGCAACTGCTTCACATTGGCAGGCAGTATTCCTGCGGGAATAAATCACGACTGTGTCCTTTTGGCCCATTCCCTCCCCTCAGGATTATTGCCTCCTTTATTCCCAGGCCTATTATGATCTGCCAAATGGCTGAGGGAACTCAGTGGGTTAGGCAGCATCTGTAGAGGGAATTTGCAGGCGGCGTTTCAGGTCAGGGCCCTTCTTCAAACTAATTATAGCAGTCCCTCCCAAAACATTGTCTGTCCATTCCCTCCACAGATGCTGCCTGACCTGATGAGTTCCTCCAGCACTTACCTTTTGCTGAAGATTCCAGTGTTTACAGTTCCTTGCACCTTTACTATGATCTCTCACTTTCTGGTTCCAGGATGCGTGGAGATTTGGCTGAGCAGGAAAGAACCGAAAAGGACTAAGGATTTGAGCACCACCCTCCCTGTGATAGATCGATAAAATGAAACTGGGTCTCAATTTGACATCAATCTGAAGAAGGGTTTCGGCCCGAAACGTTACCTATTTCCTTCGCTCCATAGATGCTGCTGCACCCGCTGAGTTTCTCCAGCATTTTTGTGTACCCTCAATTTGACATATTGCCTCACCTCTGCCAAAACGTCACCAATTTCAGAGAATACCCTGGAGTAAAACCCAGCCTTGCATTCCTTTAGACAATAGATGACAGTGAAATAAGTTAAATATGGAAGCAGAGTGTAATTGGAGTCGTCTTTCCTCGTTCTATTTATAGTTGATCTTGCACAATCTTTCAGGTTGGAATATATTATTTTATAATACTTAAGGGCAGCACAGTGGTGGTAGAATTGCTGCCCTTCAGGAACAGTGTTCGATCCCAACTATGGGTGCTCTCTACGGAGTTTGTACATTCTCCTAGTGACCGTGTGGTTTTTCACCGGGTACTCTGGCTTCTTCCCACATTCCAACGACGTACAGGTTTGTAGGTTAATTGGCTTCTGTAAATTGTAAATTGGCTGGTCAGCACAGACTCGGTGGGCCGAAGGGCTTATTTCCACGCTGCATCGTTAAAGTGAGATTAAAGTGAGACTTTCAAAATACATCGTGTGTTGCCTGGACACAGTGAGCTAAACTGTACAATCATTTTCTGCTACTTTTCACCAGATCATCATTGCTTGGTTTCAGCGAAATTCACAGAAGTGAATAAAAATAGTTTTGCCCATTGTGCCTATACTCTGGTTTAAACAATAAACATTTTTCACTAACCCGTTTGGTTTTGAATCAAGGAGCTTTGAAAGCGATCAGAATAATTACATATTTTCTGTCACAATGGTGTTGAGTTACTGCCGCAATGTAATGTTTCAAAATAGTCTACATCCTATATAGTACAATAGTAAAGAAGAATCACCAGAAGACATTGATGAAATTCTTTAATTGGGGGAAATAGCTGCCATTACAATTAAGTCTTCCAGCCTGCATTTCTGTGTTCATTAGTGGAGCTAAAAGAGCTGATTCAGCACACACTATTAATAACAGCATTGCATGCAGAGAAAAGAATAAGCTCTGGGTTTAGAAAATAGCACATTCAATCAACGCCAAACAATGACATTTTAATGGGAAGGTTTTCCATGTGAGTGCCTTGTAAAAACAGTCCAACTCCAAGTCTCCAGATAGACTATTTGCAGCTAGAAGGTAAATTACTTGCTTATGGCAATGGCAAAATATGTCTAATGGGCATTGGCAGAAGCTGGTTACTATCTAAACCAGTGTCTCATCCAGCTGACCATTCGATGGATAAGATAATCTTTATATAAATCAACTAACTTGAGCTGTCTGGGTACTGTCTGCGATTGGTAACATTAAATAGACAGGAGTATCTTTCTCACCGACAGTGCAGAGACATACTTTGTTCTCAGTCTGAGCAGACAAAGTTTGTTGATGGGCATATTCTATGCTTCAAAGCTAATGAAAACAATAGATAATTTTTGTTTTGTTTAAAGTTATTGACAAACCAAACTATAGCAGTGTGTATGGACAATGTATATGTTTCTCACACTACATGGCTCTCGGGCATACCCATTGCTTTGATGGTCTCCACTCTGAATTCAAGCAAAATGCCATTTGAAACAAGAGCTGTGTGAGTAATGATAGGCATTGTGTGAGTTGTTTTGAAGAACCAGTGATGTATTTCAAACATTCAAACAGATTATATAAGGAGATGCCAATATAAATCCAGAAATCAATGTTTGTACACTATTTGGAACCTTAAAAGAGGAGTAACACACTCAGCTCATAGCTCCTGTCCTGCCATTCAAATCGTTATCTTACCTCAAGTATAGTTTCCACAATCATAATATAATTTTCCAGCCAACAAAAACGCTTTCAAAAGGAGGGTATGGGGAGAAAGGACACAGGGGTGTTGTTAAAGGTTATCTAAAATTGGAGAATTTAATTTTCAAACGTTTGGACTGTAAGCTCATCTCATGTTCCAATTGGATAGCTCACAACACAATGGTATTAACATTGAATTCTCCAGTTTTAGGTTACCCCCAACAACCACTCCTCCTTTATCTCAGTACTGTTAAGGTCTGTTAAGGCCGAGGATCCACAAACCTGTCTGCATCGATGGGACGGTGGTGGAGAGAGTAAAAAAATATCTAATTCCTGGGCGATGTAGTATGTCAATGAATACTCTCTTGTACCTCTACAGGTGTACAGTAGGCAGCAGATTAACTGGTTGCATCACAGCCTGTGTCGGTAACTCAATCGCCCAGGAACAAAGAAGATTGCAAAATGTGGTGCTGACCTCCCCACTATCGAAGGGATCTACAGGAGTCACTGTCTCAAAAAGGCAGCCAGTAATGTTAGGGACACACACCGCCCTGGCCAAACTCTCATTTCACTCCTGCCACAGGGAAGAAGGTTTAGGAACCTGAAAACTGCAATGTCCAGGTTCAGGAGCAGTTTCCTCCCTACAACCATCAAGCTATTAAACACTACAACCTCAAAATAGGCTCTGAACTACATAGACTTGGGGGTATTGTTTTTGTTTTTGCACTATTATTGATTTTACTTCGGAGTCACGTGAGTGACTACGTGAAGAAGACCCGTCAGGGCGCATGCGCGTCATTACGTCGGTCGCATTGGCGCAGACAGGCTGGGAGGATCAAAGTTCTCCAGCGGTAAGTTTGAAAAATCCTACATGTAAGTTTAAACTTACTTTTCAGGTTGTCCGTTGCAGGAATCTTTTTGGACATCGAATTCAGCATAACCCGATGGACCGCGGGGAAAATGTTGACTGCGGGGATGCCGGCTTCGGATCACGGGAGTGCGGTAGCAGGCGGCCGGTGGGTTTTGCTGGTTGAGTCGCGGACAGAATGGTCCGCGACTCCCGAGGGGTTACTACACGACTCATTGAGGCAGGGACCCCGAATTTGGCAGCCCATATGAGTCTAAACTGTGTGGAGCCTGGCCAGGAGGGTCCCCTCTGTTATATATGTATGTCCTCACACGTGCATTATCCTGATATGGTGCTCCTTATCAGGGCAGGACATCAGGGGATTGCGGCAGCACCTGTGTTTTCAGGGCTGCTTACCAATTCCCTCAGTGGAGAGGAGTACAAGGGGTCAGTGTGTGGCTGACCCCAACCCCAACTCAGGAAGTGAGATTAGTGGTTTATCACCCTTATGTGTCTATGGCAGTAGCATTTTCTGCTAATTCTGTGGAGGTTTCAGGTCAAGCTGGCCTTCAAGGAGAATTATAATTCACGCATCCCGGCAGTGCTGCCCTCCAAATTAAGGACGAACGCAATTTTGGGAAGCGTTCAAAAGGGTAGACATTATAGTTACCACTTGGTCACATTGTGACTTTCATACCGAGAGAGATGATTATCATTTACTCAATTAAGGAAATGGGAAGCCTTGTTGAGCTGTATTATCAGTCACCTGTGGGAGTTACACCAGGTGGCATCTTAGTAATTCTGCTCAATAAAAGGGACTGTGCACGGTTTCTTCCCCAAGATGCCGGATTATTCATATTAAAAGTAAATAAATCCCAGGTTTAACTGGGATGGGCATCTTCATTCACATAAATGTCTTTGCCTATGACAAATAACTGTTAAGTTTTGTTCCAGCATTTCCCACTATGTCTGATGTACGGGGGCCAGAGGCACTCCAATTCTTCCCTATAGACGGCGTTGGCATCGGGAAGGAGCACGATTTGGAGTCGCTAGCACATGCAGCCTGTTTGGGGGAGGCGGATACCAACAGAGCATCGATTTGCATGGCTAGTCCTGGCAGCTGCTGTAGGCAGCAACCTGATAACTCCAACTCAGAGTGAGTGCCAAGCCAGGGGTATCAATGTCAGACAACATTGCGTCTCGTTGCAATCCAACAACACTCCATCG